>OX411312.1:52175584-52775584 GCA_948150685.1 Rhaphigaster nebulosa | reverse complement strand
TTTTAATTAGTCGTGTGTTGTGGAGGCTGTTACGTATATGAGGGGTAATGGATTATTACAGTTAATTATAATTTTACATGATTATTAAAGAATATGCTTGATTAATCATTAGAAAATAATAAGAGTTTAATATAATCCAGAATTAAGGCGTTATTAATGTATTTTTGAATAGCATAAATCACATAGAAAAAAAACAAAAACAATTAAAAATAATAAAAGTAATAATTCATAATTATGTAGCAGAATAATATTATTGTATATTTAATGTGCTTCGGAATAAGATATAAAAACATAAAATATAATAATAATAATAATAATAATAATAGTATAAGAAGTAATAATACTACCTACGGATATAATAATACTACATACTATAATAGACTCAGGGAAAAATAAAATTGATAAAAGAATTTATAAATAAAACAAAATTATTAAAAAATAAATGAAATTATTAAAAAATATAAATAAACAACTAAAGTTCAATCATTCAACCATTCTTATTTATAAGTATATATAAATCACGATTAATTCAGTAAATGCAAAATGGAATTCACATAATTTATTATTAACAATGTTGATTTGGAATTTTTTTGTAGATAATAGTATAAACTGTAAATAAAGTAGTTTATGGCACTCAGATTTTTTTTTAAATATTTGTACTTTTTGTTTATTTATTTTTCTGTTGTTTTAAAAATTTCTTTGGATTTATGTCATTTAATTCTTCTGTTTATCACATTAATACTTGTAAATACACACAGTACGTTTTTTTTTTTTTTAATGGGAAATGCTTAACATTTTTAAATAAACTCCTTAAATGTAGAATTACTATGTAAGAAAAAGATGAATAAATGTACACGTATTGGTCCGAAAAATTACATTACATTTATTCAATTACAAACCGAAATCGTACCATTACATAACAAAAAAAATTATTTGATTTTTTAAAATATTTAAATCCTTATAATTGTGATTTTTAATACAGTAAAATCTATGAAATAATAACAAATAATAATTCTGTTGATACGAACATTAACTATTTTCAATTAAGGAATAAAAGGAATGATACATAACGAATACAAAATTATTTGATTGAATGATTGTAATTATGGTTGTTGAATAAATTTCTATTCGAATATTGCTTTGTCTGGTTTTAGTAATCATGGGGCTTGTCAGCTTGTGAATTCATGTTATTAGCTTGGTGATTATTAGGTATTCACAGAAAGTGAACGATTGAATGGCATTAAAAATATATGAAGACATTATTATTTGGTAATGGTGATGATAAAATAAATTAATAAATTTAGTAAGCAAATTAAGTACTCTTACCTAAATGTTTTTCTAGTCAATTTCTTTACACGGGAAGAAGTTGTTAACTATTAAAATTTAACTAAAAACAATTAAAATAGTGTCTTATCTGATCTCTCTCAACTCGTTAATATAATCCATTTTTATTTAATTACTAGCTAGGATATATCGAAGCCTGCATACTGTTATAGGCTTCGATATATAAATACTGATTAAAACTGACTATTTTTAACGTTAGAACCTTTGAAAGACATCAATCCTGTCTATAGCTATTTATTTTTAGCATAAGTTATTACAATATGTGTATATATTGTATTAAAAAATAAGGAAATTAAATAAAGGAATCAATAGCCATTTAGCGACGGCAGCTGTCAGAAAGGTGAGTACCTGAACCATAATGTAATTAATATTTCGAGCCTGGAAATATTCAATTCTCGTTTCCATGTTTGACATGACTTAAACATGTTTCGATTTCCTTCCTACCCTTCGCTTCTTAGAATGAATAATTCAGGAATTCAAGACTGATTTATCCATTTAGCAAAATCCCCGGCTCGAATCCACACCACAAACAGAACGAATCATTAATAATTATATTAAGGTTTATAATTGGCCTATTAATTATAGATTATTAATTGACAGTATCGTTAATTTTAAACCAAATAATTTGATGACCTTTGACTCCCAGCTAATGTACATTAATAGATACTGAAATTTTTAATTACGGACAATGGAAGAGAAATATAAGCTGAGAAAAAAAGATTCTGGAGATGAGGAAATATTTCCGCGAAACGTCAATTAAACAAACAGAAGATATTGCCCTATAATAAAATAATTACAGGAACTTTCCAAAAAATTATAAGAAAGAAGATAATGAAACTTAGAAAAATATTGGGGGTTGATACCTGGATGGTCCCATAACAATTTTATCAAATTCCATGTATTGAATTCGCTTAAGTATGTTCCTTGGCACACCTATATTTCAAAAACCCAAATTTGGAGAAAAAAACGGATAAGGGTGATAATGGTTCATTATCAATTTTATCAAATTCCATTTTTCGCTTACTCATACGCAAGTAAGTTTTTTTTATAGACTGTAGTGTCAAAACGGCTCTAACGATTTTGATGAAACATTCCTAAAATCATTCCCTTAAAACACTATTAATTTTCCTGTCGAGAAAAAACAGGAAAAGTATTATAAATAAAATAAAACTTGGTAAACCTTTGGAATTGCTACTAACGACCGTTAAGAGGTCTAGATTTTCTGACCAGTCTATACTTTCACCCACTGCGCATGCGCAATTAAATCCTCAAACCGACGGATCCTTCTCAGTTGGAACGCTGGTGTAGGGTTAGGTCAGACTTCCAGTCTTTTTACGAAGGGGTATTGCAATGCTAAGAAGGCTCTTTACAGAGGAAAAAGGTTAATTTGATCCATGACCAACTCATTCAGGTTATGCTATTAACAATTTCGATCCAAGAACCAAGTCAGGAACTGCGAACCTGCGAACCAGGTAGCGGAAGAATGGTAAGCCAGAGGTGTATTAATGATAAACGATTGCGCATCCGGATTCGTTGAAGCTCAACGCCGCCTTTTCATAAGAAAATGAATGCAATTTTCTAAAACTTCATGAACGAAAATCTATTGATCCTCAGTTTTACACATAAGTGGTAAATTTTTTTCACCACTTGGACTAAACTTCCCAGATCCGAAGCTAATAGAACGTTGAAGAGATTGACCATGATATTTAAACTTAAAGATGATGTAGGAAAGAAGGCGGTGGGGACAAGAGATCTATTCGGTAAAAAGCGAGAAGTCTGACCTAACCCTACATGACTATTCCAAGTGAAAAGCATCCATCGGTTTGAGTATTTAATCGGGCATGCGCGGTAAAAGTATAGTCTGGTCAGAGAATATAGACCTCTTCAAGGTCGTTAGTAGCTATTCCAAAGGTTTACCTAAAACTTCATTCGTGCATAGCTCAAAAAATTTACATTTTTTGATGAATCATATACATAATCATTTATAAGGCAATCAAATTACCTTCAAAAAAAAAAAATTATCCAAATCGTATAATTATTAGCAAAGATAGACTTTTGCTTTTTCACTACCGATGGTAGTGAAACCTTGTGTTTTACACAGGGATCGAAAAACATTTGCGTCCTCAGAATCGACGGAGTTTTACGTTTTAGACACTATAGTCAAATCCATGTGACGGGCATGACACCTACAAACGTCGATTCGATTTTGATGAAATTTTCAGAGATTGTGCGGGTTGATACCTAGATGGTCCCATATTAATTTTATCACTATGCATCATGTATCATGCTTATAGAATTTCTTTTATGTATTTGCGACTATATAGCTCTTCTATATAGTTTGGATTTTATATTTTAGGTTGTGTAGCTAAAATTCTCATTTAATCATTTATTCAGATAATTCAATTCAATAAGCCTCGCACATTTTTACTTAAAACTGTTAAATATATGATATAAGTCCTTATTGTCATAAACAGTGATTTGTATCCATTTCTTAAACTGAGTAAATAATTTTTTTTGATATTATAACCTAAAAAAGGGGTAATGAAGTGATTTTTTTGGCATTTCAAGAGAAAAATGATGTATTTTCTTAATTTCGGTTATATTTTATATATGTAAATAATCTAGATCTTCAGATCTATTATTGTTGCTATATGTTATAATTTTTATATTATATTTAGTTTTATGATATAAGATAAACTGTTAAATGTATGCCGTCGTTATTAATTTCATCGGTGTTTAAGTGGCTGAGAATTTTCCTTTCTGAAAACATACTTCGTAAAGCGGCTTATTTCTTAGGGTATTCTTTGGTGTTAAGGATTTCTAGATGCAATCTTCACAGAAATATTTATACAGCCCTCAAAGAAAATTCTCGGAACTTTTCCTCAGTGATCGTGCAACATTTTCTAAAGAAATACAAACTTTTATCTGACTTTTATCCAGAATTTATCTTTCCCTTTTGAAAGCCAATTTGATTATTAATAATATCATTTTTATATTATTCATCCATTTTTATAATCTCAAAGAATAAATTAAATTAAAGTTGAGGCTTATCCGGCATTTTCGAGATTATTTTTATATTAGTGTTCTTGATGCTTATTATAGCTCCTAGATAGAAACTTTTGTTAGAGCAGAAGTTTGAATCTTTTTTAATAATAATGTTTTTAATTAACTCATGAATATTTTATATTCTTATAGGTATCTCTATGTCTTTAATTTATTGTCTGCTCATTACCGAAGATGGGTAAGATTTGTATTCTTGGAGGAAGTAAAAAAAGAAAAAAGTCATCAGAATCAATAATTTTACGTTCTAGATATTAAGGAACAAATATGGATTCGTGCCTGACTATAGTTAAATCTATGTAAGGGATAAAGTACTCACAACCGTAAATTCAATTTTGATGAATTTTTTTGGTGGGGGTTGGTACCTTCATTTTATCAAATTCCATTTGCTACCTTCGCTGACGCATGCGCAAAGGTATATTCCTTGGTAGCTATATTTCGAAAACTAAAAAAAAAATGAGTATCAATTTCAACACATTCGCTTTAGCAATTCAACTTAATATAACGTTCAAGTGTATTACTCTTCAGACACAATGAGTGAGAAATGATGAGAAAAGGAATCAAGATGTATAAGAAATATTATAAAATAAAATTCATATTAATCAATAGTAAGCACCTAAAAAAAAAAATTAAATTAATAAATAAAATTAAAAAGATATAAAAGGCTTATAAATGTTAAATATAATAGGTTCATGGATATTTTCTTTCATTTTTTATTAATATGTCTTTATTTTATTTGGTCTAACAAATAAATTAAAGATTTTTAATAATATTAAAATATAAAACTTATTGATGATCTATAAAATAGATGAATGTCGTTACTGAAATTATTCTGTTGTAGAATTGTAGGATATTTTTTTATAATTACATATTTTTTGATTTTATTATCAATTAGTGCTTTATGTATAAGGTGTGTTTTGATCACCACCCTGACTGTTTTCTAGACCTGTATTAATTTTATCATTTTAATGTATTTGTTTAATTTATAATTACCTAAATATTTGCTTTTATTTTTACGGATTTATCTTTCATTTTTCTAACATAAATAAATTAATATATATATATATATATATATATATATATATATATATATATATATATAATAAATTATGTATAAACTAAGATATAATAAAAAAAAATACTTTTAATCAATTTAAGCTCCTAATAAAAGAATAGGTCTCTTAATCCTCAATATAATAGCTATAGCACAAAATTATTTTCGTGTAGTATTTTATTTTATAATTATTTATTAACTTAAGTGTTTTAATTGCTAAATAAAATTTTTATCTGTGGCACTTACCATCGTATTCCACTTGTTTTATTTTATTATTATTGTTATATTTATTATTGTATAAATATTTTATTCTATTTTTAATAATAGATCTTTAATTTATCTTCTCCTTTCATGTATTTTATGAATGTCTATATAAATTTTTATTACTCATTGCCCTTAAACATTGGGGATTGCATAACGGTACTCAACGATAAAAAACAAAGTAGAAATCAATAAATTTTTAAAAAATGTCTAAATTTTGCTTATACAGAATAGAGTAATAATTACTCCTAGGGATTCTTCCTAACCGAACTGTATAGAATTGTTTTTCTTTTCCATATACGTATAATTGAATTTTTGTTTATTATTATTATTATTATTATTATTTTCAGATATTTTGCGATATTAAATATGTGATATCTGATTAAGTCCGAAAAAAAATTCAAAAATACGATCTTTATATCAATTATTAAAATATAAATCGATACATCATTCAAAAGGCATCTTTTAAATAAGAAAACAAAATAAAGATCCTACAAAACTATAATTGAAACGAGAAAATAAATATATAAATATATGGAAAATACTTTTTAAAAACTTTTTTTTATTTCTCCTGTAAAATATTTGATTTGCGGGTTGTCACAGGCTAGCGACGATATATTGATCTATCTCTGCTTTGAGCTATGATTTTTTTTCCACTTTGCATTTTTCTATGAGACATCTTGGTTTATTCTATCCATTTGGTTTGTGGTCTCTTGCCAAGTGTGGCATTGATGGTTGTGCTGAGAATTGTGGTCTCCTTCGAGCTTTATGCCCCACCCATCGTAAACTTCTTGATATAGTATAACAAGTTAAGGACTTATAAATTCGTTTAAGTAATTATTAATTTCTTCCGCTCTATATTCCACGCAAAGACATTCCGAAGTATGTATAAAATCTTTTGATTCTTCTGATGAGGAAATTCATACCAAATATTCGATATTTTATTGTTATTGAAAAAATGTTCAGTGTAGCATCTAATAAAAAAATCATGATTTTTTTTTTTTTAAGAATTCACTTATTATTATTTGTTTTAGACATCCTTTATTATGTTACATATAACATTTTTCTACAATATTTTAGTTTCCAACGCTAGGTTTAAAGTCATTCCAATAGGACAATATATATTAACGTTGCTTTTTGAAAAAGGCATAAGCGCCATTTTGCAAACATTACAGAAAACACATGAACCGTTTTTTTCTCCAAATAACAATTTATTTAATTTTTTTTAAATTTTATCCTTTATAGTGTACAATAGGGGCTTATTTAGGTGTGAAAACTTTTATAATTTCAATATATTTTTAAGACTTCTAGCACTGGTCAGGACTGAGGATCGTCATTACTTGGTGCCTATGACACCAAGACCATTCCAATTTTTTTCTCTCGATGTATCAAGAGCGGGAATTAATAAAATTGATAGAAATTAAAACCTAAATTCGCTAAATTAATTAATTAATGCTAAATTTAGTCGCTCTAGCATTTTTCAAAAAAAAAAAAAAAAAAAGGCAGACAAGCTCCTATTAATTTTTAGTTTAATTTATTGTATGTAAAATAATCTAAATGTTTTTAAAACATGAAAAAATAATATTATTATGGATTATGAATAAACAAAATAGCAGTAGTTTGTTGTATTCGAAAAGATGGAGCAATACCCCGAAACGTTAAAAAACTAAATTGGTGTAGAAGAATGTTATATGTAACATAATAAAGGAAGTCTAAAATAAGTATTCATTTTAAAATAATAGTTAATCAAAAAAGCCTTCCAGTTATAAAACGTTTTTTATAACCTGTTGTTTATGTCATGGTGAGGAAATGCGAATTTAAAAATAATGTCTGGTTGGGAAATGGAAACTATACTTTCTGACAATACATAACTCTCTAGTAATAGTAATAACTATTAATGATTATATTAATCTATCTACAGTTATGCATTTATGATTGTCTTAGGGTTCTTGTTTATTCTGCAATTTTAATTTTTTTTCTAATCTAATTAGGATGATATAAAAAGTAATAAATTAAACAATAAATTAAAATTTATATTACATTTGTTTATAAAATTAAGACATTAAAGAGACTGGTAAGAGAGTTACTTGGCCTAAAGTTCAAACACGTGCATACCCCTCTCTCCCTCCAACACTTACAGCCGCGGTTGCCCGTTCCCTGTAATAGCATCGATGTATTTTCAATTGGAATGTGCTGAAGGAAATGGCTATATCGTACAGCTATCGCGTAAAGGTTGTCTCAATGGTATCTACCTAATGGTATCAATCGATTTTATTAGATAGGTATTAAATTATTAAGGAAATAGAACTTGTTTTAACGCCAGGAAGCATAAAAATAACTTCCTGGGTTATAAGCCCTATTTAATAACAAATACTTCCTGGGTCAATGGCATTTGTTAACTTTACGATTTGGTCCTTAGCCAGAGGAAAGTTTGGGACTAGTGTACAAATGATCCAGTATAAATTTTATTTATATGTAATACTAATGTTACATATCACTTTGATTACTGTTGTATGGTGTACGGGGGCGTCTCTGGGAACCTCGAGACAAAAAAAAAAGATTGATAAACTGGTTTCTAAGATTTATCTTCGGAGTCCCGAGGGGGCCTCTCTCTCCCGATTCTATGAAGAGTTGAAGTGGCTATACCCTTCCTACCGTCGTAAGTACTTCCTGGCATCCTTCCTCTACCAAGTCATCCAATCACGCCATCCATCATACGTCTTCGACCTTCTTCAATTCAAATCCTCTGTTCATTCCCGCCGTACCCGTTCTCGGTCTTCAGATTTATATATAACGGCCAACCGATCCGCAGATTTTTCTTATCCGATCATCATCCTTAAGGAATTCCATTCCTTTTTCCATCCTTTGCTCCAATACTCTTCCCACCTTTAAATCCCTTCTATTCAGTCACTTCATGTCCATTCAGTTCCTACTAAAATTTGCACCCAATTATGTATTAATGCATTATTTTTACTGTTATTATTAATATAAATTAATTCTCTCTCACTGTATTTTTTGGGGGGCTTTATTTTTTAATGCATTAATATTGCAAGTTTATTTTTTCTTGAAGGTTTAAAAGTTATGTCATTATTATTTGTTATAATTTCATTTTTTTTCTTATTTGTTTATTTATGCTTTTATTTACTCAATATCATATTCCTTTTTGTTCTACTCTAAGGCTCTAAAGCTCTACTGATATTAAATGTAATGTTATTCTTAAGGGATATGTTCTGGAATAAATAAAGAATTTATTGTTATATATGTAATACTAATATGAGGTACGTAAGTATTTAAAAATATTTTTTAATTTGAAAAACTAAGTAATTATGTTACGATAATAATTATAGATTTTATGTATTTCTTTTTCGCTCTCATTAAATAAAGAATTTGATGTTGATATTTTATAGTAATCTATGACTTATCAATCACACTCCTCTGCGTGCAAGTTTCAAGCTTCGACTTTGAAAAGAGCATAAGCGCCTTTTAGCAAACTTTACGGTAAACACATTAAAAAAAATTTCCCCAAATATCAATTTATTTATTTTTTTAATTTTATTCTTTATCATATACAGGAGTTTACTAAGATGACGAAACTTTTATAATTACAATGTAATTTTAAGACTTCTAGCACTGGTCAAAGCCAGATTGAATCTCAGTATTTGGTGCTAACGTCAATAGTCGGTTTGTAGACCACTCCCATTTTTACTTCCTTGTACGAATCGCGAAAATTTTCGGTTCGTACGTTCGTATCTCGCATAACTCAAAAACGGTTAGCAGTAGAAAGTTGAAATTTTGTATTTATGATTGTTGTAAAATCTAGTTGTGAACCTCCCTTTTTGGTCACTGCTTGATCACCGGAAGTGGTATTTTACTTGAATGTCATAATTGATTTCCATAAAAAATTATATTAAAATATCTATGAAAAACTTCTCAAATTTAGTATATATAACTTATATATTGATTTAAATAACATAATAGATTTTCGTCTAAATTGGAAAACCGGAAGCGGTACTGTACTTGAAGGTCATATTAGACTCATCAAAAATTAAAATATAATGTAAAACATCTCAAATTTGGTAATAGGACTTTTATATGGATATGATTGTATTTACTATAATTTGGTCAAAATTGGTGAGGCGAAAAGGGTACTTTTCTTAAGCTTACATCAAAAATTATATTTAAATTAAATAAATAAATCATATGTTTCGCTAATAAAGGTTACAAACGCAATTTGGTTTCCAATCCAATTAAACATTTTTATTACTTGTTTTAAGTGTTAAAATTGAGTGTAAAATACTGGTTTTCCTCCCCTTTTGTGTGTGTGTGTGTGTCAATAGATGGATGTCGGGAAGCCGCGTGTCATTTTTGAGATACTGTAATCTTCGGAAACTAGTAACCAAATTCAGGATCACTTTTTGAACCACCGATTTATAGTTTAATAGGCGTACAAGGAAGTCATGTGTTGTCCACATCAGATATTTTTTTTTCGATTTAGCGTGATCGGGAATCGGTATAGATGGTGTTTACACCCATAATAAATTGAAAACTAAATTTCGAATGCTTGAAACTTCAGCCATTTTCAAAAAAACGATGTATATATAATCTTCTGTAATGCTTTAATAGTCGTATATGGAACTTATCTTTCATTTGGAAGAAGTGTGCCACAATAAGAAAATGTATGTTTTTATTTCTTTTTTTTTTTGGGGCTTTAAATGCTTCCATTGACGCACATTTCGTTGAGAAAATATGTCAGATTTTCAGTTTCAATATTTACCGAAATAAAAGATTATCGTCAGTTTATCAATTATAAGTTTACAAATCAAACATAATGATTTCCTTCTAACTGTAACCTTTAAAAGACTGTATCGATAAAGATAACTAATTATTTTTAATGTTGTAATAATTATATTGTTATGATAGTTGGGTGATCCAAAGTTGTCAATTTCGCAGCTATAAGAATACGTAATTGAAAAGATAATTATTTATTTTAAAAAATAATTTGGTGCATTAATACATCCGATAAAATATTTTGAATTAATTTTTATATCAAAATTCATATTATTGTTTAATATATAGGTTTTTTATATCCATAAATTCTGAAGGTGTTTGCATTATCTGTTGATTGATGTTGAAATGATCAAAAAATGGAGATTTTTTGGTTAGCAAAAAAGTTAAGTGGCATTGACTAAAAAAAGGTTCGACTTGATGTTTTATTAAATAGTTGGACAGCGATATACCTAAATAGGCAAACTTCAAACTCTTCTGCAAAATTCCATTTTTCGTATTGTGGCACTCCTATTCCAAACGAACGATATTTCCTATATCTATTAAACTTTTATTTATCTATTAACAATATATTTAGCAAGGATATGTGATATGATATTTATTTTCCTTTGCAGAGAAATATATGATATAGGTAAGAGTCAATTTACTAGCCACTGAAGAAGTGCTGTGTTGTAGACATGATGAATAGGTTGGATGGCCTGGCTGCTTGTCGAGGATCGGTTACAAAATTAGCTACGATATGTTGTTACAACATGCAAGACCTCATAGATATCTTTTCAATTATTAAGCATTTATTTATGGCATCATCTATTTATATGAGAAAAACCAATAGTAGGTTTCCATTTTAAATCCATTTACAGACACAATCCAGATTTACGGTATTCAGATTTAGATTATTTATCGCAAACATTATTTCTCTTTCAGTACATGAACCTTTTTTAAATCTTTATAATGCCGAGCCCTATTAGAATATACAATACTATAACTGAAACCAATATGGCTCTCCGGGTTATCTGGACCCAGTGGGTAGCTGGGTAAGGGGTTATTTATATCCGTTTTTGTGGGAATTGGTTGGTACGTCTTCATCTTCTTTGTTTCTCTATCGTGTGCCAACCAAACAACATTATAATTCCCACAAATATGGATACAAATTATCTCTTGCCTAGTTACGCCCCGGGTCCAGATACTCCGGAGCACCTTAATCCAATAATAATTAATACTTCCCTATTTCATCTTAAGCCGTCTAGTACCGTTTAATTTTTAATGCAAATCTTTTTGAAAGACGGTCAATGACGATCAATTCACTCCAGCCTCTTCATGCCAAAACGCGAAACGATCATGAGTGTAAAATCGTTTTTGGAATTATCAACGTAGAGTGGCTGGAATTCTCTCAGTCCTTAACTCCTTCACGTCAAAATCAAATCATTTCAACCGACTGTGAGTCTGGAAAACTGAGAGAGTGGAATTATAGACTGCATAGTTCTTAGGTTGTGTTATAACAATAATAATAATTTATGTTAATTATATACAGTAGGCATAGTTAAAATTTACGATATTGATTTATAATATATATTACAGAAAGATTGATATGAATAACTTACAATTTTTTTTTTATTTTTTACAATTACTTTTGTTAAAAAATATAATTATTAATTACAAGGAAATATACATTTTTAATTGTTATAATTACTAATAGGTACAATGTTGAAAATTTTCACAGCTATTTTATATTTTTTGGGTGAAGAAAAAATTATTTATTTTGTTTTTCGGAGAGGGGCTTTATTTTTTATATTAACATCTGTCGATAAGACAACAAGTGAATGTGCTGGCAAAGAACATGTTATCGTGACATGAACGACATGAGAAAGAGTAGTACCCAGCGGCACCTCTTCCTGTCGTGATTATCGGATATAGTTAGGCTAGGAGATCCCTCATCCAGCTCCTCTTCAGCCTTCTGCGGGTGTTGTCAGGCATGTTGGTTGTCGCCATATCTTGTATGAGTGTGTTACGATGTCCGTGTAAGTTATCGTTTTGTAGCGGCTCCGTATGTGTTCGTTAACTGTAGGCATATTGAGGTTTCAGTGTAAGGTAATTATTTAAATTATTATGATTAAATTATGTGAATTATTTAATGTTAATTTTTGATATCCCATTATTTATATCACATTTATCAGCAGTTTAATAAATCTGCATATTGAATTATTTGTATACTGTAAAAATTATTAAATACCGTATTGACGTGTTATACGTAATCATGCAGGAATATGGCCTATATACTGATAAATATATGTATGTTTGATGCATTTTTTCATATTTTTAAGAATTTACTGCCTTGCACCACGACATTAGGCTACATTAATCATTTACAATTGCTTAAATGTTCTAATGACTTGTTGAAAATGGGTACATTTTGGTAGTGATTTTCCTTCCATCATATAACAGTACGTAAGTTTCGAGTGCCCGTGTCTCAATTTTGTATCTTAACTTCATGTTCCATGAATTGGCCGCATTTTTAATTGCTTTTAGTTTGTTTTTGGCTTTGTCTACCCAGAGAAAATTTCTATCCCATATAGTATTATTTTTTGTTCATAAAGGATTTGAAATCCGGCAAACACGGGGTATTGGACGGATGGCACGATTTCCTTAGCAGCAGTTTCAGCAAGAACATAACTCCATGACTTGGGATCAACATAAAATTGAATAGTTTAGTACTTTTAAATGGATGTTTTACGTGAAATACAGTATGAAAATAGTTTTTTGACATTACTATAATAAAAAAAAAAAATTAATTAAAAATTAAACCAAGATAACATATATAGACCTATCCGTGATAAGATGTAGAATGCACTTGCATATCTACTTAAGCGTACTGGTGGATTATTAGTGAAATTATGGATATTGACTCTTGGTGTAGTATTCGGATGCCTTCCACACCGGAACGAAACTCAAGAATCTGACAATAAATTAATTTACTTTCTGCAGGTTTACACTCGCAGATGGAAGGCAATTTCTGTAGGCTGACATGCAAAGATAAATGGGACGGAATGTACTTGGAAGGAGCCGTAATGTTTAGTGGAAGGAGTCCGACTATCATCCCGTCTTTCCCCACCGTCCAGTCCCGGTTAGCTGCTTACTGGGTTCTTGCGGACTACTGGGTCACGCAAGTCCTCTCGGGGCATGGGGGCTTTCGAATCAAGCTACATAGCTTTGGCTAGAATGTCGATCCTCAATGCCCAACGTGCGGCGTTCCGGAATCTGCCGAGCAAGTAGAACGATCTGCACCGCGTTCAAGGCACAAAGGAACACCCTTCGTAGGAAGACTGGCATCTATATCTTCACTGGGAGCGACCTTCCCCTCCCCATGACCGCAGGCAATTACAGACACTTCGAAGAGTTCGTGTGCGGGTGGTAGGTCGAAGTGCTCTACTCCCACTTTGACCTTTGTGCTCCTAGCGCTATGCCGCTTTGAGCCGGCTGATGGAACGATTCCAGGAGCTGATGAACGGGGATGAAGATTATTGGCAGATGTAGCAATAATAGATGCATCTATAAATGCAACCCTCGCCAGAACCCGTGTTGCCGAAAGGCAAGGCAATAAATAAAAACTACACCGAGTTTTAGTATTCATAGACGTCAGCTTCATTAACAACCCACCAACCTGTTTAAGTAGATATGCAAATACGTTTCGTCCCTTAGGTCGTATAGGGTTATTTCCGTAGTCGACGTTTTATTTTTAATTAAATTATTTTTTATTTTAACGTATTTAGTTTTTCATATGTAGGAATTTATATTTGATTACATATGATCATGAACTTATACATAATATGATTAAAAAAACCCACTAAAAGTAATGAATATTTAAAATAAAAAAATATTTTTTTCAGTATTTTTAGCTCAAATTGTTTCAAAACATTCACAGGAATTCAATGAGCAATTTGAGCTATCAAACCTGAAAATCGGTTGAACCGTTCCTTCAAAATTAATTGTTACATATCTAAAAAATGGACAGGCTAAACACATTACCTTCCACAAGGCCTTTTTCTACACCGTAGTTAGGCTACACCGTAGTCGGGCAAAAAAAAGGTTATAGCTCTACGAATGTCTTATAAAATTATTAAAGAAGAAGATGAAGACTCTGTTTGGTTACAAAAATAGAGAGGATGACAAGAGGTTCCTTAGCAATAATAAAATACAGTAATAAAATAAATATCGTTCAGGAAGCCTTCGACCATCAAATGATAAGAGGCCATGTTTATTGCTGGCTCCGACATGAGTTCGAGAGGTATTTGATTTATATTATATTTTATTATTATTACATTTTCGTTAACTTCCGTAGCATAATAAAAAGGGCTCAGAAAAAAAAATTAATTTATGAAATAAATATCCAGTAAAATCTAAAATACCTTCGCATCTGATTCCTTTAGCTATGAGATTTATCCTTGGGAGTAATGAAAATTAGAGCCTAGGCAAACTCAGTCGTAAATTTGAAGTGCTCATTAGAAAGCTTCCCTAATTACTATCTTTCAGAGAGTCCCAGCTCTCTGGGGTTTTCTAACTCTCTGGGATAGAATCATTTGTAATTAGTCAGTTCCAACTGTGCAAAACTTTCCTGAATAGCGTTTTACAAATTACATAATAAGTTAACTTATAATGCTTATTTTTAGAGGCCGCGGGGACTGAGAGTGTTAAGGCGTCACCCTAACCTCTAGTCTAAAGCGACACCGGTTCGAATCCGGCCTTTACGGGTTGAAATTTATTTCGCGGTGAACCCATTCTGGCTAGAATATATTGGTAAGCTGTGGGATAGGGGTGGCCAACTTTTTTTATATACCATGCTCCAATTTATTCACAAACGAGGTCAGATACGCCATGTAAATCGAGCACCTTTTATGCCTTTATTCATAGTTAGAGTGCAAGAAAAAAAAACTTAATCACTCAATTAATTAACGCCACTTTTTTAAAGTGCCAATCTACAATAGTTGGTTTTACCTGATTACTCGGTTAGATCTCTTTTACCAGAGAGTGTTCACTTCGTGATGGTACTAGACACTCGTTTAGGTTGGTTGGTTGATTGCTCTATTTGATGGCACAAAGCATCGTGGTCTTCAGTGCCAGGTACATGTATTATATCAATTTAATCAAAATAATTTAGCAGCATCTTAAAAAAAAAAAAAAGGTCGAAGAAAAAAAATATGTATAAAATTAATTATATAAAATAGAGGAAATAAATAAACTAAATAACTAAAATCCCTGCCAATTATTGCACAATGGTTTATTATTTCCAAATAGTAATATTTCAAAAACAACTAGATCGTCCATTCCTAGGATTTTCCATATTGCTTTGGTTTACAGCTCAGATAATTAGATTATCTTTCAAATGAGCATTTGGAATGTTTCGTGAAAGGACACTTCAGCATAGAAAATTAGCATTAGAATTTTAAAATGTAAATATATAGATTTTTTTACATTTTTTTTTTTATATGCCTTGCTGAGCTGATTCCAAAACACCTAACTGTTCCCCTCTATCTTTATAAATGACCGAGTTATGGGCTTATAAAATCTCTAATCGGCCGCCATTTTGAAACAAAAAGACGGATGGTAATGTCGAGCTCAGAGAATCAGCCTGGTAGCCTGTATCTTTGGTGACGAATCTCAAGAAAATCGGTCCAACAATCTCGGAGAAAATCCGCGGATGGCGGACTGATTTTTTTATATTAGATATTTATGAAAAATAATAAATCAAAGAGTTACAATTATTGTAATAAAAGCGATAGTCAAAATAATTTTATTTTGTTGACGTGTTAATTTCAGAGGGTAATTTTAATGTAAAAGTAATGGTTCGCCATGACATTAGATCTTCTTGTAATTATCCTGTTTTACGAAAAGAGACAACATCGCTTTTGCCTTGTCTTTATCGTTATATAATTATATGTATTTTTTCATTAGGCAAGTTAGGTACTGCTTGGCATTCCTTTTTAGCTAACTTCTCTGTGATAGAAAGAACATTCTTCAAAGATATAGCACAATAGCTCGTCAATTTTCCTTTACAATGTCGGTATCTTGGGAGTAATTTTAAAATGAAACATTTAAGAAGTATAAAGTGTACTTATAGACGAAATAAACTCATTTAAATTATTTAATTATTGTGATTTAATTTGTGTCTAAACACTCTTTAAATTTTATGTGGTAACACTGTCTCGTTTAGTGAAAACAACTCTGGACCACAGTTGTTGGCCCTGAGAGCTACATTAGCTTGGAACTTGAGTTAATCTGTTCTCTCTGCTTGTCTGGAGCCCTGGCCTCGACATTTCCTTAATAACTTTTTCACCAGAAGGGTACTTATAGACATAATTAACTTTTTTTAAATGGTTTAATTATTTTGAGTAAATCTTTTGTATAAGCAATCTTTGATATGACGTCATTCAGTTGCGCTCTTGCGTCCGTAAACACGACATCCAAAGGGATCGGACTCGACTCTATGGGCAAAACTCAGGATATAAAAATGCATATAGTTTCTTGACGTATGCATATTAATACGTCCTGTATACATCAATTAATTTTAACCCAACATAAAATAAATACTATCTCAGCTGCCTGAGATGGAAGTGCCATAATCGGTCGAATCCATATTTTCAAAAAAACATTATTAAAATGTTTCTGGTACGCTTAAATCTATAAAAGGGATATATAAATATTAGAAATAGAAAAAATACACAAGAAACAGAAGAACAATGGAAGCAATCCACATAACAAAAATATAGACAATAAAGTTAATTATAAGACTGACACAAAAAATCTAAATTGTCACTATTCTGACATCATTAACAAATTGAATATAAAATAACAACATTTAAAATAATGCGGATACATACAAAATAGCCATAAAAATAGTTATAAGGCATAAAAAAGAAGGAAATAAAATAAAATATTAGGAATAACATCCAACAGTAGATATATAATTTATATATGTATGATATCAAAATTAAAGTTAGGGCAACAGCATATAGGTAGCACAATATGTACAGATATAAAACACAGTTTTTATGGTTAAATTAAATGTTGTAATTAATAGACGAAATCATTAATTGATGGATATAGAGAATAGGAGTATAGAGGTAATTATAATATGATATGAATTATGTGCTATAGTGTTATATGATTATTTCCGACTGTTGTTTATGCTGTGTGATATTTGTAATGTATAATAAAAAAAGAACACTCTAAGAATGGGGGAGAACCCCGAAACTTTGGTGGAACGACGAGGAAAAAATAATGAAGGAATATAGAGATATAAAGGAAGAAATTATTCCACAAACATAACATTTGTGATTCATAAAAAAAAAAAATGTCATTACCTATTTCTGAGTACATGTCTTTAACATAACATAACATAGCATTTGTGATTTATAAAAAAAAAAATATCATTACCTATTTCTGAGTACTTGTCTTTAACATAATATAACATAGCATTTGTGATTTATAAAAAAAAATAATGTCATTACCTATTTCTGAGTACATGTCTTTAACATAACATAACATAGCATTTGTGATTTATAAAAAAAAAAATGTCATTACCTATTTCTGAGTACTTGTCTTTAACATAATATAACATAGCATTTGTGATTTATAAAAAAAAATAATGCCATTACCTATTTCTGAGTACTTGTCTTTAACATAACATAACATAGCATTTGTGATTTATAAAAAAAAATAATGCCATTACCTATTTCTGAGTACTTGTCTTTAACATAATATAACATAGCATTTGTGATTTATAAAAAAAAAAATACCATCACCTATTTCTGAATACTCGTCTTTCTCTTCGTACTGAACCGTTATTTCATTTTATTAGATACCATACGAATGAGAGTCGGATATCAATCAATCAGCGGCGCAACAACCATTGCTAGGTCAAGGCCTTCTGAATCATCCAACGCCATATGTCCCTGTCCAGTGCAGCTACCATCCAATTCCGTGCTTCTGTTATTAAACCACTTGTTTCATCCCTACTTAATTATTTATCTAATGTCCCCATATAAACTATGTTTAGTTATGGTTAAAAAAAATAAATATTGCTTGTAATAATTATCTATAGTCAATATTAAAGTGATTTATTTTTATTTATTTAATTATTTTTTTATTATATATTTTTTTCTTAACCCCTTCGTATCTTCATTTGCTTATGCTCTTTTAATTTTTCCTTCTACAGTAACCGTTTGTAAGGACGTTTTAGTTGTTCTTAAGTGTGGACTTTTAGTATTTATAAGTAATTTACTCGCACCAGATGATGGGGTGGGGTTAACCCTCTATTTTTATTCGTCTTACAAAACAAAAAATAATAAATTAATTAATTTATTTCCTTAATCGATTTTCCCATCGTTGGGGAGCTGAGCTTGGTACGATTTTATTAAATATTCAATCCTCGATAGTTGCTAGCTATCGGAAGAAATTTTTATGCTGTAAATCGATCATTTCATTAATTTTTAATATCTATGCCTCGTCAATAATTTTATTTGTCATGACCTTCTGTAGTGTAGTTCCTTATACAATTTTAAACGATTTCAAGCGTTTTTACTCAGCATAATCTCAAAAAGCTAAACCACATTGTTGTCCATTTATAAAATATGTATTTCCAATTAGTTAGTAATGCTACTGGTCATAAGCGTTACCTTAAGTGAGGAAAATCCCAATGAACCTCATTAAAAAGCAGTACAGTGTTAAAACTAAGATATTTTGATTGGCATTCACAAAGGAAATATTCAAAAATAAAATATTAGAAAAAAATATATAAGTTTATTTATTTTTTCCTTGAAAATAAGTTTCGCGTCCAAAATGATCTCGAAAGATAGATTTTACTTTAATTCATATATTTTTTGGACTCTTTCCTTTTCTCGAACGCGCGGCCAGGCCTGAAAAATCACTTAAATAACTCGCAAAATTAAACTAGAATGCAATAATTCAAGAAAATTTGTGGTATTTGGTAAAAATTATTTATGAACAGTGCAAAAAATGCATTTATTTTGAAAATGACATTTATATATCACACCCATATAAAATATATTTATTTTCGATTAAAAAATGACTATTGCTTGTAATAATTTCTTATAATTAATACAAAATTGATGATTTTTTTATTTAATACTGCAGTTAAAACGAATATATTGTCAGATTGGAGGTAAAAATGATAAATTGACATTTTTGTGAAGATGAGGTTTACTGCTTGTTATTTACCTGTATCACCAAAAACCAATTTTTTGTTTCAGTATTGGCAAAATTGCAACAATATCAATAATTAATTAATAATTAAATATATAAATAATTAAATATAAACTAGGAAAATAATTGAATGAATGTTTAAAACGTTACATCTATAGCGAATTACTAGGACAACTCTTATGAAAGCTAATTAAAATTCCGACCATGTTATTCTGGTTTTAAAACATTTCTTTCTGTACGATCGAACTTGGATGGGAAAAACACATTCTAACACTATTCACCAACCTAGAAGAGCAAAGATTCCTATAAAATATATATTCCCTATATATATTTCCTATAATCCCTTTCAAAATCAGATAATATTCCTGAAGTAACACTCATGACAGATTTTTAGGAAAGTCCTAAAACTTGATAAAATGGTATTGTAACAATAATTTTTACTGTATAACTTGCATTATCCTATTTTGCTATTTCCCTTAATAGCATATTGTTACAATTTAATCCTTATATGAATTTGTTTATTTAAGCAAAAGTAATTAAAGGTGTTACAAGTTGGTTAAAGACAGGTAAAAATCATGTCATCGACAAAAGGTATATATTATTTTTTACTGTTAAGATTATATGTTAGAATTGAGTTATCTAGTGGTCAATTTGTAATAATTAATTTTACTTCATTTCCAGAATTTAAAATCATCTTCAAAATGGTCTAGAAAAAGTTAGAAATTAAGTAAAACCTATGGATTGCAATGTTGCATACATTTTGAAAATGACCCAAATAATTAAGTAGTGAAGAAAATGTGGTGTTTAATAAATTGATAAAGATTTCGCCAAATTAAAATTAAATAATCTATATGAAATCCTCTGGTTGCACGAGGCATTTTCAAATTCATCGTTATTAAGGATTAAATACTTATGCTGAAATATTAGCAAGTCCCTTTTAAGTAAGAAATATCGGCCTTCTGGGCCAGAGCAAGCAATAACCCACAGCCTTCAATATCTCTGAGAGTTCTATATCGGTTTCTGATCTCTCATTGCTTTTTCCCTTCTTTCTTCTCTGACTCTAACAGAGTAAAGTCTAATATAATAGTTTGGTTATTCAACATAAATTATTAAAATATTGAAACTATTCCTTTCGGAAGATTATGTGGAATGTTATTCACTATTCAATTTTTCAGAAGAATAATAACTCCTTCAAACTTCATTACGATTTATAATTTCATCTGAACGTTTCGAAACCACACATGTTCATTTTCAAGTCCATCCATTGTGAAATTCATGCTTGCCGCCTTTTTATTCTCTAATAATTATTTTATTCTTACTGAAAATTAAATAGTAAATATCAAATATCATTAATTTTATAATATTTATACTTTGTATAATGTTTATGTTCATAAAAAGGTATGTATAGGAATGAATATGCTAGATATTTGTTATTTTTATTTTCACTTACCTATATATGTAATATAATGTAATATATATGTAATATAATATATATTTCAACATATATTTGAAGCTAACTCAAAAACGAAAAATTTTGCGAAAGTGAAATTATGTACTTTATGTAGGATATGCCTGGGATGTAACAATAACTTTTTCTCTAAAATCGACTTTATATTAGTGGCACATCATATCGATTTTACAATTTTCTCGAATATTGCTCTAATGATGTACAAATGGTCTTTAACATCAGCTAGGTCTTAATCCTCATTGAAATATCCTTACAGCGGAATTGTCAAAATGGCTACCTCTAATTTAATTTTAAATAATTAAGCATCGCTTATGTTAGTGGCAATAAAAATGGATAAATGTAAACTACGAAATAATTTGATAATTAAGAAAAGAAGAAATATTTTCCCAAGTTGTAAACCGATTTTCGGTTGTAATCGAGAGTATTGAAAAATTCATAAACTTAAGTAATTGTTTTAGTTAATAATTTATACTTTTGTATTACTGATAGAAACTAAATGAGGGTCTTTCCTACTTTAGGACAGCCAGTTACTTTAAAGCTATCTATGTTATCGCCTAGGTTATTATTCAGTTACTCATTAAGTCATATGACAAGTATCAAGAATATGTGTGGATATGTTGACCCAATTGAGTCTCTCCGAACCAAAGCCAAAGAACAAAAGGAATGTGCCACAAGGCGAGAACTGATTGATTCATACTTGGATGAATTTTTGTGGCGGAAGAGGAATAAACACAATGACTTATTTGAGGGATATGACTGAAGTTTTTCCTATTAAAAAAGTAATTATTAAAAAGTGTTTTTTTGTTATTTATTTCAGAATTTGTTTATATATTGCCTTAAAATAAATATTCTATTAACCTGTTTTAATATTTTTATAAGTTAGTAATTTTTATATTTTAGTAAGTGATAACATTCGTTACTAAAAAGTGACTGGCTGTCCTAAAGTAGAAAAGACTCCTAAATTGAATTTTCATAGAAACTAAATAGAAAACTTTTATAACTAAAAAAACGAGTTCTACTTGAACAGAAATTAATATCTACTGAATAAAAGGTGATAAGTGAAAGTTGTGTGTTGCGCGCACCGCACCAGGTATTTATTTCAGTTCCGATTTTGAAAATATGAATTCCTCCATATTTATAATTGATAAGTTATTTATTAAATTCTTGTTTAAAATAAGATAAACTATCAAGATGGCATCTATGTATTCCGTCAGATGTTTCTAAGAACGAATCTAAGATAAGTCGGGGTAAGTGCATACTCGGGGCAAGTGCATACATGGAGATTTATTTCAAATCTATTTTGTTGGGAGGGCTGCCTTCTACGGGAGTTTGAAGTAAATAGTAAAATCCCAATAGATGGCAGCTCTCCCAACAAAATAAATGTGAAATAAATCCCAATGTATGCCCTTGCCCAGACTTACCTTAATAAGTTCAACTGCTTATATGCGCCTTCAATAACTGTGGATACAATTCCTCATTACTGAACGGAATAACGGGACTGCATGCCTTAGAAATGAAAGGGAAAGAGCGGCTTAGCCACAAGGACGCATAAATAAACTGATATAACTAATTTAAAATAATCATGAATAATCTATATAGAAATAATCTATGTCATACTTTACCTTATGGCTTGTGTGTTTTTAATGAGAAAGTAATTAAGGGTAGCTTTTAGTTTTCTTGAAAAATCGAGATCACATGTATTTAGTTAAAATATCTGCATAAAGTTAAATTTATATTGGTTTAACATTTTCAATAATGCACCTTTGTAATCAATCAAGAAATAAAAAATTAATTCCTCTCAAAATTTGAGGTTTTACGTTTCAAGATACGTAGAATCTTAAAATCGAATAAAAATATCGGGAACAATTTTTTTTTTTTTTTTTTTAGATTTGGCATTTAAGCCACAGGTCACACCAGAATGACCCTCGGAACAATAACCACTTATTTGAATATAATAATTCATTTTGTAATAATATGCAGCGTTTTTATTTAATAAACATGGCAACTGAAAACTATAACATTATTAAATAATACACTATTATTCCATAATATTTCGTCTATATTTTAAGATTTCCGTTGGTATTCTCTTTAGAATTTTGTTAGCTATAAAACTCAGAAGTAACACAGTAAACTGGAAGTAATAAATTAATATTGACTTATCCAGAAATAATTTTAATAAACTTACTCTATTAATTACCTGAATAAATATTTAATTTAGTATCATCCTCTGGAAGATAGGCTTCTTTCTTATTTGAAGTATGGATATAAGAGGAAATACTTTCTGTCTTTTAAGATAAGTTTTTAATCAAAGCTTACCTTCCTGCTTCCAGCCTTTAAGGTATAAGTATTTTTAACTTTGCACTCTAAGCTCTCGACTTGTACAAATTTCATACTTCATCGAGGGTTTAAAAAAATGGCAACATGAAGTATTGTATATTAATAATGAAATGTGTGACAAAGAAAATTGTAAAAAGTGATAACCTTATCACATAAAAAAATCTACTAGTGATACGTAAATAAAAAAAAAACGATGTTAGTAAAATAATATATTTTTTTTATATGAATTATGTTTTCTAGAAATATTTTATCATTTTTACAAAAATGTTTAATTAATGATGATCCAATTTTTTTTAATTAATACATAATAATATATAAAAAAAAATTGCGATATTTCCAGATAATTTCTGCGACGGAAAATCATGAAAGTGTTACTATCATATATACAGTGGCGGCAAAAAGTATTTGCACAACACGTTTTTATGAATAAATTAGTTCAAGGAAACAAAAAACTTCGCTTTCCTTTGCAAAAATGAAAAGTACATTTATTAAAAACTGAAAAAACCCTTTTACAAAAAAATAAAAACACTTCATAATCAAACAAAATAATTAAAACAATAAAAGTGCTTGGAAAAAAGTATTTGCACACTTGGTCTACTATGACTCACAAGCTCGGTTTACTTTTGCATTAATCCTCCCGTGTCCATATGTTTGTTTACTAATTTATCTCTAATCGTTTATTACCAGTATTCTCTAGTCTTTCAATCAGTTTCCTTGAGTCAATAGACAATTATCATGCCAAAGACAAGTGAACTGTGTGCCGCGACTCGCGAAAAAATTGTTTTACTGAAGAATGACCAAATACATATCGCCAAATTTCCGATTTTTTAGGGTTGATTTTTTCTACAGTGAGATACGTCATAAAAAGGTATGAGGAACGTGGTTCAACCGAAAACAGTGAGCGTAAAGGGCGTCCAAAAAAGTTAATTCCCAGGCTGAAGAGGAAAATAAGAATAGAAGCTCTTAAAAATCCCGTGATAAGTTCTCGAGAGCTGGTCCAATCAACGCCTGGAGTCCAGGTTACTAGCAGAACAATTAGATATGCCCTGAATTCGGAAGGGCTCATGGTAGAGTCCCAAGAAAGAAGCCATACATCAGTGAAACGAATCGAAAAAAGCGCCTTGCTTTTGCTAGGGAGTACGTACAGAAACCCTTAAGCTTTTGGGAAAATGTCGTATTTTCTGACGAAAGCAAATTTAATTTGTTTGGTTCAGATGGTCGAAGGACGATTTGGCGACATCGTAATGAAGCCCTAAAGAAGCAAAATGTTTCAATGACTGTAAAGCATGGTGGATGGCATGTTATTGTTTGGGTTTCTACCATGGCGTATGTAGGCGGCAGGCTATGTGAACATTTTGCGCCGTAATTTGCGTGTTAGTGTCGCAAAAATGGGAATCCAGGATCAGTACTATTTCCAGCAGGACAACGATCCAAAACATACTGCGAGGAGAACAAAGGAGTGGTTAATATTTTATGTTCCAAGACAGCTCCACACTCCTCCTCAGTCAACAGATATAAATATAATTGAAAATTTATGGCACACCCTTGACCAAAATGTAAGAAAACACCACATCACTGGTGGACATCACCTTAAACAACTTCTTGTTCAATAATGGGAACACAAGCGTTACAAGCAAAGCATGCGTCTACAAGCAATTATTGACGCAAATGGCCTATTTACAAAATATTAAAACTATTAAAATTGAGCTTTAACTTGTAAATGTGGAAGTGTGCAAATACTTTTTTCCAAGCACTTTTATTGTTTTAATTATTTTGTTTGATTATGAAGTGTTTTCATTTTTTTGTAAAAGGGTTATTTCAGTTTTTAATAAATGTACTTTTCATTTTTGCAAAGGAAAGCGTAGTTTTTTGTTTCCTTGAACTAATTTATTCATAAAAACGTGTTGTGCAAATACTTTTTGCCGCCACTGTATATATATATATATATATATATATATATATATATATATATATATATATATATATATATATATATATTCTTTAATTAAAAGAAAAATTTATTATAATAGTCATATATAACGCTAAATTTCATACTTAAAGCTTAAGCTTTCAAGTGTCTTCGGTCTTATATTTCAGAAAAAATAAGAAATTATTTAAACTGAGTGTTCAGGAAAAAAAATGACCTTTCTTTACAATATCTCGGCGAAGAGTCAACTAAAAATAATTAAAAAATTGTTTACGTACAAAAAAAAATTATAAAAGTAACAATCTAACAAAAACAAATCATATAATTTTGAAATTGTTATCTAAAATAGATAGTAAATAAGAAGAGGATTGAAATAGAGAAATCATTAGCTTCATCGTCCATAAATATGTTAATTTGTTATTCTGTGAGAGTTAATTACCGTAGTTTCTGCCGTACCAGTTATTACCTCCAATCTCCAACTGACCACAACACTTGCTCACAATTACACAAAGAAGGCTGAATAGGAGCTGATTAAGAGAGCTCCTTGATTATAATTATTTTCATTTAATTATTTATGAGCTATTTCTCATGATTTAGTTTAGTTTTATTCATAGATATCTCTTTTATATATTTTAAACTATTCATATTCATATTTGATATACTTGTGAATTTTTATTTATTATTTGACTTTAATATTTTAGTTCTTATATAGTTCACCTTATATTTGGATATACGTATTCATACATATATATATATATATATATATATATATATATATATATATATATATATATATATATATATATATATGTATATCTATATATATATATATATATATATATATATATATATATATATATATATAAATATATATATATATATATATATATATATATATATATATATATATATATATATGTATATGTATATATATGTATATCCAAATATAAGGTGAACTATATAAGAACTAAAATATTAAAGTCAAATAATAAATATATATATATATATATATATATATATATATATATATATATATATACACACATACTAGGTTGTTACAAAAGTCTTTGTGCATTAATTCATTTCTGACATTAAACATAGGATTAGAATCCTTTTTCAACACTGATGTAAACAATGTATGTATCGTTGTTTCCTTTGACTAATCCTTCATTTAATTATGTACAACAACTGTCTCTACTTTTCATTCTATTTTATAAATTTCACTGATAATGCTGGAAGAAAAAATTGTCATTCGTGGTCTTCTGAGGCATTACTGGAAAAAAAGGTTTAAGAGCGAAGGCGAAGGCGAAGGAGGAAATTTGTGCGGTGGAAGGTGAAAATGTGGTGCATCGTAACACAGTAGCGTTTTGGTTTAGGAGGTTCAATTCTGGGAGCAACAGCCTTCAAGGTAATGCTTTGTGTTTATTGGAATTATGAGGATGTTTTGCACTTTTATCTTTTATATTATTCAGATGGCTGGGTTCCGACGTTTAGCTTTACTGCGAACAACTCGAAAGAGCGTATAGAGTTTTTAAAGAGGAGTCCCCTGCTTTGGTCAATCATATTAAAGTGATGTTTCAGCAAGAAAATGTTCCTGCCCATCGTTCACTCTTAGTCAAAGAAAGATTCTTAGAAATGGAGGGTGTTAGCATCTTACCCCACCCTCCTTACATTTCACAGTCTGGCTATGGTCTTTTACGGTCAATGGCACATTTTTTGAAAGGCATGCACTTCGAAAACAACAAGAATGTCAAATCAGGATGTGAGGAGTTTTCCGCCTTGAAAACCAAGGACAACCAAATTCAACTTCTGCTAGAAAGATGGGTTAAAGTAACTAGCAATGATGGCCTATATTTTGAAGAATAATTTTAATGTGTAGATTTTATATTGTAATTTAAATTAAACTTATTCTATGTACAAAAACTTTTGTAACAACCTAGTATATGTACATTAAAATACTAGGAGAAGATCCGGTTTCTGTACAAACTACAAAATTTGGAGTGGATGACACGATCCGCGGAAGTAAGTAAAGTTCACAGAGCTCGTAAATATCGAATTAGGAAAGGCCAATGCATTATTTACTTTAATTTAATAGTTGAAGAGTCCATGGAAGGAAGGGGCGGAGTCACCCGTAATGCATTTCGATAAAATCAAGTTTAAAGCTCTTATTTTCTTTAGTCTTTGTATATTCTTCAAACGCTTTGCGCTACATACCAAAGTTTAATGAAAAACTAAAAAAGTAGATCAGGAGAATATAAGATCCTTAGAAATTTTGGGGATCACTACAACGATATATTTTATTTATGTCGCTTTTTTTACGTGTAAATTAGTTAAATTTTTGAAAACGCTATTTTAACTAATTACTTCCTCGTTCAAACTAATTATTTCGTCTGCATCAGTTAGTTGATATATATATATATATATATATATATATATATATATATATATATATATATATATATATATATATATATATATATATATCCACTATCTCAGTGTGGCAAATAAATATAGATGCTTAAATACTAACTGTGCAATGCAATTAAATTACCTTGTACTGGATATACATTAACACCTTAGCACAGTGAGGCAAATGGTAAATTTATTGTTGTAAACATCAAAAAACAAAGATTAAATTTCGCTCTCGGCTGTTATAACTGTGCATAGACAAATGTTTTCTTCATTTAAATCCAACGATTGCAAATTTCAGACCTCAGCTACGATTATTACAAAGCCCTTCTCTGGACGAATTGAGTTCTGCTTCCAGCAGCAGTTTTTTCGTAGGCGAAAAAAAAAGTGCTAAGATCTGCTAAAAATCTGCTAAGATCATTTATGAAATTTCAGATGGTGGTAAAGCCGAAGAAATTAAAAAACGTTTAAAAAAAAAAATCTCCGGAACCGAATTTAGGTTGCAAAATGGAAATAGGACTTTATAAATCGATTTTGTAACAACCAAAATCAGTATAAATTATTTAAATTAGGTTATCATATAGTGTAAAATTTTATATTTGTTTTTATTCCAATTATTCTTGATTCTGAGCTTTAATCTCTGTAATTTTTTTTTAAACAAATTACTGTTTTTATTTATTTAACCATCCTTTCGGTCTTTGTTATTATTTCATGATTCAATTTAGTAAGTTTTTGACAGTATGCAATTAGCAACAGTAATTTTTTTTTTAATGATAGTGGCATCCAAGACTTTTGGATTTCTAAATTTACGATTTGCCCCTCTGTAATCAATTTTGTCTCAGGTTGGACTAAATTGTTATTTGCATTCTAGCCTATAAAGGTTAATTCCATGTCCAACCTACAAAGCGACTCTCACTATCTCCTTTCATTTATTGGATGGTGGTAGTTCCTTTGCTTTGAACTGTTGTTCAAAGGCCACTATTTCAATTAAATTCACGGACTATACTTAATTATCAACATATATTAAGTTCCAAAGTGACCTGACATTTTCAGTTCCAGGGAAGCCCATCTGGGGCACAACCAGTCTCTTTATAGTCGGTGCCTGGTCCTTCTTTGGATTGGGAGGTAAATCTGGTGATTGAGTGTGAATTATCACCACAAAATTTGGCCAAGAAACAGTACGTCCTTTTGCATATTTTTATGAGTATCAATATGATAATACCACCATAATGTTTCTAATTGTCTTAAAAAAAAAAAAAAAAATAAAAAAATAAAAGCGTCATGAAATAGTCTATATTAATAACAAAATGTGCTAAAGAAAATTCTTAAAAATTATAGCCTTATCTTTAAAAAAAAATGTTCTAATGATATGTAAATATAAAAATTATATTTGTAAAAAATCTAATTTTTAAGTTTTATATTATACTATATATCATATATTTATGTTTATTTATATTATGTTTATTATTTTATTTATTACTATATTATTTCATACCACCTAGTGTTGACAATCGGTATGTTTATAAGAATTTAAAGTTGAAGAGTAGTTGCTAATATGGATGGTTGACCTCAGAGATGCATATTTCGGAATTGCGAGGATCGTAAGCCCTAATCTATCAGAACTGTTCCTAATGTGGTTTTTTAGATAGTTTGGTTAAAGAGGGATCAATGGTTTGATTCAGACAAGGGTAAATAGATCTTGGGATGTCTATCGAGCTTATCTCGAACATCCATAATCCATGAGTCGTGACCGATCGTCACTGACCTTGAACCCGAGGTTTGAAATGCACTTGGATAGAATACAGTATACTCCGCTTAATTTCAACAGCTCTAAATTTGTCACAGCAAAACAAAGTTCAAGTTTCTGTACTACAAAACTAAAATAAAAATTTAATTAACATATTTATTCAGATAACTATTGTAGACACATCTCTTGCTATAAGTTAGGTGAAAATGCCGGTATAAAACATCAATACTTGTTTTGTTTTTGTTTTTATTTATATATTTCTGAAGGATGAACTTGCTTGAAAGTAAAAAAAAATTGGATGTTATAAAAAAGACTTCTACTGGCTGCAATGATACAAATAAAGAAGAAAGTTTTACTAAAAAAAAAAATCCACACTTATAAAACCTTGTTCAACTAACTTAAATATCCACCACGCTGGCACTTAATATTCACAACGCCCGGCCACGTAATTGCTGGTTACCCCGGTGTGGAAATTACACGAATACATAATTTAATTCAATCACATAATTATTATGGCAACACTGGGTGATAACCGTCGCCGGGCATAACCTTCTTGAGTGTTTTGACGTGCTGTTATATGAAGTTCCGTAACAACAATACTAAGAATTGAATAATGTTTAAAAAATGTTTGATCTGCATTACATAATTTTCTAACTAGTATCATAGATAGGCCATAGGATAAGAATCATAGGAGGTCTATAGGATAAATTATTAAGGAATTATAGGATAAATGATTATAGGACAGGAGTCTATAAAGCTTCCCCTTTACATAATCTGTGATGTTGACCATCGATGCAGTAACAAATTATGAGAAAAAAAAATCCATTATCAAAATAGATTTTTAATTTTACTCTAGGAGAAGATGGTTAGGGTGGCGCTTAAAATTGATCATAAAATAGTACAAAATTATTTAATAGCTGCGCACGATGATGAGAAATATATAAATAAATATACTTATAAAATAATGTATATTAAAGGTGAAAGAAAAAGTAAATGTAATATAATATTAAAGAAATCAACAGATTACACCTATAAATAAGTGTGTGTGTGTTGAGATACTAACTAGACCTATTTTTTCCGTATTTATGACGATTTATTAACATGCCGGAATCTAAGATGTCTTATTGCCCGTGTTATGATAAAATCTAGAGCTTCTATTTTCGATTTTTTGGTGGCAAAGATTTCAGTAAGAAAAATTTTAGATGAAGAAAAATTTCCAGATGGATTTCATGAAGAAGTACACATAAAACTCTTGCTCTGAGGACCAAGACATTGATATAAATGGTTTTTGAAAGATTTTACCATTTAGTCTGCAACACTCAAAGACGGCACTTAGAAAATGAATTACGGTATAAAATAAATGTTAAGTCTATGATTTTTTTTCTTTATCCATAAAGTGAGCTAATTCAATTATTTTCACCGGTTAGTGGCAGCAGTGAAGAGTATAAGTTTTGTTATTCATGGATCAGAAAGAATTATTTTTATATATTAATATGTATTGATATTGGACAATATTATCGTTATATAATTTAAACAAACCAGGTGCGAACAAAAGAAATAAGGGACGAGCAGGTAGAAAGAAGGGTAACTGACAGGCGATGACAGATGTCACCACCTAAGAGATAAGGAATAAGTTAATTTAAAAACCCTACCGAGAAGTTAACACTGTAACAAAGCCAAAAGCTGGGATACCTAATCAATTTTAAGAACTGGGTCCCTTAGGCTTCGGCTGACCTCGAGGAAAAAGTGGAGACCGCCTGGAAAAGGTATGATTAAATTATACTAGTTGGATAATGGTTCGCAGATACCGGCTGTCAGGACAAGGGGTGGAGCGATCCGATGAAATCCCACAATTTCCTCCCTCCATAAAACTAGTCGGCCAATGAACAACGTTTTCGACCCCCTCTTAGGCAGAACAAGAGAGAAAGGGTGATTGAAGCAAGGAGGTGAAAAAAGAGGACTGCTGAACTGATCGAGGCTGAGGAAGGACTTCGAGACTGATACCGGCTGAGGCAAGACTTCCTCTCTGAACTGTGACCTCGCCTGATGTAAACCTTCAACCATCGCCTTCAAGCCTTCGCCTGAGGAACCATCAACGCCAATTAGTACAGATAAGAGATTTATGTTAAAACAATTAATGGCTAAGTCTAGGCTGAATCATTCCATGGTTAATTTTTGATTGTAATAGTTTTAATTTTGAGGAATAAAGATAAATGTTCGCAAGGAGGTTGTTCTTTAGTAACCATGTCCATATTTAATTTGAATATATTTCATTAAGATAGCAGTAACTTTGATTAACATTAGTATTAAAATTAAAAGTAGGATCATTATCTTGGTTAATTATTAAATAATGGTAACCACAAACCAGACCCTTGGAAAGGTATCCAATTTAGAGGACAAGGTAAGAAAGTATTCATAGGCTTACTTAATTTTGGGATAATCATCCTCAATGATTGCCCAATGCCATCTCTATATATATAGACTAATGGATTAGCAGCTAGATAGATATCAAGCTCAACTTAACCTAGATAAAACATAGCAATATTTATTGAAACACTTAGAAGTTGAAGTATTCATTCGATTCCAGGCTCCGACAGCAATTGAATATACAGTAGATAATGGGAAGCGTGTTCGAGCGCGAAATCGGAACGCTTGTATATCGCAGAAGTCGCATCAGATTTATCTGTCAAGTAAATCTTACGACAGTAAAGGTCTTACCTATTATTTAACATGTAACTTCAACGTACAATAACGATTGTTTTGATTTTTTACGCACTGATATTTTATTGGATGTTTTAATCATAGACTTCTAGCTGTAAACAATAACTTCATTTAATAAATCCACCATTACATTAAATGAAGAGTTTACCGAACTTTTATTTATCATTATATACATATCATTAATAACTAAACTCCATGTAGCCTTCATCACTCAGTAAAGTAATTAAATAAAAATTGTTTGTTTTTCCAAAGCGTCAAATCGCAAAATCAGACATGAACTAAATACATACCCGTACCTACACGAACCTATTTACGTATTTACCTATTTACTTACGCCTCGCATATTAAGTCAAGTATTTGATTTCTTGTCTTAATTACATTCATAATTCATAAATGTTTAATAATACTGATTTATATTCCATCTAATTTAATATGTATAATAATACCAAACTATATTTTGAATTGCTTATTTTTGAATTGTTGTGCGTTTTTAGAACTGAAGATGAATGTATGACATTCGAAACTAGTTTTCAATAAAACAAATTTATAGAAGTGGCAAATAATTTATCATTCCCTAATTACACTCTTTATTTTCGTTTTCATATTAAACTTCGCGGACTTAGCAATAGATTAATTAACGATATAGGCAAGTCCTATACGAGAAGGAGACTAAAATTCTGGATGAGAGATATCTTTTCCTGAATTAAGGAAATTAAGGACTAATTCAAGACCGGAGAAGAGGTTCTGCTGGTTAATATTCCTATCCTGATTGTCACTCTTATCTCTGACAGGTTCGAATAAAGAAATGAAGTTAAAAAAAAATTAATGAACAAAGATTTATTTTATTTTACTGCTCTTCGATAAAAGAATTTCGGATCATTATTCAATCATCGTGTAGAGTTTATTTTAAAATTCATATACCCATGCCTAGTGCGATTCAAAGTTAACTACTTTCTTTCTCATCTAAGTCAATTTATCTAACAGAAGTTGTGCGGACTTAAATATAACACTTTGAAGCCTTAGAACATAGCCTCCCCGTTTACCTGAACTACAATACTCTCTAATACCTACGGTAACCTTAGCACAGATCGTTTGGAAAAACGACCCCCTGGATATTTAGATAGGCACAAGCTGGCCCTGAAGCCTTTGGGGCCAAGAGCAACCTTCAGTTCCATTCATTCAGGTCACGTACCGGGGGCTTGGACTGCTTGCTGTAGACGGTCAAGCCTACTTCCTTCACCAATTTACTTCCAAAGCAAACACATTTCGAGACTGTTAAGGCATATATTCCTACAAAATTTAATAAATATTTCAAAAATATTTATAATTTTAAACTAAATATAATTTTTTTTTTATTAATTACATTCTATAAACATCTAGGAAAGAAAGACTAATAGCTGTTCTGTAAATGAATATAATAAAATCTGATATAATAAAAATATTCATGATTATTTTTCAAGTGCAAAAATTTTTTTTTATAATAATCAACACAATACCAGCGTAAATAATAAAAAAAAAATATAAAAGCAACAGCACTTGGGAGACATAGTATACCGAAAAATCATAAATTTGATTTCAACAAGATAGATATTTTAAATAAAGGTAATAACAATAAAATCGGAAAACATTTCGAATCAATTTATATCACAAAAACATTAATAATGTACTAAATTTTAAAACAGATATACAGAAAATTGGACAACATTATGCCCACATGTAATTATATTTAATTATTTAAAAGCCTAATCAAAACTTGAGATAATAACAATAGTAAGAGGTAGAGTTTTAGCTTTTATACCAAACAATGTGGTTCAGTGGAGTATCAGTCTTTAAATATTCTATGCAGAGGGTTGTCCAAGATAATAAGTATGTTAATTTTTTTTATTTTAAATTGTTTTTCAATCATTTTTGGTACTTGAATAAATGATTAATAATATATGGATATCAAATTTGCTGGAAAAAAAATGACGAAGTATAAGTAATTTTGAAGGAAAAAATACAAATAGCTTATAATAACTACCATATAAATCAAAATAATAAGAAACAGGTAAAAATATATTCATTATTTTGTTGGATATTTCTCATTTGTTTAGTTTAATTTTTCGATGTTTTGATAACAAAACTGCCTTTATGTAGTTATGAAGTACAATATAGAAAAATTTGGATAAGAAATGTGACATAGTATGCATAGTAAAAACGTTAAAGGCTTGAAAAATGACAATTTAGTCCAAAACGTTGCCGGTATTAAAAGAAAACTTATAAGGGTATTTTATTGAAAATTTACGACTGTAATAAAACGAGTTTTTTCCATGGTATTAATAAGCTAGAAAAAGATTTTATATTTTAATATATGATTTTATATTAAAATGCATAAAAATACGTTTCATATTAATTAAAATGAAAATATTCAGTATATTTTATTTTAATTAAATAAATATTATACATTTTATTGTATTTAAATAATTTAAAATATTTATAAACATATCACAGGTATAATATGTATATATATATACATACATATATATATATATATATATATATATATATATATATATATATATATATATATATATATATATATAACATATATATATATATATATATATATATATATATATATATATATATATATATATATATATATATATTTTTCTGCAAGAGTGGTATATTTATTAAGTGTACATACTCCATGCAAAACAGCATAATGTATGCATAAGATGTTCATTTTACATTTTTAACTATATTAATGTAAAATATACTTAAAAATTAAATGATAAAAGAAATAAACAAAAATAAAAACCTGCATTTAAAATAGAAAAACCCTACCCTCATATTTCTCTTCTCCTAAAGACAAAATAGACCCTTTCCAAAAAAGCGGAGTATACGAACTAAATTGTAATGATTGTGCAGCCAAATACACGGTAAAAGCTGGAAGATCGCTAAATCAGAGATTAAAGGAACGTATACGTGCATATAATTATAAGACAGATAATTCTAACTTTGCAATTCATTTAAATGAAAATAATCATAAATTCATCAAAGACTCAGGAGTTAGATTAATGCATCACGTTGAAAACAGTCTCAAATTAAATATATATGAAGCACTTGAAATAATAAAATCCTTCAAATCCAATCCAGATTTTTGCTTAAATGACCAAATAAATATCTCAAATAGTCCAATCTTAAATTTATTCCCATCTATAACAGAAAAAACAATTACTCACCGGCATTACATGGAAAACCCTGACCCTTAAACCGTTTATCTAAAACATCCTGCCTATCCCTCGTTCATTGTTAGTACAATGCTAGAAGAAACCAGTACAAACTTTTCTGTTTGATATAATCCATTTAAACCTTGGTGAGTACCAACATGTATTTGATTTCTTGTCTTAATTAAATTCATAATTCATAAATGTTTTATAATACTGATTTATATAATTTAATATGTATAATAATACCAACTATATTTTGAATTGCTTATTTTTGAATTTTTTGTGTGTTTTTAGAACTAAGGATGAATGTATAACATTCGAAACTAGTTTTCAATAAAACAAATTTATAGAAGTGGCAAATAATTTATCAATTCCTAATTAAAAATAAAAAAAGGCAGTGAAGCAAGTATACAAATATAAAATAATATATTAAGAGCATACAAGTAGGATTATTAATAGGATTTTTATAGATATGTACATAAAGAAAATTGAGCATTAAAGAAAGAGAAATAAAATTTAAAAAAACAAAAAAACAAATAAATCAGTAGATTCATACAATTAGTCAGAAAGAAAATAAGTGTGTGTATATATATATATATATATATATATATATATATATATATATATATATATATATATATACATATATATATATATATATTTTAATACATTTATAAATATCCATACATTAAATAGTTGTCCTTATTATTTAATCAACATTAATAAAATCAAAGTTAATAAAATTAAGCAGTGTAAACGCACCCGTATTAATGACGCAAATCATTTTCTAATTCATTAAGTTCTTGTTTAATGGCACGCCAACAGCCCTTGTTATTATTTGAGATAGCTAGAGAATTAATCAGTTCATTCGTTTTTTTTTCTTAACTCCCTTCGTCTCCTCTTTTGCTATGCTTCTCTAATTTTTCTTTTATAGTTACCATGTTACATTGTATGGACTTTCTGTTCCTATGCATCAATATAGTTTTAGTATTTTTATGATAATTACAGCTCACCAGATGATGGGGTCCACCCTCTATTCGAATAAATGTTAAACAACTAAAAATAATAAATTAACAGGACAACTACAAAATGATGTCACTGAAAAACATCGAGGTTAGATTGGGCAACATTGCTGGAGATTGAATATTATGTTAATGCTTTTCAGCAATAATGCGTTGTTGGTAATAACTATTTATTCTTAAAATTCTTAGTCTTTTCTTTATAAATTCTCAGGTTGTGTTTTTAATTTTTTTTTCTATATTCTAACTTGATACTTAAGATTTACCATTCTGCGATATTGTAGTAACTTACCTGTATAACGTTATAATATAACTTACTTTTGTATTAACAAAAGCACCGAGTTGAAACTGTGATCATTAAAAATATTTTCTATCATGTTTTTTTAATGAATAGAAAATTGTTATTGTTCGATTTCGTTATGTGTTTTAATATGAAATAAAATGAAATAATTATTTATTAAAAAATATATGGGGTTAAATATTACATAATTACGTACATATTTTTTTAACGGTCTTCCAAAAGTAGTCAACTCATTAATATTATTAGCTGCCATATTCATGTAAATTTGTTGTTGTTCTTGAAATTTGTCTCTTGCTATGCATTTTAGTGGAAGTGAAAAAAAGTTAACACCAATCCATGGCCTTTATCGGCAGCTGTGAAATTTTTTTTCAAAAATCAGCTAATGGACTTGGCTGATTGCCAAAATTTTGTCCCAGATTGTAACCCTGAACCCAAAACTTTTAATGGGTTACAATTGTGCAGTTTTTCCATTAATTCTACAATTTAGTTCTAGCAGACGTTATAAGTATATTTTTTGGGGCTCAAGCTATATCCCAAGAGTTCAAATTTAACACCCTTGCATCTCTTAATCAAATTCGAGAAGAACCATTAGAGTTCCGACAAAAAAAAAAAAAATCTTTCGTATCTGAAATATAGCAATAAAATCATAATTCACTGTCCAAAAATTAAGTTAGTCAATCGAAATTTATCTTAGCCGATGGAAAGTTATTGATTCTACAGAATTATTAAGGATTTATACTTCATGGAATATTATAAAAGTTCATTTTATCCGTCCTTTGTAAGAAGTAGCATTACCTGACCATTATCAGCATCAACTATGCACTTTGTGTGGACTTCTTTTGATAAAATGGATACTCTCTCGTCGTAAAGTGCTCCAGAATAATTAACTGCGTCCCAGAAAGAAAGACATTCCAGGCACGGCTTCGAATTAATTGTTATAATGGATTATAAATTAGTTAGGGATCGGTCTATGCGACATGAAAAAAAAAATAAGTTTTGAAATGACCGACGTTTCGGCCCATGTGGGCCATCTTCAGGTCTAGGGTAATGTGCAACAACTCCCTTGGGAACTGCAGGTTAGTTTCTAAATTCAGCCAAAACTCAAAACAACACTAGTAGATCTATTTTATCATTGAATAGATAAGTTCTAAATATCAGAATAAAGAAATATTTAAATAAATCAACAATATTAATAGAATTAGAGTAGGTATTGAGGATAGAGGGTTTATGAAACAAAGAATAACAATTCTTTCGCACAGTGGTACAAAGTCACGATTTAGATGGATAAAACTCACAATAAAATAAATAAATTTTTCGCACCTGATAATCATTCTAAGGATCATAGACCCTAGAATAATCTCATATAGAAAACACGTTTAAATATTTGTTATTTTATGTCTATTGGCGCATCAAAGTCAATGAATCCAAATGTAAAAATGTCACCTTCACACTCCGTCACAGACCCTGTCCTCCAGTCCACTTCCCACCTCCGACACAGTTCGGTATCTTGGTTTCCTTTTAGACAAAAGACTAACATGGAACCCCCATACCAGGCTTAAGAGACAAGAACTGAACAGAAGATATGGCCAGTTATATAGACTATTGAACAGAACATCACATCTTTCAATAGACAACAAACTATTAATCTACAAGACCATACTAAAACCCATTTGGACCTACGGACTTGAACTGTAGGGGACAGCAAAATCTTCTAACATCAAACATATCCAATCCTTTCAGTCCAAAGTCCTCCGAACAATAGTCAACGCTCCTTATTATGTTTCAAACAAGGCCTTACATCATGACCTAAACATCCCATTTGTACTTGACCTTATTCCATCTAAATTTTCAAACTTTCATCAGAACCTTAACTGCCATCCTAATCCCTTAGCACAATCCCTATCCAGCTCAAGCCATCCCTATAATCCTCCTCGTAGGTTGAAGCGGCAGTGGCCACGAGACCTTCTGTAAATATGCTATTGGAGTCCTGGCAATGGCCAGATTCTCCACTCAAGTCCTGAGCGACTGTGGCTCTAGTGCTCTCACTCAGTTTCCACTGGCTTTGATCCAGTGATGTGGCTCAGAGAGAAGCGCTGGGACCTCTTCGAGTCTTGCCTTGTCATCTACAAGTGGAGGGCAGGGCATGGCTGGGGGTTCCCTGGGCAGAATGTAAATATGTATATATGTATGAATGCAATCAAGAATTTTTATTTATTTTATTTTATTTATTTATTTTATTTTATATTCATTTTATTTTATTTTATATTCATTTTATTTTATTTTATTTTATTTTATTCTTCTTTTGTTAACATTGTATATTTATTTATCACTAGTGTCCTTTATTTTATCAATTTATTTTCCTTTATAATTATTTTATTGTATGCATAGTTGTACATACAGTGTGAATGGGTACTTCAGCTCTAATACTCATTGCCCTTGAGTGTGGCAGCTTGTATTATGTTCAATAAATAAAAAAAAAAATAAAAACTTTATGTCTGTCTTTGTGTTACTTTAAAAATCTCCCGTTTATTGTGGATTTCATTTCAAGAGATACGGTAAACCATACATTGTGTCATTCTAAGATCATCGGTATAAAATTAAGTACTTATTGATTTTTTTTTATCCCAAACAAGTATACAAAATTTGTCAAAACATGCCTACATCTAAGGGCATACAGGGTGATTCTTGTTTATCTTTTTGTACCCAATGACACCTGATTTCATGTCATTCAAGAAATTGTATGCGATTTTTTTCGTTTTGGTAGTTTTTTATTTTATTTTTTTAAACCTTTAAAATAGCGTGGAAGGGGATTGTTGATAAGTGGCTAAAAACAGACAAAAATAAAGGTCTTGAATCGGTTTTGGAATTCATTTCACAAATATTTGACGCAAATGATCTGTCTGAACATACTGTCAGCCAATTGAAAGATACCGTCATTAGAAAATTTAGTATATTATAGAAAGATACAGTCATTAAATTAAAGGTGGGAGGAGTATCAGAGAAATGAGGATTTTTTTAGTAAAAAGTTTTGATTCTGGTTAGATAAAGAGGATTTTTTTTTCCTCTAGGTTGATAAAAAATCAGTTCAAACAGTTCCTTCGCCCACAAGAGGAGGCTAAGGACGTGGCATCACCGATTTCAATGAAATTGTTTTTGGTGATACCAGGTCGAAAAATATTAGATACGTAGCGAGGGTTCTTGCCAATGCGACATAGGAGAGAAAAATAATTATTTTATATAATTTCAACTATTTTTTAAATTGTTACTTTCTGCCTCTGCTCTGCATGTATTTCTAAGTTCTCATACCAAGTTCTTATACCAATCAATTTGTTTTGTTTTTTATGTGTAAAATAAGGAAAAAATATTTCCGATTATATTAAATGAGTTTAAATGTACAAAAAATTACAAAAATCAAAGACGCTTTCTGTAAATTAGAGAGAAAAAAAATATTCAAGGAAAAAGCATTAAGATTCGTTCTTTGCGTCCTTTAAAACCCTTAAATATGAATTTTAAGGGAAATCAAAAAATAGAAATTTTTAGGCTTGATTTTGCTGAAGGATTTTTTTTTTCCTGTCGATGTTCGCCGTTTGCTTAAGCATTCACAACTCCTCAGAATATTAATATAATCAAAATAAAAACTGTATTTTTCCATTGCTATGAAAATTCGTATTTAGTGTTTTTTCGAGGTGCGAAAAACGAAAATTTGTTTCTTCCCAAAAAAATATTTTATCCTACTTTTAGTCAAAAGTCGCACAGTTGTCTGAACTTTAACTTTGTTAGATTCTAGTTTGGCACCTACTTACGATAGTAAATATTTAATTTTATGGATTTTAATTAAGACTTTAGTCATTTGTGATCATGATGGATAATAATAATAATTGTATTTATTTAACTCATTTTTATAAAAATTAAATTATTTATTTAAAAATTTCAAAAACAAAAAGTGTTCTTATGAAGTTTTGTTTTCTAGAGGCTTTAATCATGAGTTTTAAATTATGAAGAACATATTTTAAAAAAATTTGGGCTTTATTTTTTTTTATTCACACCTGTCGATGAGACAATAAATGTTCTGGCAAAGAACATGTTACCATGGCATGAAAGTATGTAGGATGAAGAGTAGTACCCAGCGGCACCTCTTCCTGTCGTGATAATCGGATATAGTTAGGCTATGAGATCCCTCATCCAGCTCCTTTTCAATCTTCTGCGGGAGTTATCAGGCATCTTGGTTTTCGCCATGTCTTGTATGAGTGTGTTAGGATGTACGTGTAAGTTATCGTGAAATCGTTTGTAGTGGATCCGTACGTGTTCGATAACTGTTGGCATATTGAGGTCTGTATGTAACGTACTGATGTTGATGTACCAAGAGGCTTTGGTGATAGTACATAAAAAAAATTAATAATTAATTTCATCAACTTATTTTTTATTAATAAAAATAAGTTAAATAAATACATTCATAATTAAAATCCATAAAATTATCTTTGTACTATCGCAGTTGATTTTATAAAAATAAATAATCTAATTTTCTTTAATTATAAGTTAAATCACCAACTAGTATCACCTCCACTCATTTACAAACATTTTTTTATTGATTTTTATTGAAATCGGTTATGATATGTCACTAGCCTTCCTTTGTGAGTATACACTGGCTTTCTTACTTCATGTAATATTCTACATGAAAAGCATGAAGTAGCTATGATGTAACAGTCAATTTTCTGCTGTGAATGAAATTATTAGTAAAGTTGTTACCGCATCCATCTGTATTGTCTTCACTTTCTATCGTTAATAATGAAATACGAAATAATGAGAGGAGTGCTGGATTCCCTCCAAAGGGCTCGTTACATAAGTCTACTGCGTATTGACTCGGGGCTTCTCTCTCTCTCCAAAGCAATTTATGTTGTCTGCTATAACAAGGGATGACTGGAGATTTTCATTGTTATCGTGTATTCTTTCCAGTATAGGCTCCATTTTATTTATTATTATTTATTAACATCGTTACTATATTTTTCAAATGATTTTATAAAGTTTTCGATTAATTTTTTGAACCATTAATAAATCAATAAAATTCGGTAAAATTAGGCGTATGGACTTGTTTTTTACTAATTAAAAACTAACAACAATAAAAGCAGGTATTGCCACAACTAATCAGCCAATAAAGAAATAATGGTTTTTCGAAATGAGTGAAACTTGGTATTTTATATTATATGCATAAATATAGTCAAAAATTCGAAGTTTCAGATTTTTTTCATTTTTAGTTTTTGAGCTATGAATTAATATATATATATATATATATATATATATATATATATATATATATATATATATATATATATATATATATGTATATTTTGCTTTTGAGTTTTCAAAAATAAAAACTTTTTAAAAATGTTTATAAAGTCAAGATACATTTCAAATTAAGCCTATGTAATTCTGAAAATAATGATACAATTTTGAACATTCAAGAGGTGATAATTTTGGAGCTGTAGGATTTTTAAATGATTCAAAACGAGACAAAAAACAATAATATATATATATATATATATATATATATATATATATATATATATATATATATATATATATTATTGTTTTATTTTATTTTTTTATTTTTAATCCAAGCTTTTTCAAGTTGAAACGGAGATACACTGTCTATATTTTAAACAATAAAATTTACTTTGCTAAAAATTATTAACGAGTTTCAGTTTTAAGCAATTTTCCATACCCGACATTTATTCCTGTACTATTATTTGGTGAATGAGCTACTACAAAGCCTTTTTTTTTCGACATGATCACATTGATATTCCTTTATAAATTTTGTTATGTGCATTCCTAATAGTATGCATGTTAAACATATAATAAAAAAAAGAAATGTTTTCTTCAAACTCAAAATAAAAAAATTGATATATATATATATATATATATATATATATATATATATATATATATATATATATATATATATATGTGTGTATATATATATATATATATATATATATATATATGTGTATATATATATATATATATATATATATATATATATATATATATATTTTAGTTTTGATTTCGAGTTTAAAGAAAATATCTATTTTTTTTCTTTTTTATTATATGTTTAACATGCATACTATAAAGAATGCACATATCAAAATTTATAATAGAATATCAATGTGTTCATGTCAATGTGTTTGCATGGTTTATGTTTCAAATTAAAATTTATTTTTAGTCAAACAATATATGTTTAATTAAAAAACATTATCTTTGTTTGATGTGCATAAAATAAGGAATGTACATAAAATATTTATAACAAATTATATCGTAGACCTTCGGTTATTTCATTGAAGAGTTTATCCTTTAAATCCGATAATTGATCAGAAATAGAGATTGTTGTGGGAAGTGATATTATTTGTACTCTAAGAGCAATAGTTTCATTATTAATATTTGGTTAAGACATTGATAAATGCACATTCTGACCAAAATTCAAGTCCAAAACAAATCATTTCCAATGTTTGTTTAATCATTTGGGGTTGACGTTGGAACAATGCCGCCCACGATAACATTGTACGGACAAGGCAACCAACGTCTATCAGTTGCGTTGTCCTAACCCAAGGTCAGTTTGCCCGCTCAATCATCACTGGTTATTGTAAATTCCATTACATCACTCTGGTTTTATTATTAAAAATCATAAAAATGTTTAATATTTATTTTTGTTATTATTATGGAAGAATCTTCTTTTTAAAATAAATTTAATTATGGGTAGGAAGTAAATTTTCTTCCTTTTTAAATTATAATTAGGGATTGATAAATTATTTTCCACTTCTATAAATCATGAATCATAAATTCATCAAAGACTCAGGAGTTAAATTAATACATCACGTTGAAAACAGCCTCAAATTAAATATATATGAAGCCATTGAAAAATAAAATCCTTCAAATCCAATCCAGATTTTTGCTTAAATGACCAAATAAATATCTCCAATAGCCCAATCTTAAATTTATTCCCATCTATAACAGAAAAAACAATTACTCACCGGCATTACTGGAAAAACCCCGACCCTTGAACCATTTACCTAAAAACATGCTACCTGCCTTTCATTCATTGTTAGTTCAATACGAGAAGAAACCAGTACAAACTTTTCTGTTTGATATAATCCATTTAAACCTTAGTGAGTACCAACATGTATTTGATTTCTTGTCTTAATTAAATTCATAATTCATAAATGTTTTATAATACTGATTTATATTAATCTAATTTAATATGTATAATAATACCAAACTATATTTTGAATTGCTTATTTTTGAATTTTTTAGAACTGAGGATGAATGTATAACATTCGAAACTAGTTTTCAATAATACAAATTTATAGAAATGGCAAATAATTTATCAATCCCTAATTAGATTGACCCTCTATACCATCATGCGGATGTCAACTGATTTTTAAATTATGCTTTATTAAAAATGATTATCACATTTTTATTTGTGTTTCTGGGAATTTCCCCATCCTCAGGACAGCCCATTTATTGTCTTATTTGTCCACTCTTTCAATCCTATTATCTATACAATTTTATTTTATATTGTCTTGTGATAGTCACTATTTATACAAAAAAAATTAAAAGAGTGTAAAACATATTTTACTATAATTGTCACAACGCTAGTAAAGGAGGTTGTACGCTCTTTTTATTAATTTTGTTTTTAAATAGTGACTATTACAAGACAATATGAAATAAAATTTTATACATAATATGACTAAAAGAGTGGACAAATAAGACAATAAATGGGTTGTCCTGAGGATGGGCAAATTCCCCGAAGCACAGATAAAAATTTGATAATCATTTTTAATAAAACATAACATAAAAAGGAAGAAAAATGACTTCATACACATAATTAAATTTATTTAATATTTATGAAAGTATATTAAAAAAAAAATTTCTTATCTGTTTTTGCTGTCAAATACAACACAAGAACAATATGTGATAGGGATTAAAATATTCTTTGATTCATTGATGCCATAACAAATGTTTGAATTCCTTGTTTGATATGTGTGTGTGTGTGTGTGTGTGTGTGTATATATATATATAAAAAAAACCTGTACCACTACAACCCATGAAGGGTCTTGGGTTCAGTACTTTTTAAGGACCGTACTGTCTCTAGGCCAACGGTTGTGCAAGGAAGTGATTTGGCCGAGATCACGCTCAACCGCCAGTTTTTTCCCCCAATCAAGGGTACCCATTTTAAAGAGGCTGGGTGGTCCCCAGGAGGGTCTCCCGATCCCACAGGGTCGATCCACGGCTGATAACAGAATAAATAATTATCTGCCACAGTCGGTCTCGAACCCGGTAGTTTAGTAAATGTTTATTTAAGTATTAAAATTAACGTCATTTTGATTCAATAGCCAAAAATAATTGGATAGAATTGAATAGACTAAATGGGAAACTTATCTATCATGTAAAGTAAACACCTTAACAAAATTAAGGTAATTTAAATCTTAATTAAATCATAATATAATTTAAATCCAATTATTTTTGGCTATTGAATCAAAATTACGTTAATATTAATACTTAAACAAATATTTACTAAACTGAACTAATATTGATTGTATATTAACAAAATATTTAGTGATCACAATTAAATTAATTTAAATGGACGCAAAAGGAAAACTTGGGCCTACTAAGAGCAAAAGAAAATTAAATCTCATCTTTAACAAAGAATTTTTTAATAGTCTATTAAAACGTATATTCATGAATCAAAATACTAAATATCCTAACATAATAAAATGTGACAATGAAATGTGAAAACCATATGAACAAAATTAGAAGACAGTTTAGTGGAAAATTGACCGATACGCTACAATATAATGTTGTATGTGATAATGTTTTGAGTGTTAATAAAATTACAATGAAAAAGAAAAAAAAAAAAGAAGAAGAAGAAAAAAATGAAGAAGAAAAAAAATGTTCGCATACTTTTATTGAATGACAGTTATTAAAAACATATTATTAAAATAATAATATAATATATTTATATAAATAAATGAAATATAATTGTTTTTTTTATTGTTTTTCATTTTTTTCTCCTTTGTTTCTTAACATAGTTGTAAATTATTTACCACCATGTTAAGTTAAGGCCGACTATAATAAATAAATAAAATAAAAAATCTTTATTAAAAAGAAAATTAAATTATTACTATTAGCTTGGTAGTTCATGATATTTGCTTTAATCTCTTTTATTGTTATATTACTTAAATTATAATTTTGTCTTATAATCTATATTGTGTTAAGTTGAGGCCTACCATCTTATTATCAGTGTTTATCCCCAAAGGAGAGTAATTGATAAATATAGGACGTATAATATCTCAGATAATATTATCCTAAGACATGTGTATAAATATGTAAAGGACAGTGTATACATTAGTAGTATACACAGCGGGAGCAGTCCTGGGCTAAGCTAGGAGGGGACTGCACTGAGTTCAATCGATTGGATTCAGTCCTTTGTTAACCGGTAGCTTCCTGCTCAGTCCCACAATGCGTTCGAAAGGCCAGCTCCGATGTTGATGGAGTTGCAATTATAATAGTTCAGTCTGGTAGAAAATTATAATGGCTTCCGCAATATTATAACAATAAGAGTACCAAAATGCACCAGTCTATGAAAATAATTTCCCAGTTCTTCGTATGTTATATTGGACTAACATTCGACGACCAAGGAATGTACTGTACTCTTTTTTTTTCAAATCGTCAAAACTGATAATTAGACTGAAAGCAAATACATTCACCTACATAAACCCACATGGACGTTCACCTCATAGATTTACTAAAGGATTAAAACGATCTGAAATATAATTTACCATCCAAGCTGATGACACATATTTTTTTATTACTGAAAGAATATTTAAAAAAAATAATTTTGATGATTTTAATCGAAAAAAAATCTCAACATTTATTATTCTTCCACAACTTCTATACTGAATAAGAAAAACATTTTTGAGGTAGTTTTAAATAGAAAAAAATCACAAATTAGTTTTTTAGAAAATTACGTAGAGTAATGTGGGACAAGTGCGTACTGAATTTTATAAAGTTTGACTTTACAGGACTGTAAAATATTTATTTTTTAAACTAGATTTTTCCTTCTTTTTTTTATGTTCCTTTGACGATTATGTTTAAATATCGAATTCAAGCCTGAATTTTAACCACGTCCATTTTGATGAGATTGATAATTGAATTGAATTGTACTTGTGCACTTGCCCCTACTCTAAGTTATTTATAAGACACAATATTCAAGCAGAAGTAGTTTTGGGGCATGTACAAAATAGTCCAGTTTCCAGAGAATTATTATACTGGTGTAATCATCGAAAAAAGTTGAAGCTTGTCTGAGATTCGCATTTTACAATCTTCATTGAGTTATGAAAGTGGGATGTGGAACATAATTGAATAAACGTATTGAAAAAACATTTTTTTTTTTGTTCGCTAGTTCGTAGTTATCTAGACAAAACATGATAGTAAGGGTAAGTGTACATTATGCATAATTGTCACACAACTGAGGCCTGCACTTGCCCCTACTATCATGTTTTGCTGGGTGACTGCGGACGAGCGCTTACAAATAGAAAACTGTCAAGGATATATGCAAAAAACGAAGTACTTTGAAGAAAAGCTTCTATAAAATCCGATTATCGCAAAAAAAAAATCTGGTAGAATAAGTACCTATACAGCTAACTTTCGAGTCTAATTCCTGAGACATCAGTGTTTAGACTTGAAGCTCCGTAAAGCGCAGCTCTTACCAGTTGAGGGTTTGGATTTAACAAGACAATTACGCATTTACCCCGGAAACGCACTTACCCCACATCACCCACCCTATGTGTTGATTTTTAGAAAATGCATTTGCTGATTAAAGCAGCTATTAATATCATGTTACTTTTTTTTAGAATTTGTTGTTCAAAATTGATTCTGTTTTTTTTTTCAATAATTTATAAACACAGTTTAAAAAAAAAACTGTCTAAGTAAATTTATGGTTGGAAGACTTTAAATATCATTTTTTTGCTTTGAGACAAGTGAAGGAAAAACAAACTTTAACGATAATATTTATGTTCAAAATAACTTCCGTTAGCTTTAAAACATTTCTTCCAACGCTCAACAAGGTTTTTTTTATCCCTCTTTAAAGGAAATGTTAGCTTTAATAAGCTCAATAAATGAAAATTTTACCTCGTTTTCGTTTTGGGATATTTCATTTTTGAAAAATGCGACAACAGCTCTGAAAAAAATGTTAGCAAGTTGGAGAAAAGTCAGATGAATATGGCGAATGTGTTAGAAGTTCAATTTTCAGATCACGCAATTTTTTTTAAAGTTAACTGAAAAGCATGTTGATAAAATTTTCTTGGTTTTCTAATAGCATGAAGATGTCGTATATCAGAAGTACTGCTGATGTCAAAGTGTTTTGAAAGTTCTCTCTTTGTCTGATGTGAATTGGCCTCTACTAAACCCTTTAATTCATCATCATCGAGCTTAGTTCCTGGCCTTCCGCCAGGTTCATTCTCAAAACCTCTATTGCCGGACTAAAACCTGGAGAACCACCGATAAACAGTTCTTTCATACAATGTACCATCACCAAAAGCCAGGTGGATGTTTCTAAATCATTTTGCCCAAATTTAAATTTCATTAAGACTTAAGAGTTTATTTCAAAATAAACTGATAGATGGTTGGTTGGTTGTTCTAGTTTAGAGGCGTAAAACCTACCGGTCATCAACGCCTGTTGTTTATATTAATTTCAAAGTCTTGTTTTATATATCTATATACTATATATCTTTTAACAAATTATTTTCTTTCAGAAAATTTAAGACTGTTTGAATTATTGTTTCATTTTCTCCTAAAGCTATTGCGATATCTGATGGAATACCTTTCTGTGACATTTTTGCGGTAAAGTAAGAGCAATGTTGAAATATATGGTCTATTGTAAGTAAATTGTTGCATTTGGAGCATGTCGGATTCTGGTTTTTAGTAATGAGATGCCCATGGATCATTCTTGTGTGCCCTATCCTTAGTCGGGTTAATGCTATTTCATCTCTTCGATTTCTACGGTTTGAAGTATTCCATGGCTGCACAGTTTGTTTTATTGCCTTCAATTTGCTGGGAGGGCTTTCGTCCCACATTGACTGCCATCCTTGATAAACTGATAGACATTGAATGGGAATGCATAATTAATGCCTACGGATTAATTTAATAACAGTTAGTATTTGTAAAGACGAGATGGATTCTTACTTTAACATTTCATCCGTTCCAACTAAATAAAACGTGAACACGGGCAATATTTTTTTAATTATTTTGTTTTGCTTGAATTATCAAAAATCTCCGATCAATATGAGACTGCGTTGCTGTATTGTCTCGATTTCGCTTCTTCGTAGATTCTGCATTATATTGACACTTGGCAATGTACTGTGAGGGATCGCTCATGAATGAAAACCCAATGTCGCAAAATTATTCTAGAAACTCAAAAAAGCCCTCCTGTATAAGATATCCTAGAAGATCGGAGGAACATAAAACTCCTGGAATATGCCACATAAAAAGTTTTACTGCTTTCGTGTGAATGGTCCTCTCTATAAAAGCTGGTCTCTAGGGTAAAAAGTCAGTCGGTCAAGAATAATAAGTTTATATTGGTTTTTTGTTTTTTTCTCCAATTATGAATTCGTACCTCTCAATTGTTTTTTTTGGCAATCAGTAAATAATCTGAAACAAATTGGAAATAATGCCATTCCAGACATGGGGAAGGATAATACACAGCTCTTTCTTGGCTTGATTCAATTACTTTGATTAATCAATGAAGTAGATCTCTCATCCAATTCAATGCAATTGTATTACATTAATTTGTTATCAATATTTTTTATTATCAATAACTTTTTGCTTCCTCACTACCGAAGGTGGGGAAACTCTGTATTCATGCAGGAACTGAAAAAAAAAAAAAATAGTACTCAAATTCGAAAATTTCTCTTCGCGTTTCAAGTTTTAGGCATCAAGGAACAAATTTATTTCCGTGTCTGTTATCAAATGACGGGCATTACACCTAATACCGTAAGTTTTCTGTAAACGTTCCTATAGAAAGCGGTTCACCTTAGATTAGTTTTTTGATAACTCAAAAACTACACATTTCCCTTAATTTTCCAGATGCGCATTTGAATTATTATTTGATACTAAATCTAACAAAATTTACATAAACAAAATTAGGTAATCAAGGATTCTGATTCCGTTTTTTGAACTATTATTTTTTCCGAATTATGTCCAGATAAACAATTAAAACATGACATTTGTTTTTTCAGAAATAGTGGGGAGTATTGTAATCACGAAAATTTTCAGTTTTCAGATTTCAACGGAAATATCCATTTTGACCATCCCTGAATTCATTTTGATTATTTCGTCGTTACGACTGTATGTACGTTCCTTCGTACGTATCTCGCATAACTCAAATATGGTTAGCCGTAGACAGTTAAAATTTTGTATTGAGGATTATTGTAAAATCTAGTCAAGAACCTCCCCTTTTGGTCACCGGAAGTGGTACTTTACTTAAAGGTCATAATTGATTTTCATCAAAAATCTTATTAAAACATAATGCAAAACATCTCAAATTTGGTAAATTAGACTTTTATACCAATATAAGTAATATAATAGATTTTCTTTGAAATTTTAAAGCCGAAAGGGGTACTTTACTTGAAGGTCATAACAAACTTACATCAAAAGATATATCGACATTTAATACAGAGATCATATGTTTCGGTGATAAAGTTTATAAACGCGATTTTTTTTCCACTCTAATTAAACAATTTTCTTACTTATTTGAAGTGTTAAAATTGAGTGTATAATATTTTCTTTTCCTCCCCATTTGTGAGCTGAACAAGTCTGCAGCAGGAGAATAAGATATAAGTTATGCGGGTTCTTCCGCTTAAAATGTTGAGAACGTCGATTTCCAATGCTTTATCTAGTGACATAGACAGTTCTAATGGTGTCGAGGAACACGAAGAAATTTCTTGGGAACTTGTTACCTACTGAAAGAAAAAGACATATAATAACGGAATAAGACCTCCAGAAGGATGTGTGTGTCTGTGTGTTTCAATAGATAGACGTCGCGACGCCGAGTGTCGTTTTGAGATACTGCTATCTTCGGAAACTAGTAACCAAATTCAGGATCACTTTTTGAGTCACCGATTTATAGTTTAATAGGCGTACAAGGAAGTCATTGGGTGTCCACATCAGACATTTTAATTCTATTTTGGTTTGCAGTAATCGATTCATTGAACTACTGTCAACTAACTGAATATCCTTATTTAAATCATTTTACTGTGATACAGTTCTGCATAACCTTGCTGTCTTGCGGGTCTCAATGAAGGACTTCACGACCTTAAACAAACTTCAATTTATAGTAATTATTTAGTTTTAGGTATTTAGATTTTATTTAATTAATTTTTATAATTAAAAAACATCATTAAAAAATAATTCGTTATTTTTAGTAAGTATAGCTAGTTTAAACTTTCCGTAATTAGCAATGTAATACTGTAATGATACGTTTTGTTCTTCATTTATTCCGCTTTATCTTAATAAACTATGACTATAACATAATTAAAGTTTGTTTTCTAATTAATGAATATATAATTAAAATTAACTTAATTTTTAACTGAATTATCTGTCAGTATTCCATTGGCAGTCTATACAAGAAAGCGACAAAGGATAATGATGAACGGTTGATTTAAAAAAAAAAATGATTTACTTATATATTAAGATATGTTTATTTTTTTTTATATCCAGAATGTCATATATTATCTAGTAGGAAAAATTATCAATAAATTATTGTGTGTAAAATTTCAGCAATAGTAAAATAATTTCTCATCAAAACTTATTTTACTTACGAGGTTTCACGTTGTGGCAGATGATATGTAGTAAACGAAAAAATATTTATACTGTTAGGTGGTTTCAATAATATTTTTTCCCCTTTTAATAATAACTTTTTTTTTCTTTTACAGGTAAATTTTACTCCTGTATGGTCCCTGGTACATTGAAGAAGTATGTAATGTTATTTACACTTAATAAAATTTATTGCATGCTTGTTAATTAAGCGTTTATATATATTTTTTTTAATCACGATTCATGAGAAAATAATTCACTCATAAATTCCATGCATTTTCCTCGCAGCGCACGTCTTCCTCATAAACTCATTTTAATTAATCCCTTATTATTCCTGTGTTAATTTATCTTAGGATTATTTCTTTATAATCTAGAAGTAATATTTCATTCTTATTAATGCTTAAGACGACAATTGAAAGAGAAAATTATTACGACTATTCTTATAATTTATGATTACATTTATTCATTTGCGTTTATTATTTCCGTTCTAGTGTCATGATCAAGATGTCAAAATTTATGAAAAATAATTAACACTTATGTAGTGAAACATTTCATATTTCAAATTAAAGAGCTCGTTGCTTACCACTAACCTATTCCTCAGTTTCAAATTACATCCCCATTAGGGTTAGCTTATGAATACAACCAAGACAAGACAATACATTTTATTGTCTGGGAATATTTTTTTTTTGTTCTTACTTTATTTTTTTTTATTTTTTTTTTGTCTTTATTTCTTTAAATTCAAACCTGTCGATGAGACAACCAGTGGATGTGCTGAAAAAGAACATGTTATCGTGGCATCAAAGGCATGATAAAGAGTAGTACACAGCGGAATCTCTTCCTGTCTTGATTATTGGATATAGTTAGGCTAGTAGATCCCTCATCCAGCTCCTCTTTAGCTTTCTTCGAGTGTTGTCAAGCCTGTTTATTGTCGCCATGTCTTGTAAGAGTGTGTTAGGATGCCCGTGTAAGTTACCGTGAAATAGTTTGTAGTGGATCCGCATGTATTCGTTAACTGTTGGCATATTGAGGTCTGTATGTAATGTAAAGTTGCTGATGTACCAAGGGGCTTTGGTGATAGTCCTAAAAGTTTTTGACTGAAAAATTTGGAGTTTTTGTACGTGTGTTTTTTTGGCTGTCCCGTATATCTGTGAAGCGTAGGTCCAGATGGGCTTGAGTAAGTAAGTGTAAGTGTTCAATTTAGGTCTAAATTTAAATTTTGAACGTCCTGAAAGGAGTGAGTATAATAGTTTTAGTCTTTGGTTTAGAGTTTTTTGTTTGTTCTTGATGTGTGGGCCCCGTGCCATTCTTCTGTCAAATGTCAGGCCAAGGTATCGAATTTTGTCTTTATGCGGAATTACTACATTGTTGACCTCAATATCTATATTGGAGGGCAGGTTTCCTGTCGAAGAGTAATAGTGATATGTTGAGATTTGTCTTGATTAAGTCGAATTTTCCAAAGTTTGCACCAGTCATGAAGTTTTGTTAGATGAAGTTGTAAAGTCTGTGAGGCGTGTGCTGGATTTTGATGTTTTGTTTAAAATTGTTGTATGGTCTGTCAGAGTTTCGATGCTTTTTCAAATATCGTGTGTATGTATATTTAATATAGAGTAGCTACAGTTATTTTACTAACTTTCAATAACTTTGATAGATTATTATTATAAAAATATATAACGCATTTATCGAGTACTTACATTTGAGGAGATTGGAGGTTTCTATGTTTTATATCTTCCTTTTTTTTTAACAAACATTAAAATCATGGAAAAAAGTTTATTTCTTGCAGAAAAAAAATCTATTACCTTATTTTGATGGTATCATATTTCATACTGATTAATCTAAACAGAAAAAAGTAATTATGGGAATAAAAGAGAATATTCACAATAGAGTTTGTGATTATGTAATAAAGAGATGTTTATTGGGCTCCCAGATGATCCATAATATTATCGATTTAAATGCAAATTAAATCGCTTCTGGTTCCCACTTTTTTTTCTCACAATATTAGCTCTGTAATGGAATGCAATTACTTCGCGAAGTTGATGGCGGGCGTTTTTTAAGGGTTATTGCAATTTCATTTTTGTTGCGGAACATTTTTTTATCATTCGATTATTCGATAAACTTTGTATGATTACAATGTTATCAAGATTTCAAGTCCTCAACAGCTTCTCCAATAATGATTGTTAATTATATAGAAAAATATAAATGTTTTTAATTCTAGACATTGGAGTGGGGTAGCTGAGTGGTTGAGACAATAGGTTGTCCAGGTTTGGTTCTGGCTGTGGCAGAAAATCGGGTTTCCGATCTATCAGCCATAGTTCGACATTAGTGTATTCTTGAAGCTCGAACAGCTTCTATATAGTGGGTACCTAGTCTAGTCAATGGGTTGGGAGTAATGGGAGGGAGCTTATTATTGTTAAGGCGGCTACTTATGATCACTCTAAATGGAACACTGAATTGGAACAGCTGGAGTATTTGGAGTTGAGATGATTTCAAGAATCTCACTGACGATCACTCGACTCCATTGTTCCATGTTTTACTGACAGGTAGTGATTTATGCTCACGTAAACGTGCATTAATGAGGCTATTAATAGTGGCTCTACAATAGCAAAAATATTTAATATTTTAATCTTGAACCTCTCTCCAAAAAATGTAAAAAATAGTTGAAATTATATGAATATTTGAAATTATAAATCCACTAAAATGTTAATTTACTTAAAATTAACATCTATAAGTTTTCTTTTCGATTTGTAAAAAAAAAAAAAAAAATAGAAAAAATTATAAGTTACATCAAAAATATAAATAAAAAGAAAAAAAATTATTCAATCAATATCGTAAATTTAAACAACACTGTTTTTAGTGACTAAAAACTGTGCAGTTCATTGATCCACTTCATCCGTTTTCACATTCACAATCAGTCGGAGTGATTGGATTTCGTTATAACGCGGTGGATTTTAAGACCGATGGAATTCCAGCTGCTGCCCTCTATTCCAAACACTCCACATAGGATTAAAATATTTTTAAATTCTCTAAAATTAAAATCCCCCCAAAAAATCTTTAAAATAATTTTTTTGAAATTTGTGTACTTGAGACCTGTTTTAAATCAAATAATTACCAAAATAGTAATTAAGAAAAATATAATAATTGTTTATATTTTTTTCGCTATTATTAATGTAGTTTATTATTATTATTGGTATTAAGGTAGTTTTTATTAAAATTATATAGAAGATAGAGAGAAACAATAATTAAAATACAAAGGTGTCGGCTATGCGGTAATGACAAAAATAATGTATACAAGTAATGAATAGTTATAATAATTAAAAACAGTTTTGTATTTATGAAAGGATTATTTCTTGAATAGTGTTTTTAGAAAAAATGGAAGATAATTACAATAATATATCTGTTAAAAATAACTAAGCATAAATAATTTAATTAAAATTAAAAGCAATTTAAAATGTTAGGAGCTAAGAGATGCTTGCCTAGCAGAAGATAGTCTTTTATTACCTTAAGAACGCTGTTGAAAACAATTAAAACTCGTTAGTTTCATCTTGTAGCTAGGCCATAATTGGAAACAGTTTTCAACAGGCCATAATTTTAATTATTCAAAGTTTATACCCATTTAAGTTTTTAATTATTTCTTGTTTCTTACTTTACTTATTTTTTTATTTTTTTTTTTTTATCGACATTTTCATAGTAATACATTAATTCATAAATTAATTATGAATGTGTAATAATACTCGATTTTTCTAACGCTTTATTGTGTTAATCATTTTCCATGTAAAAAGAGTAAAATCAAAATTAGAAACAAATTCAATTAAGCTAGTTTTAGAAGATTTTTAAAAAAAGTCTTTGTGCCAAAATTAATTACTATCCTGGTCATTTCGCCAAATCTACCATCTTTAGAACTAGATACCATTTTTCCTATTGGTCCATATTACTAAATACTCGAGTATAATGCACAAAGTATGTGCTTTTATTTATATTAAAAATAAAATACCTGAATAAAGTAACAATAAAATAAAGCCTCTTTATATTAAAAAATTGATCATCTACTCACCTTTATAGCTGCCTCTCAAAATAAAGTACATCATTTCTTATAACTTATATCTTATAGATCCAAAATATGAGAAACAAATTAGACGCCCCTCTTTTTGGGCGCCTTTAATGAGGCTTACTAATTACAGAACGAAATTACACGTATCTCTGAATTTAAATCCGCCATATTGTAAATTTTACGAGCTCGCATTCTTCCAGTTCACTAATAAACTAAATATAAATTAGATATCCAGCCCTTAGGGATAGTATTGTACTTTATCTAAGGACTCTTCAAATTAGAGGATTTATATTCTGAACAATTTTAGATCATCAACAAAAATAAACAACTTGTTAAAATCATATTAATAAAATAAACTTTAAAAAACAAAACAACAAGAGGATCTTTTATTTTTATTTTTGATTAATAAAATCATGAATTCTTCAAAGTGTATTTCATTAACTACATAACTTTTATCATAATTATTGATAAACTGATCCATCTATCTTGAAGCGTCGTACTTCTCAGTTTATTCCTTATTCGTTTTAATTTCTAGAAAGAACGTCGCCCGCTGCAATTTTCAACCAACATGCGTACAAAAACGTACCTTCAATTTTGTCCACTGTTACAAGTTTATATCCTTCTGAAACACTTAAATTTTCTTCATTTTCATCAATTTGGACAGCTCTCAAATAATATGTTAAATGAAATCATTCAATCTCCAAATCTTCTGGGTAAATAATATTGAAGTTATGTCTAGGAATAGGAGTTAGGTTGATGTCTCTTGGATGTCTCACATTCGGTAGAGTATGGTGTATAGTATGTCCTAATATTGACAACAATTAACCTATCACCTAACAATTAACCTAATTGAATCTACAGATTTGAACCAAGAGAAACCGAAATATCAAACTTTTCAATTAAAAGTCCTAAAAACTGCAGTCAATGCATCGTATTACGTAACCAAAAACAACCTGTATAATGACCCCCATATCATTAGTTCAAATGATTATAATGTCCAATTTTTCCGAATTTCATCAGATCAGTTTCATCATACATAATCCCTTGCTTTACTCATTCTTATAATTCTTCTCGAATGTTGGAATAGCAGTAAACCGGATACTTTTTTGTAAAATGTATATGTTTGATTCCTGACAATTTCCAGTATCCCCCTTTCTTTTATTTATATTAAAAATAAAATACCTGAATAAAGCAACAATAATATAAAGTCTCTTTATATTAAAAAAATGATCATCTAGAGACCTATATAGCTGCCTCTCAAAATAAAGTACATCATACATAATCGCTTGCTTTACTCATTCTTATAAATCTTCTCGAATGTTGGAATAGCAGTAAACCAATTTCCAATATCTCCATTTCTTTAAGAGCCTTTACTATTCATCATCTACTATTATTACTATTATTATTATTTACTATATTACTATTATTATTATTTACTATATTACTATTATTATTATTTACTATATTACTATTATTATTATTTACTATATTACTATTATTATTATTTACTATTTATCATTTACTATTATTCGGTCACACGTATTGCTTATTATTTTTTTTTTTATTATTTGCTTTTCCTTTTAAATTTTATTTTCTATTTATCATTTATTTACATATATATATATATATATATATATATATATATATATATATATATATATATATATATATATTTATATATATATATATATATATATATATATATATATATATATACATATATATATTTTTTTTTCTATTGCACCTTTGGTGATCAAAAGGGAAAACGCACCTTTTTTACACCTTCGTAATTGTTGATGATAACAATTTCTTTTCCTTTTAATAAAATTCGAATCGTTGACCTCGAATATCTGTTAGGTTCTTCTGGTTGCCGGGCATTGGCCATGCTCTTCATTAGTGACTTGTCAGAGGTAGGGTCAGGAAATTGGTTGGCTCCCGGTGACCGTTTGGAAATAGGTGACCTAGGTTGACCTCCCCCCCCCCAACCCATTGACCTCCCAACCCAATCTCCCCACTCCAGGTCTCAGGTTTTCCATTATATTGGAATGATGGCATTCCTATCTCTTGTATCCGTCTTGGAACTATGTCAGAATTCCTCGGGCTTAAGGAAATAGTTCCTCCCCTCGACATTCTTGGTATCTATACGGTATGGTTTATATATAGTCTGTATAATCCAAGCGAAAATATATGTTTAACAGGAATTAAAATAATTTAACTACATTAAATTGTCTGGGCTTAAACGTTTATATTTTTTCCAAATATGTTGTTGGTTTTCCAAAAACAACTGGACTTAATATAACGAAAATTACTAAAAAATTTATTATTAATACAGCAATAATAAAATCTGAATAAATCTGTGGGAAAAATGCTAAACATTTTTAAATACAGCCTGCATGTATAATCTTTATTCCGAAAAGTTCAAGGCCTGTTTCCCAGATTTATTTTATTGAGAAATGGAATACATCATTAGAAAGATAATTTTAACCGGAATAGGTTTAACGATTTCCAACTCAAAATAAATATGTAAAAAAGGAAGTATAATATTTATTATTATTATTATTAAAATTTTATTATTTATTATTATTATATTAATTATTATAATATATTTATTATTATATTATTTATTATTTATTATTATTATATTAATTATTATAATATATTTATTATTATATTATTTATTATTATTATTTATTAAGTATAAGATTTTGTTTTGTTTTTTGGAAAAAATGAATGAAACAATTTCTAGACTCAATTGTCTTAATGTTATAAATAGAATGAAACTATATTAAAGATGAAATGAAAATATAAAGTTGAAAGTTGAAAATCATGTGTGAAAATATAGATATTTAAAATTAAATCGAACTAGAAAATAAATTTTAAAAAAACACAACAAAAATGAGGTAAACATGTAGAGAAAACAAACAACAAGAAATAATAGTGAAAAATAACCCGGGAGGGTGATTAAAAGTAAATTAAATTTGAATTATTATATAATATATAATAAAATACAATACAAGAGTACACTGTATAGAATTAAAAAATATATAATAATAATTCAATAAATTAAATTTATTATAATGGATTCACCAAACCAAAATGAGTAAAAAATAATACAAAGTTAACTAGGAATGGAAAATATTTTAAATTACCAAAATTCTGATGTATGGCTGTTTTATTTATTTTTTCCTATTCACTGTCAGCTAATATAACCGTAAATAATCAGTAAATGATATTATTTTTTTATATATTTATAACTAATATAATAAATTATAAAATTGTATTGAATAATAAGGAGTGAGGTCCAAAGGTCGGTAATACTTACTGAGAAAAATACAATATATAATATTTATTTATTTCTGCTTCAATCCATTTTCAATGAACAGGATTAAAAGAGTAGTTCAAAAGACAATATATTTAACGTTTTGGGCACGGGTTAGGCTATACAGCGCCCGCTATACTAAACGGTTGAGCGGGTTTAGTGGCACATACAATGGGCACCTACCTACGTACGCAAGCAAGCATTTATATCATCAAACATATCATATGAAAATTTCATCCTCATAATGTGTTTCATTTAACTCATCTCTGTATTTATTACTTTTCGATAATTTAATTTGAAATTTATATTGCATTTGGTTTCATTCCTGCTTTCAATGAAACATTCCGAGAACATTAATTTTAATTAATACATAAAATGTATCGTTTTCATTTATAATGAATTTATCGTTTATTCCTGATTCATTAAAATATGCGAACAAATATTCGTTAACAAATATTTTAATGAATGAGTAATCAGTTATAAATTAGCGAAAATATTTAATTATAATTTTAAAAATGAGTGACCCTTCATTAATTTAGTAAGGATGAGTTATTTCAGTAACTGAATGGTTTTCCAATAAAGTCTGACCACGAGAGAATTGAATATTTCATTCAATTTCGACAACAGTTTTTACGTGGAGTTAATCCGGGATCGGTAACTCTACCACAGAGACAGTTTTAGACGAAGTGTTTGCACGTGCTATTGGGGAAGACTTCTCTGGCATAACAAAACTTTCTCTACAGCAGCGAGTTTTAATATAAGGCAGGTATTAATTTTCACTGTGTTGCCTAGAATGAAATATTACGTTATCGCCTATAGTTAGTGAAATAAAATAACCTTTATTTATGGAATATAAATAAAATAATTATATACATGCATATAAAATGAGAATAATAGTTGATTTTTTTTTTTTTATAAATGATATTTATAAATTTGTTCATTAATCGATTATTTTTTTTACTTTTGTTGCATAGATCTTGCCTTGAGAGAGTATTTAATACACTTCCTTTGGTGGCTTGTCTTATTGGGAAAGGGCTCGTGGGTTCCGCCCTCTCCCTTTTCCAAACATTCCTGTCCCAAGCAGGTCTCCCTACCACGAACTTGAAAGCATCACTCCATCTCTTCATTTTACAAGCTCTTTTCCTTTTTAGGCTCTACTCAGTGACTACTTTAAACTACCTATTGTCTTTGCACCGTAGGAGATTTCCAACTCATTTATATTTAGTCCTTGCCTGCAGGAGTTATTCTTTGAGACCTGTTTCTTTCTTGAGCGATTTCTCGGCCTGTTTCTGTAGTGTCAGTGCTTCGAATTTACTATTAGTTTGGCAGAAATCTTCGGTATAGGTACCATTTATTAGATTTCCAAGAACGCTATTTCTGAATGTACTATTATATTTGCGCATGGATCAAATTTCACCAATATCTAGTTGAGGTTAGTTTATTCTACACGATGGCAATTCGGGTAATATGGAACGTCCCATATCAATCATTATACACTGCTCACACAAAAGGATAAAAGTACAAAAAAAAAGGGTTTGAACAGGAAGTCTAGAGAGGGGAGTTAAGAAGCCCACGATCTCCAAGTTGGGTAGGAAAAGCTATGATGTAGATTCTTAACATTCTAATGTATCCTCCGGGAAGGACCTCTTAACTCTAGCCAAACCGCAGTATAATTATTTACCTTTACTAATTAATTATTTACTATTTAATTATTTACTTAATAATTATTACCTGCCAAGTCCATATATTACTGCAAAAGTTTTTTTTTTTTTAATATTTTCAATTTTCGACCTTCCCTACTATATGTTTATCTTCAATTTGCCTTGAGGTTAATTAAAAAACTCAATAGTTTTTCTATTCATTTTTATACATTTCGGAGATACTTCGTCCCACTATTCACCGTCTAAATAATACCCCAAAATATTGTGTGTGTCACTTGTAACCACTAATACTTTTCACGAGACTTGATCAATGAACTAGTTCGCACCCAACATTTTGGGATATTATTTAGATGCTGAAGAGGAGAATGGATTATTCCCGAAACGTCTAAAAATAAATTGAAAAAACTATTGAGTTTTTTAATTGACCTAAAGGCAAATTGAAGATAAAGCTTTTTTTTTTAGCCGAAAATTCGGGATTTAATTTTTTTTTTTTGGAACATAAGGCCACGGATATATATTAGCAAAACTTGAAGGTTTGCTACAGTTACTTCCACAATGATCTAAAATACATCTTTTCTTCTAGTAGTGACAAATATAAATGATATTCCATATTCTCATATATATTTTATATCCTGGATATAAATTAGTTACATTAAGATTTTTAAATTGATGGAAAGAAAAAAAAATGAAAACGTTTTCATTCCACTGTCATTCCCCATTTCCTAATCATGGGGGAACTGCCTTAGTATTTATGACGGGGGGGTTGAAGAGGTAGGGGGAGGAGCGTAATTGACGGAGGCTAAACAAGAACAGGACCTCTTCTCATTACAATTTCAACGTCACTTCGCCAAGCTACTCTCGGCACTGCTACGCATGATCGACAATTTTTAGCAGTTGTGTAGTTAAAAAATAATTGCATTTTATACCTTTTATAACTTCAAAGTGATGTTTTCCTGTGAAATCGAATTTATAATTAAATCTGTCACCGTCTGTTATTTTTTCCCTTCATCCAGTAATCAAAGTGAAAAAATGCTTTAGAGTTTGAAACTGTATGAAATATTCTCTTATGAAAAAAAAAAAAATGTATAGTATGAATCATTAGAGTTAAAAAAATAATTGTAACGTTATACATTTTTTTGTTAATTTTTGTTTAATCATATAAAACTTTATTTAAGTATGATTGGAAAAATACTTAATGGTTATTGAAATCTACGGTATTTTATAATTTGAGTAAAAAATACATTTTTATATAGGCCTAAAGATTTTTAGATAGATATTAAAAATATGTTAAATACGGTCAGATATATTTATTTAGCGTTTCAACCGAGCATACGGTTTTGTTATAAGAACTAAATGCATCAAACGGCCGACCATTTCATGAAATTGTAGCATTTTACGAAATATTACACTGTATATTTCCTATTGTGTATGTGCCTTAGTAAGAACAATGAATAGAAATCATTTGTCGTTATGGACAACTTGATGCAGGATAATTTTGTGATATGGCCAAACATAAATAATCATATCGTTAAATAGTTACATAATACACCGTTAGAGGCGCTGACAGGGCTTTGTTTATTTGTGACCCATCATAGTGGTTGACAATTTCGATTCTCTTAATTTAAAAACGAATAATAATGAGTTAATTCAACATCAAAAAATCATGTAATTCAGAACGTATTTTACAGGTTATTATCACACTGTTAAATCATAATAAAATTTACTTTCCTATTATAATGTAAACTATCTAAAATCTTTTGTAACCTATCGGCCTTATTTATTATCAAGCTACCTTTTCAAATAATTTGTAGTTCATTATAATTTAATTTTGACTACCCTATGATGTAAGAAAGTTTGCAGAAACAATATTTCTTTTTTAATTTTAGTTTGGCCGAATAAAATAGGTGGGAAAGTTATTTCACCAAATAAACAGCTCGTGTCATTACCACGCCCAAATTATTGACACGGTTATGCCATACATTTGCGGTAATGAAATATTTTTGAATCACTACAACCTTGAAATTCTAAAATTCTTTGATTACTCCCCTGTACTTAATGTATTTAATTCTAATTCTCTTCTGAGTATTTTAATTGTTTATTTATCTATACTTATGAAACTGTACATATGACTTGTTGGTAAGTCATAAAATTACTTAAGAGCTTGCAAACATTTTTTTTTTCTTTAGGCACTCAATGACAACACTATAGATATAAATTGTAACTTGTTATTTAAATCTTTCTGTTAGTGTTCAATATATCTTTTCCTGACTGTCAATAAAAAAACACATCGTTCTTCTCGATTGGTATGTATACAGGGCAGTGTCATCGCTTCTTCTCCAGTCGGTGTGATTTGCTTCCAGTAGGCTGATTGGCCCCACTCACGGGGTGGGAAGATAATTACCTGAGAACACTAGGAAATGTACACTTCCGTGGAGTATGATCGCCCATTTTCTCCGGTGGTTTCAGTCTAAGTCCATAGCCGCCTCCATAAGTATATTGACGGTGTCAAAGCAATAAGGTGCGTGCACCAAAACGAAGAAATTGGGATTTTTTGTGAAAATGGTTGGAAAACTGTAATTCTTTCATCTCACGATATTTTGGAAGCGAACAAATAATCGAGAAATTTATAAATGAATTTTGTACTATCACTTACGAATCCTTTTCACTAAAAATCTCGATTTTTTTTTTTTTTTTTTGCGCTTACGTCTTTCTTCTCTGACTCTGTCGATGCGCGAATGTACTGGAAGAGTCATGAATTTAAAAAATATAAACAAAACCCGTACAAATAAGTCAAATAAGCATATGCTTGTTACCATGTTTCTTTCTAAAATAAGATGAAATAAAAAAAAAGTACGCACACATATAGGAGGAAGATTGATCAATTATGTTGATATTGCATTATAATATTTTTGTAAATACAGTCCATTTTGACAAGCATCGGCCTACACCGTATCAAAACATCACCACTGTATGTAGAGAGATAAATAACCGAATATAGAGTTAGTGAAACTTTTACATCAACTTACTCGAAACATATGAAATGTCAGATGGAACTTCGTGTATGAAGGATCAATGTGTAATTATCCAAGTTCAAAAGTTTTCCCTAACCAACACGGCAGAAATCCGTTCCTTTTTTTTTGTACCTACAATATTAACAGTTTTAACAATATTTGTATCCAAAAATATTAATTCTTTATTGTCTAAAATAATATTTTTATTTTTTTCTGCTTATATTTTCCATGGTTAGATACTGAAAGTGTTGGTATCTACAAATTTATTTATCAGCTCTCAGACGTCTCTTGCGTCAGTCTCGCCTGCCAGAAATGACATTACCACTAGAGTGCTGCGGGTGGGTGAAGGTGGACTCTTATGTTGCTTTTATTGTGGGGTAGGGGTAAGTTCAGTTAAATAATCAAAGAATGTTTGCTTAATAATGACTTTGAATTTTTTACTGCAATGACAGGCAGGGACGAGCGGTATTCTTCTCGAATTTTTTCTTGTTTTCTTATATTTTTGCATTACCCTTCGATTTCTTGTTATGTTTTAAGTCGACTATCTTGCCTAATTATGCGCTTGTTCCAATAGTAATATAACGAGGTAATGTGACCAGCAGGCAATACAATCCATCATATTTTTCTGATGGCCATATTTAAATATATCATTCACACTGGCACAGTGTACTTTAGAGATGACGAAGCCCTGATAAAAAAAAATCTATGTTATTATACTTATACATCGGAATATATGTATTTTTAAGTATTTCCAGTATCCGAGATTTAAAATAACAATATTATAAGAAATTAAAAAAATTGTTTATACTTGTACAATAGCGAATTTCTTGAGAGTATAAGAAAATAAAGAAAGTAAAAAAAATAAAATAAAATATAATTAGGGATTGATAAATTATTTGCCACTTCTATAATTTTGTTTTTATTGAAAACTATTTTCGAAAGTTATACATTCATCTTCAGTTCTAAAAACACACAAATATTCAAAAATAAGGAATTCAAAATACAGTTTGGTATTATTATACATATTAAATTAAATGTAATATAAATTAGTACTATAAAACATCTATTAATTATGAATTTAATTAAGACAAGAAATCAAATACATTAAATTGTCTTAATTAAATTCATAATTCATAAATGTTTTATAATAATAATTTATTTTACATTTAATTTAATATGCATAATAATACCAAACTATATTTTGAATTGCTTATTTTTGTGTGTTTTTAGAACTGAAGATGAATGTTTAACATTCGAAACTAGTTTTCAATAAAAGAAAAATTATAGAAGTGGCTAAATCCCTATTATATTGATCCTTCTATACAATCAAGCGGATGTCAACTGATATTTTTTATATATTTATATATATTTTATATTTTATTTATATATTTCCTATCGTAATATACCAACACTATGAACGGAAGTTTATACATTTTCTATGTCTTTTTTATGGACATGTACACATATATAACATTTTCATCACATAGGAAAATTCAGTAGGAATAGACACATAAGAATTTTTAATTAATTTAATAATTGTACAATATATTAAAAACGAATAAAATAAGAAAGATAATTTAAAAATGATTATTATAGTATCTATATAATAAAATAATAGCGTGCGTGCTTACGAAGTACTTGTAAGTGTCCGTCCGTAATCTTTATCATTACAACCTTATACCCATCGAAGCACTTTCACTGCCAAACTTTTTAATAAGTGTCAAAAAGTTATGTTGTCAATAAAATCGGATGGTAAAAAAAAAAAGGGTTAAAACGTGAAACGTATTTTAGTGAAACTTTATTACCGTTATAAAAATGTATTGTAGTTTTAATCCTGTTGTTTAAAAATTTCCAAAAGAAATGTGAATAAACAGCATTTTATAGATTATTATTTTAAGTATTATTTTGTATTTTAGGAAGATAATAAACTTAAAAGATACGAATTATTACTATTTGTATTGTTATAGTATTTAGTTAAGTGCAGCTATTGTTTTCTGCAATCTATTTCCCTTGTTTTTCATTGAAATAAAGAAGGAAAAGAAAAAAAAAAAACATTATATTTTGTATTTTTCCCAGTGATTAAAACCTTCTTTGGGACATGAACCCCACCAATAAAGTTACTAATGCAATTTATTGGAGATGTATTGTGCAAAATCTTAAATTTCCCACAATTTTGACGGGATTTCCCATATTTATTTAATATTTTTATTCTACCAACTATATTGTGAAATATTTTAATTTTCCCAACTTTATTAACAAATGATTTAATTTTCCCCATTTTTTTATATATTAATTTTTCACTTACCTATTGCGAATTTTGATACTAGACCACAATATTTTGTTTCCCTATTCAAATACACCATTGTATTGAGGAATCCCAATTTATTAACTTAAAAGATAGTTTTATTGGTTTTAAATTTTAGTAACTCTTTGAGTAAAATGTTATATTACAATATTCGCAGGGTTTTATTAAAACTATCGATAATTTACTTTTACTACTATTCACTTCTCCCGACATCTCCTCTACGAATAAAGTAAATAAATAATATGGAATAGAAATAAAAAAATAATCCGGACTCGAACCCAGGTTGTTTCTTACGAAAGTAGTAGTATAACTGGGGAATGGTAGTTATAACATGAATGATACAAACCAAGAATGTTTTCTGCATCTTTGGAATGGTTTGTAATTTCATGAATAATTTAGTTTAACGATTAATAAATACGTTATTCATCATTATTAGTTTTTCCACATCTGACATTTCAAGTGATAGTAAAAGGTGCACGTAAATTGATCGCCGTAATTAATTAGTTGCACAATCGCCATTTACTGTTCGCGTATTCCCCTTGACTCCCTCTCTCCTTCCCGCGGTAAGGGAGGGATCGTGACCCGCTAAAGATGACCTTAGCGGGGAGTCACAGATGAATAGGGCGGGGAAGGGAACATGTTAATAGTGTGGGAGGGGAAGGAGGGGAAGGGAAAGGGGAGGGAGGGGTGGGGAGCGCTATCGACCCCGAGTTACCATGGCAACGGCTGAATTATTCTCGCCCCCCTCTTCCCGGGGCCTCACCTGCCCGCGGGTGTTGTGGTCCACATCCGAGCAAGTTCAAGGAACTGGGAAGTCTGGAGAAAGTTATGTTTTGACTAAACGTTTCCTATTTACGAGTTTTATATAAATTGCATCGTTTATTTTGGAGACAAATCCACAAAGCAGGCATAATAAAACAAAAAATCCGAATACGGATGAAAATAAGTAGTATTTGGGATCTTTCTCAGTACTACTCGCTACATTAGAGGAAGAGCAATATTTCATTTACGAAGCTATGCTAGCTATGATAGCACAACATTATAAATCATGTTTCTATCTCTTGAACACATGGCTGAGCCAATAATCCGAAGTCCCTACTTAATCTGATGTTGGAGTGCGCACTTCGCAAAAGCTACTTTCGAGGCTCAGACCATCCTCTCTAACCTTTTGTAAAGCAAATCTATTCAATCCGTATAGAAACCAAGTATTTTTTTTCTTACAAAATGTTCCTTAATTCTGGGCATGTATGCAGGTCTAAAAACCTGGACCGAAACGTCGGCACACATTAAAAATAAGTTAGAAAAGAGATTCCAGAAATAAGGATTACGCTGAAAGATATCCAGGAACATGGTTCTCTGCAAAGGAAACTTCGAACCAGGGATTCCAAGATAAACCTAAGTTGAAAACCGGCAAGAAGTGGACGGATGAAAGAGAGACCCACAGAAGACGAATACTGAAAAGTATCAAAGCATGATGATACAGTTGAATCCACAATAGGCCGAAACGAAAAAAATATATAAACAAAAACTATAATTAGTTTTGACATATTGGTGTGTTTACGAGTTGTATTTTTCATTACGCGGTGCGTTGAAAGTGCCGTCATACGTTTCCTAACAGCCCAATATAAAACCGATCTTCTCGAGAATTTATTCTCGGTTTTACCTAGTGAAATTCTAATGTTTTTCATGGCAGAATATGCGTCAAGGTGGCGAGCAGACATATCGTACAAGGGACATGTGAGGCTTTCAACGACTCCATTTCTATGGAGATGCTGTTGGAGGTACTTAGTCATGCCCCGTAAGTATCCTGAAACAGGCTACTGATTGTCCCCGAGGCAACGACATCGGCATGCAGCCTTCCTGACTTAAAACGAGCTCCCATTACTTCCTCTCTGCTAATTAATAGTAGTAGTCTTTGAGATTTATCTTTATTTTCTCTCTTGCTACTGCTCCCAGCGGAATGATAGAGGAGGGAAATTGATAGCTGTGGCAATTCCGAGCATTGCTTGGCCAATCTGTCTGCCTCCTTATTCGCCAAGAGCCCGCAATGGCTTGGAACCCATTTAAATTCAAATGAAGCTCCCTTGGTTATTAAATCATTAATTAGTCTCCTGCACTCGCCAACCTCCGCATTAGCTTCACCCGTTAATCACGAGAGTAGCGCGTCTGTGACTCTACAAATATGGCAATTTCTTGTTCTTCTCTTGAGATGAGCTTTTCCAGCGCCGGTCTGATTGCTTCAATCTCTCCATCATATTCTGTTGCAATCTTCCACACAATCTCAGTTTCCATAGAGCCAACTCCACTGCCTCACATTTATCGTTTACTGAAAATTCTTTCCTGGTCAGTACTTCTACTATGATAGATGATTTTACAATTACTATGGTAACCTACCATTTAGAGAGTGAGTTTAGTACACCGGAGGCTACTTCCGCTTCAACAATGCCTCCAAAATCCAGATCTGTCTTGCTAATGATCTTCCTGAGCTCAGTTGACTTATCTAAGTGCATTGGATATTGTCAAACCTTTAGAAAGGCTATAAGATGAAGGTCGTGGCATTTGAGACCTCGAAATTGTGTCGCTTTAGAGATTGGCTGCTCCATTGGCGAAGTGATCATTTAGTTTGCCGAATGGCTATCCAGGGGGCATGTTTTTGTTTTTGTATGAGGGTTTTTGTTTTTTTTTATTCTTTTAAATAAGTTCTTTTAGCTGAGCTCACTGATCACTACAATCCATCTCCTTCAATCTCTATGGTTACTCCATATTAGTCTGCTGTAGTAAGTTAGTACGATCTTTAGTTAGTAAATAATCGCTGTTTGAGAAACTCAAGTCTTGTTTTGCATTCTTCAAATAGCAATTAATCAATTATTTTTATGTTATTTCTAAATTATTCTATTTTATAAACTGATTTTTTTTTTTTCACCTTTGTAGTGAAGTAGGTGTTCTTTTTATTGCAATCAACCTAGAGTTGGCAAAGTTGGTGGATTTGTTCTGCTTTTTCTCTCCGATCCCTCAGTTACATTAGAGACTGTTCCAATCGGTTTTTGAAAACATATTTTTATTTTATATATTCTTCTCTCTGCCTTACCATTTGGTAATACGAAGTTACGATTTTATTTCATGCTTGGCAGGGACCTGTCTATAAGACGGTTTTAATCCCGGGAAAAAATACAAAACATAATATTAATTAATTTAGCCTTGATTTATTAATGAATTATTTATTTATTTATGCCTCCCACGAAAAAGTTTTCTACAGGTATTATCTATATTCACTAAATTTTCTATTAATACAACTTAGAAATAGACACGGGGCAGGCTGTACAGTACCCGCAATACTGAACGGTTATGAGAGTTTAGCGGGTTTAAACGACGGACTCGGTCGTACGCACCTAAGGATTTTATTATACAGAAAACAATTAAGCATTTAAGCAAATGAGCACTTAACCATGTAGGCGCCTAAGGTACAGGTGTACCTCAGCCGTCTTCGACGCAGTATAAGTCATGATGTGTTAACATTGGGGGCCTGAAATTTCTAGTAGCTGCCTTTCATAATCTTATCTAGGATCTGGATATTGCCAATTTCCGCCCCACTGCCGTCAGTCGCTTACAACTTCAGCTTTTTTCTCAACGAACTCTCAAGTTGGGGAACTCTTGAGTTTTCGCCAAACTACGTTTTTTCTTAAGCTGAAACTGTGATTCGCCTTTTTAGCAGTTTTGTACACTGATTATTTTTATTAATATTTTAGAAATACTTTTTTTTTTCAAAAATCAATTTGAATGATTCATACAATTTCACATTATTGAATAATATTCATATAAATATATATATATATATATATATATATATATATATATATATATATATATATATATGTATATATATATATATATATCGGTTATATATTGTATATATATATATATATATATATATATATATATATATATATATATATATATATATATATATATATATATATATATACTATCAAATCACTGTGATTTTTCACATAAATTTTAAACTGTTCTTTATTAAATTTAATCCAATAATTAGCCAATTTTTTTTCTTTATTGAATGATGTTTTATAATACTTTCATTATAACGAATATAAGTTTTATGCTGTTGCACAACAGACCAGTCTCTGTATTAAAAATACATTGCCGTACTTTATACTTATGACTAATAACTATTCTTAATAAAAAATTAAATAAAAAAAACACATATAAAACCTCCTCATTTCTAAAAAAAAAAACATTGTGAGCTACAATAATAAATGTTTTGTTCTTTAATGTAAATCACATTTTGTACTTTTTTTTTTGTAGTTTCCAATATTTTTGTTATTTAGTGGATTTTTGTTAGACTTAAAAAAAAAATTGTTTACCTAGTTTGGTAATATATTCTTTAATGAATGATGTTCTTAATTCCTTATGCATAATTTTAACTTTAGTATAGTAAGGGTAATTCCCAGTTATTCTTAGGCATTTATTTGATAAATTTGTAATTTTTTATTTGTTTGCCACAAGTAGCTAAATATTGGGCAAACGTAAGTTAAGATTGTCCGTAGATAGGTTATATCATTCATTTATAATTCCTACTAAAATATGGATATATAATAGACAGAGCTCTATTGGCTTAATTTCACACATAATCAGGGTGGTAAATAAAAGTCAGCGTTTTATCCATGTTAAGTCCTAGGTACTTAATCTGAGTTGACCGAGGTATAGGCGTGTTGTTTACTGTCAGCTGGGAGAGAACATGTGGTCTTCTCTTTGTAAAATTGTAACGCTTTGGTTTTATCCTGATTTATTTTAGTTATTTATCCTGATGATTATTGTTTATTTATTTTTTAAGTATGTTTGTTGCCACTTGTATTTATCCATATCTTTTTATTTATTTATTATTTCTTGTACTAATTTGATGCTTAGCTGTGCGTGTTTAAGATGTGAATATTTGATTAATTTTTAAGTTGTTTATTTTATAAGCTATTCGTTTTTTTTGGTTTTTCTTAATTTTTATTTATAAAAAAAAAATGCGTCATTTCAAGCAATGCGTCTTTTCACTGGAAAAGAGAAGTAAGGGATAGATTACAGAGTGATAGAACGTTTACAACAAGCAAAAGGGGGGAAAACGAATTGATATAATGTGGTAATGTAGCGATTATAAAAATGTATTTAGATTTAGAATGAAAGAGAAAAAAAAATTGTTGTCTTGCATATTGTGTATTATGTCTTGCTTTGGATTGATGATTATGCTGTGTGTGTAGGTAGCAACCTAAGATATTTGGACAGCATTGCTGTTAAAAAAGCATTTCTCTCTCTCTCCATTTATTATAAAATCTCCCAATTAATCAGTCATTTGATAATTAGTGGTTTTATTTCTTGTAGTTCAAACAATATTGTTATGCCATACAAATTATTTATTTCGTTATTTATTTTTATTAATGTCCAATATTATAGTTAGATGTACTGCTGATGCTAATTTCTGGCTAAAATGGCTGAAAGAGCTTGAAGAAGTAAAGGAATTAAAAGATAAATCGAATATCAATTTTCAACTGCTTTAATGTAAATTCTAAATTAATAAAAATATTTTAAATAAATTATTTATTAATTACTTCGCTTTAGATGTATTCCTTTATACCTAACAAACAAATAATTTGTCATAATTATGAGAAAAGAGATAAAAATGATTTTTTTTTTTTTTTTTTTTTTTTTTTTTTTTTTTTTTTTTTTTGTGGTGTGCCGCTCAAACGTGCAACAATAAATCACGTAGATATTCCAGGGTTAACTTGCTATGCCCGTTCTACTGTTTTGGGTGTTCATCGTTCCATCCAACATTTAAATCCGCACTATTTGAAGTATCCAGTTAACGAATGTAAGGGATGCGAGTAATCTACTTCTGATTCTTTTTACTTTTTCTTGCGAGAATCCATTTGAACTTCATTCTCACCGACCTGTTGTTTCTATTTAATTCTTCAACACTTTCTAAGCAGAGTAAGTTCTGTGGTGTGGGACTTATTCCGCTCTAAAAGACAAGAACTTTTACAGCTGTAGTCGCAACCAGGTATCATAACAAAGCCCCTTCAAAAGAGAATGAAGAGGAAAACATTTCAGTCACGCTGTACTAGTTTTAAATATACAATATTTCAGCTAAATAATTAAAAAAATTAATTATATATATATTTCACTATTCTCTAAAGAACAATAACATTTTTGTATGGTAAATGTTTAATTAATAAAATAAAACGTGTCAGTCTTGGGAAAATCAGCACCCAATGGTACATTGATCTAGCAATTACATTATTTATATTATATAATGTATAATGTATTTATATTATACTATTGAAGATGATTTAAGGGTAAATGATCTTCAATAGTATAGTATGGAATAATTAGTTACCTAATAATTGTTGTATCCCGAAACAAAATAATTTCTTAATACCTTATTTGATGACAAGTCTGCACAATTTGTGTTGTGCCATGTTTTTGAACTTGTGGTAATTGATTCTTATGCATTTCTTAGCGCTGAATCCGCAAATTTCTTTCATTTTTTCCCATCACGTCAGGTTTTTCGCAATCTGAAAATAATTTTATCTCAAATATGGAAGGAAATCCTTTTCCCTGCAACTGAACTAAGAGCACCATGTGCCAGCTACTAGCAGGTACTTTTCTCTAAGCCTTGAGCCAAGCAATCCCGAATTATCTTTAGTCAGATGTTAGTCTCAAACCAAATCGTTTAGCTCAGACTGTGAAAAAAAAAGCTATAAGTTGCATAGAAAGAGCAAATAAAAAAAATGAATAATTTATGGTCAAAAAAACCTTTTGAGTCTATTTTGAAGTCTCATGTTTCCATAATTTTTGGACTTTTTACACATTTTTGAAGTTTACGAAAAATCCTGACGTGATGCAAGAAACATAGCGCTACAAAATACATAAGAATCAGTTTTATCAAAAAATAAAAAATACAACCATCGTAAGCTCGAGTGATTGAAAGGATATCAGACTGTCTGTCGCACAGTGGTTCAGAAACCCCGATTTCGTGGCCCAAATTAAAAAAAAAATATGTATTTTGCTGTAGTGGAAACTATGGAAAGTGTTCTATATTAACAAGGTGTTCTATATTCTAAATTAACAATACTAAACACTTGTCGGAACATAAAAGGATTCAATTCTGTGATTGCAGCTCCTTCTCAAAGTCGACATCAGTTGATATTGACAAATCGATTGAGAACGTTCGAAAATGAATTGCACCCAAAATGTGTGAGTTTTGTGGTAAAAAAAAAATTCTCTCTCTTTTCGCTTGTTGAATACGCCTCAGCAGGTGGTTTTTAAATATCGATTCTGTAATGAATAAGTAATTTTCGTTTCTTGCCCAAGGAAAGTTGTTGTTCTCTTGGGGATTACTTTCTCCGCAAGTCACCGCCATGGTTTTTATATGAACCTGATACTAAATTATCTCTTAGTTAGCTCTAAAAATATCAGCTGCTTCTTTTTGTTCCATTTTTTAAATTGATTTTTTAAGTAATAAGCAGGTACTTGAGTAGCTATACTTTTTTTTAAATATATTTTTTATTACAGTCACGGACTAATTGCAATATTAATTAATTTTTTATATTCCTAGATTACCGGAGTAAAAGTTCGTTCGACAACAAGAATAATATTGTGTAGTACATCTGACAATGAATAATAACAAAAAATGTATAAATCAGTCAGTTATGAATCAATGTGCCCAGAAATATTAAATATAAACGGGTGGATTTCTTAAAAAATTATAATTTGCATGCCCCAGAGTAAAAATAAACTCGTTTACCGTGCTGTTTTTATTACAAGGTAATTTAAGAAAAAAAAAACATTTAATTTTCAGGAACATCCGTCCACTTTAATCATTGGCTTCTGATTCTCACATGTTTAGATTTTTAATTATAAATTGTTAAATTTTAAAAGTCACTTTAGAATAAATAATTAAAAGTTGCTCCCCTTAAAATAAATTTTGATTTTGGCATGTTCAAGTTTTTGAGTACTAATTTTTTTTTTTTAAGGTAACGCTCGTGAGAATAAATTTAGACTAAATGTTTGTGTTATTATAAAACATATTGAAAAACTTGAAAATTTGGCAACCACGCCAGGTTTAATTATTTATGTAGATTGCAACTACAAAAAATTTTATAAATGGAAGTTATAGCTCCAGATATTTTTAGTTACAATACCTGGTAGTTTATTTCAAGAAAATTATCATTTTCGATGAAATGCGTCTTAACATCAAATCCAAATATTCGTATACACGAAACTGTTAATTAAAACAAAATTAATTAATTACTCACCTACCCCAATTTAACGAACCAAAACGTTGTAATAAATTAATATGGGTCAAACTAATTAATTAAATCGATATTGGATGATTTTTGAAGACTATGGAACGGATTATTACGTATTATGGAATCCGATTAAACTAAAAATTGGTGAATTCTTTCAGAGAAAAAATAAATTATTATTAGTTTTAAAAAATTTTAAATTATGAGAAGTATATAAGCGTATGGATGGAATGGATTACGGAAAGGCTGGCTGGACTGCAGCTGAATGGAGCTTGCGCCTTAGGCGAACGCGTCTCTAAAGGTCGCCAGAGCGGGCAATGAACTCAATTCCTATCTCTAAGATTAAATATGCAATGGTTCTTAATTGTTAAATAGAATTAATAATTAATTATAACATTTATATAAATTTATTTATGATATTGAAGATATTTTTTCCGAAGATACTATTAAATCATAGCTATATTTTATGAAAGAGGTGAGTTCAACAAAGTTAAGACTTATGATTCCTTGTTCGATTTGTGGCTGGAGTGTAAGCAAAGTCTGAGAGGTATTTTTATTACTATATTGAAAACTTGGTAGCTTACTCAACTAATAAGTAGCTCTTCAAAATATAATATTTTTTTTTATCATTTGAGCCCTTCTATGAATCTTCCTCCAAATTACCCAAAATACCTCATCTCCTAGTATCTCCCCCCCCTCATTTTCCTCCACTTTGATTTCGGATGCTTAGCGGATGGAGGGCTATATGGTGAGCAAGAAATGAGGCTAAAAGTATTAATAAATTGCTATATAAGATTCATATGCGGTATTCATAAGAACTCTCACATCACTCCCTGGTATTCCGAGCAAGAGAGGCTTTATCCTAATTTCCGCCAATTTTCTTCTTTCTTGGTGCTTTCATATTCCAATCCTTAAGAACCAAAAAACTTCCTCAACATACCAATTTGTATATCCCTCCTCATGGAACTGCTTCCTATGAAAAATCCTTTATCATTCTTTCTGGAATTCCCTACCCATCTCCATTCGTAAAGCTTCCTCCCTAACTTCATTTAAACACCATTTATTTCTCCTTCTCCATTTATTTCAATGATTAATCTTCCGCATAAATGTAAAAGAATAATGTCTATGTTGGTTTGTACAAATACGTATATATGTATTTATTTGCAATGTTTATATTTTTATTTTATTTATATAATTAATTATTTTTGTCTTTTAGTTTATAATTTAACTAATTGTGAATAAAGCAGCCAGACTAACGCTGCTTAATTTGTGCATTTTTACGGGAATGTGTTTACCAACATAAAGTCTAATTTTTCATATAAGTTCAAAACCCTATCTATCCCATGATCGAGCGCTAGTGGGATGATTCGAGGATTATACTTTTAAATGATTCTAAATGAAAAAAAAAATTATAACGAACTATAATCCAAAAAAAAATTTCTTAATGCTCTAAAAGTGGAAATTTTGTAGGTCATACAATTTTCTTGAAAAGACATGTAACTTTTTGTTAATTTTTTTGCATCTATATATTTTTTTGATTATATAGCGGCTGCTTACATAAAGCGACATTGACCAATAAAAATGGCTATTTTAAAACTTTGTTTATTCTTTGCTTTCATAGCGTTTATTATTTTTATTTTTATATTTAGCTATTTTTCAGGAATATAAAGAGTTATAATAATAAATATTTTAGACAAGAAATAAGTTGCGAATTATCTTAAAACATAACACTCATTGACAGCTAAAATTATTTTACATGTTCCGAATCGATATAAAAATATTTTCATGACGATACAAGTTAGTATACAATTAATATCCCTTCTTTTCGCTTCCTCACTAACGAAATTATCGAAAATCTTCACTTGCTTTTTACGTACACATCAAGAAACAAATCGCGTCTCTTGGCCTGTCTCTCTGTAGTCAAGCAATGAAACCTACTACCGTTAATCCGATTTATATGCAATTTTGTGAGATTTTCCTGGTTGGTATCTTAATGGTACATACCATTTTATCAAATTCCATCCTCTACTTTCGCTTACGTATTTTCCTTGACACACCTATACATCGTTAACGGCTCGTCCGATTTGATCCATACTTAGAGGAAAGAATTTTAAAAATATTATTTTGGGAGTAAGTATTTCGCAAAGCAAATATTTCTATCTCTACTGAAAGAAACGGTTTATAAAGAAAACAACTTTCAATTCAACCTAAAACACTCGCCGTAGAAAAATTAATACGAGAGTACTCAGTTTAAATGGTTACCCTAAAAAATAAATCTATTGAAAATAAAACAAGAGACAGAGAACCAATCGGATAAAAAGGCTCTATTCTAGTGCTTTTAGATAATTCTTCGTAAAAATATATCATTTACGTAAAAAGGAAGAAGGACCGAAAAAAAGTATTGTATTAATAGTGAGAGAAAAATAAATTAAATTTCTTCTATAAGAGGTTGTGGAATAGAGGATGAATTGCTTCATGCATCGGGTTCCAATTTTCATCCTCAAATCGGTTTCCAACTCTCCAATAGTGGTAATATATGATAATATAATAATATAATATAATATTGATTCAATTTCGGATATATGTCATGAAGTCAATTTTCTTCCTTTTTATATTATGTATTATTGAAAACGATTATCTTATGTTTGCATTATATCCTATTCGACGTTTCGGCGAATTTCCCCATCCTCAGGACAAACCGATTTATTGTCTTAAATCTCCATTCTTTTTGTCACATTATCCATTAAATTTTATTTTTTATCATCTTATAATTGATATTATTTTTAAAAAAAACTTAATAAAAAGAGTGTATAACCTTCCTTGGTTTATTGTGACTACTCATCGATTTTCTTCTTTTTGAGTAGATACTTAAGTCAAAATGTTTATGATAAAAACTTAAAAAATAATTTGGGTTTTTGATTCAGCCTCATGAAAAAATATATTGTTTTAGACAGGGAATAAGGGAATAATATGGGAATTCTTTTATAATCTTCAATATCAACAGCCTGTTATAATCTACAGTTTCCAATTCAATCTATACCTTTTCCATTTCAATTATAGCTTTTTCCTTTTTTATCAAAATCTTTTTCATTTCAAATGAAACCCTTTCGATTGCAATTGCAGTCCAATCGGACTGGAATTAATTCATAAATATTATTTTTCTTCTTTAAAATAAGTAAATGATAAATGTAATTACATTACATTACATAACAGGTGTATACGTCATAATAATAAGTACCCCATTTACTTTAATATTTTCTTTCGAAATCAATTAATTTTCTAATTTCTGTATTTTTACAATTATACTTGTCACAATTACTTCGATATTATATTTGAGGTTTTTATTAAACTCTTATATCACATTTATTAGGAATTCTCATGTGTTTATAAGATTTTATAACCTACTTAGAATTTTAACATTATAAAGTATGTACTATAATTTGGCATTAATAGTAGTACGATTAAAATTATTTATGTTATTATAAAAATCTAAAATGGTATATTGTAATTCTTCTCTTAATCGGTCTAATTGATAACTACCTATAAAAGTAATAAAATGTTAGTGATTTTGAGAGATATTGAACTGAGGAGTGCATTTTGCACACATCGTTATATATTATCTAATTGTTATTACTGTTTTACGGAGCTAATTGTGAATGATAGACACATCAGAGGATTGGTTCGTTTTAAAACTAATTTATTGTTAAATTTTACTAAACAAACAAAATGGAATTGTGAATCAGAAATGAATTTAAAACCAAATAACACCTGATGTGAATCGGTGTTTATATAACCAATCGTAAATAATAATGGAAAAAGTTTAGGTTCGAATCACGTCAAATGTAACCCAGTTGTTATTTTAGCCTGCACAGCAAACATAAAAACTGATAAATCAGAATGCCCCGAACAATATCTCTCCGTTTTGTTTATCTGGGCTATTAAACTATTTTTATGTTATGTATAGATAAAACCTGGTTTTATATATTTAGATATAAAGTTTTATTTTTATATCTGTTCATATATCTTTACTATGAGTTTACTTAAGGCATCTTAATGAAATTTATAAAATAACTTTATGGTATTTTTTGTCTTCTTGAGTTTGCTCAGGCATTATTTCAATTATAGCTTAAGATACAATTAGAAAAATTCTGTTTTGATACAAGAGACCTGTGATATTTTCTATATGTTAAAAAATAAATTATTATTCTTAAACGTTTTAAGGTTTTCAGATTCAAAAACAAAAGTTTGCAATCAAAATACAAAATTTTTTATTCTGGCTTTTCGACCTGAATGTCGATTTACGTTTTTAGTAAATGTTACAATTCACGCTGAATAAAAATATTCAAATTTCTATCAATAATTATTTCACATAATGTTCAAGTCATAGATATATATTTAGGGCAGTAAGTCATTAAGTTAATATTATTTAATTTCCGAATAAAATTAGTTCGTTATTATTTATTAGTTATTACTATTAGTTCTTTATTATTATTATTAATGAAAAACAAATAGTTGATTTTATGTATTACAAACTTAATAATGTCACCAAAATGGATTAATTTTTACTTGAGAATGACGTTAATCTTAAAATTAGTCTAAACGTTATTTTCTACTCAAGTTTTTAAAATATCTATTTTATTTTGAATATTTCTGTGCAATATATATTTTAATATCAGATTTTATTTTTTTATAACATACTGTGCAAATGAGCCTTCAATAAACTTTAAGCTCTGTACAAATTGAGCTTGTATGTTGCAACAAAATTCTAACGGTTTAACATTTCGCATTAATATTTTTAATTTATAATAAAATAAATAAACTAAAATCTGTTGGCCGGGCCCCTTAAGGGATACATTTTCAATGTACTAGGCATACATTTTTTCACACTGATATCAAATTTAGATTAGTCTGAACTAGTAGTCAATTAGACTGAACTAGTAGTCAATTAGTCTGAACTAGTAGTCAATTAGTCTGAACTAGTAGTCAATTAGTCTGAACTATTAGGGTTTTTCTCTTACTTACAAAGATACTATTCTTGTTTTGAGATGCAACTGCTAGATCGATTGTTCCCTTTTCATTCCAAAGTTATCTTCCAAAAGTCCTCGTTGGATGACAGCCAGACAAGATAGGATATATTGCAGCTTGGAGAATAAATGGAGCGAGAAAGGATGAAAGTTGAATGGTTTAAGTGAAATAAAATAGAAGAAAAGCCAGATAATGGCGTCATTTGGAGTATATTGCCTGTCTAATGCTGCTATTTACATATCATATTGCAGATTTTATTAGCGATGATATTGAAAATACCATATAGTTTAAATTTTTTTAAATATATATTATCGGTATAGTTATGGTTAGAATTCTACAGGCAAGTAGTACTGTTATTGAAGGAGTTATAAAATGCTGAAGTTTTGTAGAAAGGGTTATGAAATCGGAAGTGAGGTAATCTTAGATTTTAGTTGAGGGGGTTATAAAATATTCTTATATATTATCACGCCCTTGGTCAGTGGATTGGTCAATAAAATATCTGTTGTGCCCAAGCAGTGTGCTCTCCTTATCGCTTTGAGTGCTAAGTCCAATAAAAAAATTGTTAACTGTATCTTCGATAATATTGTTACGATAAGGATTTATTTTTAGTTTTGTAGGCTATTTGATTATCTTTTAATGAATATCTGTATAAAAAAAGCAAACGGGTTTCCATTGGAACATGAAAATAATACTTTGAAAATGTACCGTACCACTTGTACGGTGTTAATACTTTCATCTTTCATGGTCAAGCATCAATACCTCTTGAAAACTTAATCTGGTTGAAAATTGGAGTGGACTGTACGAATAAAAGACTAATATAATATGAATTACTATATTTCTGAATTACAGGCGGAATGAGGAAGCCAAAATTTGAACAATTATGATTATCAGGGTTAGTTGAATTTTGATAGTAGGGTCTATTGATGATGATGAACTGTTGGAAGATTATGTTGAAGGACAGTGGGTGAATTGTATCAGAACATGCTAAAAAAGGAAGGTGACTTATTCCGCTTCTTGAATTAACTTATACTCTCATTATTGCTTGCAGGCCTCTCCTTATCTGTTTCCCTGTCATTTCTCTTCTCTCCTATCTCAGGGAAACAGCTTCTGGAATTTACTCGGTCACTGTTGAGCTTTAATAGCTCTCAAGAAAAAATGCTGGATAAAAAGTTTAATACGCTATATCTTTGCGTTCTATACGCTGTATGAAATGGTCCAATTTAATTTTTTTTTGTGATTTTATAGAAAATTTAATTAACTTTCAAATTTTATATATATATATATATATATATATATATATATATATATATATATATATACATATGTGTATACATATGTAATGTAACAATGAACCGACATAGTGTAATTTATTTTTCCAGTACTAAGGAGGATCCCATACATATACCTGAGGATCGAAACACAAATAACATATTTGTTATTATAAACGGACTTTGTCCCAGATTTAAGTTGTTTTTCTATTTCTATTTCTAATCATAAATGTATAGGATATTTTGAAGCCCAGGCTGATATCAGCGCGCTCCATAACTCCACTGAAGATCAGCCTTTAAGCAATGCTCCCGTCTACTCCTCGGGCTGTCCCATAGATTTATGCCTATTTAATGCATGAAAATGCAATCATCCAATGCAATATATATATATATATATATATATATATATATATATATATATATATATATATATATATATATATATATATATATATATATATATATATATATATATACTGAACGGGAGTATTTTTTTTTTTATTTATCCCGCGATGCTTGTGTACCAAATTGGGCCTCTGTATGCAAAAGGCAGAAAACCTGTTTTTCATCAGAGACTGTCTAGCCAAACCGGCTCAAACGAGTTTGATGAAACTTGCCAAAAATCTTATAGTTATTATATATATATATATATATATATATATATATATATATATATATATATATATATATATAAAAATATATATATTATATTTTTTTGGGGGGAGGGACTCTGAAACACATAGAACCGTTGATAACTGCATAACGAAAATTTGACACGATTACAATACTTTCCTTACCTATATGGTAAGTAAAATAAAAATATTAAGAAAGTTAATCGGTTTTTGCTTTAATGGCCATAGAAATAAATTAAAGAGATATAATGAAATAAATTTTTCAATTCTTCGTTGTAAAATTAGTCTATGATAAGGTGGCAAATAGTGGGCACATACGGTTATCAAGGAGATAGAAGTTTTTGCATTGAGGGACAATTGCATTTTCATGCATTAAATAGGCATAAATCAATGGGACAGCCCGAGGAGTAGACGGGAGCATTTCTTAAAGGCTGATCTTCAGTGGAGTTGTGGAGCGCGCTGATATCAGCCTGATCATCAGAATATCCTATACATTTATGATTAGAAATAGAAATAGAAAAACAACTTAAGTCTGGGACAAAGTCCGTTTATAATAACAAATATGTATACAATAAAATATATTATATCAGGCCAAAATACCTATTAGATAGGAAAAAAACACATCAAATATATACATATTTATAAATAAAAAACAATATATATATATATATATATATATATATATATATATATATATATATATATACATATATATACATAGTTGTAAAAAAATATATATATATTTTAGATATATAATGAAGACCAAATGAAGGATGTTGGTATAAAGTCTATACTAATATAAAATGAATGAAAATATATATCATCATTAACATTAGTTTATTTATTCACTGCAGAAGCATACATCTAATATTCACTTGATTGAATGCTAAAAGAAATACGGGTTATCCCAAGGTACTGAATCATTACCGGCTACATCGAAGTCCTCAGAAAATTTACTGACGCAATAAATAACATCCGAATAAGTTTGGATTCAGCTGTAATCCAAGGTTTAACCCAGTTCCTATAACGAGTGTATTTTCCTTAACTGGAAATGGGGGAAAATCCTAAAGTTCAAGCGTTCGGAAAAGTTAATTGCATCCAATTCCATGTCCGCCGCTTATTAAAGAAAATTCTAATACCAATAAAAATGGCTTGAACTTAATTATGCTGAATTCTTATTCTATAATTCCAGAAGCATGTATTTGAACTCGAGCTAGCTATTGAGCATAATTATTTTTTATAGTAGACGAGTTAATGCAAAGTTAATGCAAATTAATGCTCATTGTAGAATGCATAGAAAAATCTAAACATAAATTTACCGTAATATAACTTTTCTTTAATAAGAATTCTTACAAAATCTTTTAATTCTTTATAATACAAAGTCTTTATGATACTGAACTGTTGTTAAAATCAAATTGTGAAAAATTTAGTCTTCTTTATAAAAGATTAAAATATTTTTTTCGCCACCACACATACTTTTGAAATTACAAACAAAAAAAACAAAAACAAAATTCGTATTTTTTTTTTTTGCGAATATCCCAAAACTCACTCGAAAATTTGTTAGATAACTCTAGATTCAAATTCAACACCCCTCTCTCTCCCTCCCTCCCCTCCCCTCCCCAAGGAATGATAATAAAACCGACTACTGATGTTTACTTGCAATGAGAGGACTTTTTTTGATACCGTTTTCCAAAAATATATCGCTGAAGTTCTTATTCACATCAAAATAAATAATTAATAATTTTATTACCGTATAGTTAAATATTCATCTATAATAATGTATAATGGATACAAAAAATATTCCAGCCTGATAGGTCATTATACTCTGGGATCCACCTACATATTAATCAGGTAGAGCGTTGCCTGATTGAATTTGCAACAGCTGAAACGATTTTGTATTCCAGATGTATTGAATATGGAACAACACATATTCCTCAGCTATTTTCTGTTGGTTCCTGAAATTATTTAGAAATTAAATAATCCTGTATAACAAAATTAGCCTGTGGTATTACTGTCATTAACATCATTAAAAAAAACTACGTCATCAGGGGCCTTTGCATAAACTTTCAATTAGTTGCTTTTTGAGTAAAACATTAGATTATCATTATATTTTCCATATTATGAAGCCAATCAAATGCAGTGTCAATGATTACATTGACTTTGGAATTTATATTTTTAATATATCATAACTTAATTATTTATTTTATATAAGAATTTTTACATAATTCTATATATAATAATTATAATAGGTTAATTAAAAGTCTTCTTATTTAATAATATTATTAACAATACCAACCTTCCTTCACTCTGGATGTTACCAGAGGTTTTATTTCTATTTTTAATAAATAACTTATCAACAAACTGGCATTAATAATAGCATTGATCAGTTGTGCATCAGCCTGTTGTTAAAAAAAGCATCACTAAAGGATTATTAATACGCTAGATTAGAAAACAGGTTCTGTGGTTTTGATTGAAATGGCAGGAAAAATATATGTTTCTATTCAACCTGGTTTTGGCTAAACAAATGTTTTTATTAAATGAGTAAATGTTCTCACAAAGCTAGGCTTTTAATTTCCTCATAAATACAAAGATTATGATGTTAAACTAATTAAAAATTTAATTATCTGATACAAAGACTGTATCCACAAAGATGCAGGATACTGCTATTTTGTTTCTATCTCCGAGTCATTTCCTATTTATTTCTTTGAAAGTATATCCTTTTTTTTAATTTTTTTATAATAGGCTCATAAAAGGTATAGACCAAAATGTAAATATAACACTTGTAAAGGTCGAAAATAGAAAGCTGCGCCTTCAACAAATGGGTACACAGTACCAGCATAACAGGCCAGCATTGCGGCATAGACTATATAACAACCACTCAGGCGCAACGAATTCATTATATTTTTTCACTTATTTCGTCTTTGAAAACTACAGCCATTAATCATAAAAAATGAATAAAAAAAATGAAAAATTAGATAGAAATGAATGTCAATTAGAGAATGTACAAGGGAAAAAAAAGTATATATTTCTGTTATCTGCCTGTCCAACAATTTTTTTTTTATTTTTATGGGGTGAAGGTGGTTATCACAATGTGGTAATTAAAAAATGAAATGGAATTAAATACTGCAACGGCTGCCCATTTTCCGCATTCACTGAATAATAGAATAGCAAATAAATGGATCTTTCATTATTTATTACGTTTTTTTCTGAACACAATTTGACCAACACTGGCTAGGGCCAATGCACCTAAACAAAGTGGGACAGTGTGGACATAGCTAAATAGAGCTTTAAACGCACTTTTTTTTTTAATCTTCTATATGTTAATAGGTTCCATATATAATAGCCTCATATAATCCTTTATCCCTAATACTCATCTATCAATTAATCCTCCTTATCCTAAATATACTTAATTGCATTAATATTTTTGCAGACCACCAGCCTACAAACAGCATGGCGGCAACTAATTTTGCTACCTTTCCTGCTTAAAACGATCAACTTTTCGAATGGAAAACAAGTTTCGACTGCATATAATTGAATTGAATGGCTTTTCCATTCGCAGCTAGTCCTAGATAGTAGCTACTGACGGAACAGGTAGTAAAATTGAACATAAATTGAAGATAGGCACTACGGTGTATCCTATTCCACTTCCCTGGTGGCTATAAATCGCCGTGTACAGCTCCCTCAGGTGTCGCACTTCGTCCAATGACCTCCTGTAGCTGCAGTTTTTATTAAACTGCCTAGAACACTCCTGCAGGTAAAGCGAATCAATTTTTATTATGGTGTAAACAAAGACTACGAAACGGAACTCAATGTTCTGCAATAACCACACACATACAAATTTTCGAGAACACTCATTTTTACATCTCAATATCCGGGAAAATTTGTCATTTTTTTTTTCCATAAAAATTTTATCGTAGGTTGACGCTAGCAAAAACCACAATTTAAGCCCCAAAACTATTTTATTTTTTGTGAAAATTTGTTGACCGACTTCAATTGTGACGCTATTACTTACTATTTTTTTATTTTTCTTGAAAAAAAAAATGTTTACATCTTAAAGGTGAAAAACACTTTTCGGCACATTAATGATTTTTTCCCAACTAGTTGCTACATACTGATTTTATCCAAAACATATACAATTTGTTTCTACTATTTTTCTCATAATTATCACATTTAGAAAGTCCTATGGAAATTTATTTCAAGAAATGAATATACTTTCTGCATCGCGCCTGGACTATGATGAGTGGCTTGTTATTCAACGCCATTATTTTGGAATGACTCGATAATATCTTAATCAAAATGGGTTTACTGGCTCTGTTTTGTTAGTTTATTACTCGTTTTAATCAGTTTCGCCGATAATCCTGAATAGAGGGAGGTAAGATGAGATTTTCCTAGAATCGAACTTCCTTAATCCTAACTAGTTTTCAACGTGATCCGTTGTCAAAGCGAATAGTTTAACAAATCCGAAGAGGGACGCAGACATTGGCCTGGTTTCCAATTGACAAAGGTAGCTTTCAACTGTTTCCATTCAATCAGAGCATACAATTCTATAGGAAGCCTAGTTCTATTTCCTTTGGTTCGGTTCGCGGGACAATGCATCGTCCTATTCTTTCAGAGTTGCAATCAGTTTAGAAATTAAAAAAAAAAAAGTGTATTAGAAGTTATAATTTAACTTAATATTAGATATAACCAACCTTTAAAAATTAAAAGTTAATAAAAATTTATTTTTGTTATTTTTTCAATCAACTATATATTGTCTTAGAGCCACTAAGTGATCCAAACCGCGAATTAAGAACGAAAAAATTCAAATCACAATTTTTGTTCAACTTTTTACTCAAAAATGAAGTTATGAAGTACAGATAAAAAAAATAATAATCTTAAATACAAAAAAAATGCTAATAATGAGAAAAAAGTTTAGAAGTGACCAAAGATTATGTGTGTATATATGTATATATATATATATATATATATATATATATATATATATATATTTTTTTTTTTTTTTTTTAATACAATAATATTACCAATTATTACATAACACTTTTAATCATCTCAATCGGCGTCAGAACATGGTAATTTAAGTAGACTTAAATTTTATAAACTGTATATTATATTTTAATGGAAAATATAACGTGAAACGATAGCTGGCGAATGGTAGAATCAATAAAAATTAAAAAAGTTGAAAATAAAAATTTATAACAAAGTACATAATAATGAAAAAATAATGTAACACGATAACTGACAAAAGATAAAAGATAGAATCTATAAAAATTAAAGAATTTAAAAATAATAAATGTTAATGTAAATTATAAATTTGCTCATATCCCAATCGATCAATTCAGCGCTAATCTCCACTAAAGATAGACTTTCCCTATAAAGATAGACTGGTACTGCCCGCGGTTGCGGCCGGCAAAGTTTGCGGGCAGTTTACTGCAACATTGACTGAATAGGTAGGAACACATTTCGCTAGCACTGCACGGCAGTCTAGGTATGAAGTCATACCTATACCGTTCCAGAAGGAGTCTACTGCCTCTGACGCGACGGTTTCCGCTTGCCATTAAAAAAAATGTCGTTTAATAAAAAAGGATTTAGCGATTATGACGACGAACGTCTAGTAGAATTCGTTAACCAGTTTCAGGTATTTTATGACCACAAACATAAGGACTATAGGAATGTGATAGTAAAAAATAATGTGTGGAAAAACATATTATTTTATTTTTATATTTATGCATTATTATTATTATTTAATAATAAACAATAAAGAAACCTCGACAGACGAACTTTGTTCATTGTCTAAAATACCTAACAAATATCTAGTTGTTAATAACATAACAATATACATATATGTTGTACATATATTGTTGCATATCTGCAAACACTTGTATTCATTTATCTATAATTTGTATGTATCTAAATAACATATAATTTTAAAGGTTTTAAGCATATACTATATAGTTATAACGATATATTATAACGATATGGTTGATTATAAATATAGGAGAGGTTATAACGTTATAGGTTATGCAAGAGTGGGCCGCTGCGGTGTGCAGTTTCAGCGAAATATAGAAGCAGTAATAGCGGCTACGATTGGCTGTGACAATCGCAACCGCGGGCTGTACCAGCGAAAGTATACCTTAACTTGGAACGATTTTATCTGGCGGCCAACAACATGAGACAGCCTTACTTTTTCAATTTCATAAATATTAGTACGCTCACTTTTGGCAATAAAAAAACATTTCTATTGAAACGGATCAGTTGCCAGCCTTTTTAATATAATTATCGCTACGCAATTGCTTCTTCATTTTTGTACGTCGAACCTACACGAAGTTAGTACAGGACACGCAGTATCAGTTCATAGGAACGCTCATTACAAAAACAACGATGTTTCAATTTTTTGCAGCTAATTTTTTTATTAAAAATTAGGCAATACATGTAAAATAGAAATATGTTAACCAAATTTATTATTTATTTATTTTTTTTTTTATCTTTCAACTAGGTATATATTTGCACCTGTCTAACAAAAGAGTGGCAACAAGCAAATGAGTATGGATATATTAGATATACATGTTATGATATGCCTGAGAAAGGATAGTACCCAGCAGCACTTCTTCCCTGTCTTGAATTAATCTCTAATTCAGAAAAGGAGATCTCTCATCCAGCTCCTTTTTAGCCTTCTCCTAATGATCGTGTCAGCCGTAGCCATATCGTCTATCAGCCTGTTGTGATGTCCGTGAAGGTTATTATGGAAACGGATATTTATTAGTTAGTCGATAGTTGGTTGTTGTAAATCGGTATGTAGAGTTTTGTTGTTTACGCACCAAGGAGCTTCTGTTATCAGTTTTAAAATTTTGGATTGGAGATATTGCAGTTTTTGTGACTCTATTTTGCTGAGCCGTAAATCTGTGAGGCGTAAGTCCATATGGGTTTAAGTAGGTATATGTATGTATTGAGTTTTTGCCTGATTTTTAGTTTTGACGATTTGGAAAAAAGAGATCGTTTGTTTAGAGTCTTTCTTTTCATTTTGACTTTTGGGTCCCAGGTCAACAAAATTTACGTTTTAAAAGTCGTATAACTTAAGCAGCCTCCATTTTAGCAAAACAATTTGAACCCGTTGTTGAATAAATGCATAATGAGGGAAACTACAAGGATTTATTGTTTATACCATGGCTTGTATTATTGAATGCATAATGGGCCGTAGAGAGAAACCAAGGACCAAATTTTCTCGAGCCCCAGTCAAATATTAAATTCACAACTGAAACCCACCCTCGTCCTTAATAATGTATGCATCAAAATTATTATATAAAGATATTACATAATCATTATATAATATATGTAATGTTATGAGGTATAGTGAATTTAGAAGGTAAACAATAAAATCTGGCCAACATATCGGGCCCCAGAGCTACAGCCGTCCCCCTCTCGACGGGTCTATCCATAGTATAATCAATTGAGGCTAATCTCTCGAGTACATTGTCAATAGCCAGTCTAGTTTGGGTAAAATACAAACGATAAAATAAAATACAAACGATTTTCATTTATAAAAGTTATTTATATTACATATTATAATATTAACTATTCAAAATTCAATTTTTTTTTCTTGTTAAATTCGCTATCTAGCCTACTGTGAGCTATCTTAAGTAAATTTGACAGTATTATGAAGCTCAAGATTTTTGGAGAGGTTCGTAATAGTTATAATAATAAACATTATGAAGTTCTTTAAGCTAATGTGAACATTATTTCTTTCTTATAACTTTATAAAAAACATTCTACATCACGTCCAACGTTTCGAGGTATCCTTGGCCCATCTTCAGGGTTTACATTCAACAAATAACTTCACATTTTTAAAAATCTTTCTAAGTATTCTTCTTCATGAAAATTATTATACATATGCAAGTGTACCTTTGAAATTTCTAAATATTTTACTGTATATAATTTGACAACAAATATTTTTTTTTTATGGATGCATTATTTAAAAGAAGAATACTTACAAATATTTAAAAAAAAATGTGAACTTATTAGTTAAATATAAACACTGAAGATGAGGCAAAGTTACCTCGAAACGTTGTACACGATGTAAATTTTTTAAAATAAAGTAATAAGGAAGAATTAATGACCATAATTACCTTAAAGAACTTCAAATTTTTAATATTCTATAATAAATTAAATCGTTGAATAAACATTTTATGTGGTGTGTTTTTAATGAAAATTAAGATAAATCCGATATTATCATAATCATTTCAAAATTAAAGGTTGTACTCAGAAAATTAAAATAAAAACGGCCCTTAGGAATTCATCCAAGCACTTACCAACTCGATGCCACGTCAATTGAATGCCATCATTAACAGAAGTGAAATAAATATACGCCTGTTTAATTTAAAATAATACATTTTTTTTTTTTACTTTTTTTTCTTTATATTCCTATATTGTTTCTTATTACATCTGTTATTTCTTGTACATTCTAGTGGAGTATTAATTATTAGTTAATTGGAATTAAGAGCAGGTAAAATAAAGCGAGGCAACTTTTTTGCCTATCAGTCTATTGGAGTTTATTTATAAAAAATACAAAACTGAGACCTTTCAATAATTATATGAAATAAAGCCAGGTCAAATCTATTGCCAAAATGGGCTTGCTATTAAATTGTCGTTCAGCAAGTTCATTAGATTAAGACGTTTACTTAAATTTTTAAATTTTATTTATTTTATTCACGGCTGTAAACATGTTTTTACAAACGGCAAACTAGAAGAAGGTCATTAAGGCATGAAGGTAAAAAACATCCAGTGAAACCTCTTTGAAATAAATAATAAGTTTCAGTGAATGTGGAGGTTCCCAGTCGCTCAACGAGCTCACTTAAACAAAGTTTACTTTTACAAAGTTTAATTTTAATGTTTAACTTTTAGTTTACAGGAATAAACTATAGCTCAAATATATATCCTAGTAATTAATAATTATACTTAATTACGCCATCTTCAAAGCCTAGAACAGCCGTCCTGCTTCGTTAAGTCTGCCGGAGTTTGGATCAAAAGAGCTTTGATTTTCTTTGAGAACACCAATAATTATCTTTGTTTTAATTATTTAATTATCACCTCATACCAAAGAGCGCTATTTTACGAGAATAATATGAAAGAGTAAATAACAGTTTGATATTATAACTTGTAGTACTTCATATTATGAAGTTATGCAAAAGGCTTTATTGGATTGGAAGATATAAATGGCAGTTCCCAGGCTATGGAGAAAATGAAAGGAAAACATTTAAAGATAATATTTATATTAAAAATAAGTTTCGTTATATGTTTGAATATACTTTTTATTCAATATAGGTTTTTAATCCTTATTCACAGAAATTTTTTGTTTGAATCTATAAACTGGAGAATGAAAATTTTATTTCGTTTTCATTTTGAAAAATTTAGTTTTTCAAAAATGGGCCAAACTCTCTGAAAAAAATAGTCATTTGGAGAAAAATCGGTAGAATATGGTGGATGTGGTAGTAATGCAATTTTCATATTACGTATTTTTTTTAAGTTCACTGACAAACATGTTTAATATTGATATGTTAAAACCCTGATCTGAAAATTGAATTTCTGCAACATCCACCATATTCATCACATTTCTTTCCAACTGATTATCATTTATTCAGAGCGCTACTAAATTATTAAATTAAATTATAAATTATTAAATTAAATTATTTATTTATTATTTATTATTTATGTTGTCTGATCTACCTCACTACAATTAAACAGTACACCTAATTACTGATACAAATCTTCTTCTCTCTTCTTCCAATTATCCGATCATACAGAAATTATGTGACTGTCACAAAACAAGGCTAAAAAGATACACCCACGAACGTACCATGCACGTACTAACAGATAAAATATGATTATTGTTCCTGATTTATAAAAATAGATTAAGACATTTGTTTTATATGTTATGTTATGTAATATATATATATATATGTAGTAGAATGTGTGTTGAGTTTGTTTTGTGTTTGTGTATACATATGTGTAATATATATATATATATATATATATATATATATATATATACACAAATAAACTTTATAAAGAATAAAAGAAACTATAAAAAGAAAAAAAAAATTCTTGTTAAATTCGCTATCTAGCACACTGTGAGCCATCTTAAGTAAATTTGACAGTATTATGAAGCTCAAGATTTTTGGAGAGATTCGTAATAGTTATAATAATAAACATTATGAAGTTCTTTAAGGTAATGTGAACATTATTTCTTTCTTATTACTTTATAAAAAACATTTTACATCACGTCCAACGTTTCGAGATATCGTTGACCCATCTTCAGGGTTTACATTCGACAAATAACTTCACATTTTTAGAAATCTTTGTAAGTATTCTACTTTAAAACCATTCATTAGGTTATTGTAATAATGAAAATTGATATACATATGCAAGTTTTCATTTGAAATTTTTAAATATTTTACTGTATATAATTTGACAAATTTGTTTTTTTAGATGCATTATTTAAAAGAAGAATACTTACAAATATTTAAAAAAAAAAGTGAACTTATTAGTTGAATGTAAACCCTAAAGATGAATCAAAGGTACTTCGAAACGTTGTACGTGATGTAAATTTTTTTAAATAATGTTATAAGGAAGAATTAATTACCATAATTACCTTAAAGAACTTCAAATATTTAATCTTCTATAATAAATTAAATTGTTGAATAAACATTATATGTGGTGTATTTTTACACTTATGACATTATATATAATTTGCATTTTCTTTTTATTGTGTAGAGTTTTTCTACTATTTAAAACTGTATATAGGTTAAAAATTGTTAAAATCAAATCACCTCATTATAATATCCAAAGAGTAATCATACCGCAATATATAAATATATATATATATATATATATATATATATATATATATATATTTATTAAACAATGAACACGTTCTAAAAAAAAAAAAAATCAGAGCGCTTTACTGCCCTCATGCATTTGTTTTGAGCGACCTCTAGTAGCGCTCTGTATAAATGGTGTGATGTGGTCATAATGAGGTGAATATGGCGGATGTGGTAGAACCTCAATTTTCAGGCCACGTAACATATTCAAAATATTTGTAAGTTAACTTAAAAAAAAAAATATATAGTTTGAAAATTGAATTTATATTTATTTTATACCACACCAACCATATTCTACTGATTTTCTCCTAATGACTAGAGTGTTTGACGCATTTTATAAAAACGAAATATTCTAAAATGAAAACGAGATAGAATCTTCTTCCTGGTGTTAAAAAATATATGTATATAAGAATCGAAACATAATTTTTTTTACTATATAACGGATTATAGTGTGCCCAACGAAATTGATATAGTCTTTTTTAAGATTATTGAAGCGTTCGGCGTATGCGAGGCATACCCTAAGCCCTAATTCAAGGATATTTATTGCATATTTTGGATTCTTTATGAGTTCAGTCAAGGATTATGATACAAAAATTTTATCAGCGTTAGAATCAGAGCAGTTATAATTTTTTACATAAAAAATACTAAGCTTGAATGGATATAGCCATATTTTATTTATTAACAATCGTGTTCAATTAAGCTTATGTAGAGTTGTCCCATCTATGTTTTTTATTACCCCCGCATAAAAGCTTTGTCTGAAAGGTAAAAAATTCTTTGAAGGCATTCTGTATAGCATCGCCATTACTAAAAAAAGACGTTTTATAAAATAGAAAAATTCATTTTTTAAGAATTGATGGTTTCGCTTGGTAAAAGCATTGCTAAATGGTAGGATTGAACTTATTCACTTAAAAATTAAACTTCTATTTTAATACTTAATACTAATTTATAATTAATCTACATATTTATAAATTTTTATAGTATTTATACGTGTATATATTGATACTTATATTAACCTCAACTCCACATTTTAATTGCCTGATGATAACATGAGATCTAAAAAAAATTTATGTTATATTATATTTTATATTTATTTTTTTCTAGTATTCTTGTATAGAATAATTTAATTCAATGTACATATTTTATTAAATAACATATTTAAAAGTTATTCACTAAAAAAAATTAAATTAATATGCAAGAAAATAATACTGCAGTAATTAATAAATATTAAGCTTGAAATAAGAAATACACTCAATAATCTTTTTATATTGAAACTATACAATAACAATACTACAGTAACTTCAGGTCGAGTATATATTAGCATTTATTTTATACCAGAATAGTAATACTTAAATAGGCTGATATTATCATTATAAAGTATAGTATTATACTTAGAAATTTTTATTGCTTTGCATTTTTACATTTGTTAAAAATTAAATTTATTAATTTATTTTACCATTAATAATCGTAATTTTAAATAATTTTCGAACATTTCTTTAGGAGGAGTGGAAGATCGTTGTTTTCAAACCAAATAATCCTTTTGAATAAAAATTTTATATACAGTATAAAATATATTTAATACTTTAGACAAACTTAAGGAAGGACCCTGTGGGTGGAGCATAGCTCAGAAGGTTACGTTGAAGAGGGGAAAAGCCTTCTATCTTCATAACATCAGACAGCCACTTTGTCAAATAGCCACCATATTTTTATTTTTATTTGTTTTTTCATTCTTTCAATCGCGTGCACAAATTCGTCAGTTGATTGTTATTTCAATGGCTCTTGTTAGGCGCATGCGCTCTAAAAGATTCTTCCTTGAGTTTTTTACCTATGGATACTGGTATACTAGTATGCACATATCCAGTAGCACAATTTTACATTCTCTTAACAAATTTCACGAGCATACATACCTTTTGACCAATATTAAAATTCAAAATAAAAAAATTATAAATTGGAAATGATATAAAACGTTTTCAGCAGACAATTTCTATATAATTAACTAATGATTAATTGTGCTAAACAATTAACAGAATCAGACCAATCTGCATGTTAATTATGGTTTAGACGGTTGGTAATTTAATGTCCTAATGTATGTATGTTTATTTATGTTTAAGTATGTATAAACATATATGTTAGTATTTGTACAGATTTACAAATGCTTAATCTCTTTTGTATGGTTTAATTTAATTTTGATTCCATTTATTTATTTTTTATCTTATTAAATATAATTTAAAATTACAACTTTGGTCGTTGTAATTGTATTGTATAATTTAAATGTTGATGAATGATTTAATCTAGCATTATTTAGTTTATTTTTTAGTTAGTTTAATAATTTATTAATTACTCTTTTATTAATTTTTCTTACCTATTTATTTTTGTTTTGAATGGATAACCTCTTAAAACTTTTATTTAATGAAGTATATACTTTATATTGTATGTATGTATGAAGTAAGTACCTTAATTACATAGCTCTGTACAAATATTACTGGTAATATTATTTACTGGGAGCGGGATAGCTCAGTGGGTAAGGTACTGCGCTACTAATCTCAAGGTCCTGGGTTCGAGACCGGCTGAGGCAGATAATTATTTATTCTGTATTCAGCCGTGGATCAACCCTGTGGGATCGGAAGGCCCTTCTGGGACTCACCCAGCCTCTATAAAGTGGGTACCCTTAATTAGGAGAAAAACCTGGAGGTTGAGCGTGATCTTGGCCGAATCACCTCCTTGCACAACCGTTGGCCTAGAAACAGTATGGTCGTTACCAAGTACTGAACCCAAGACCCTTATCGGGTTGTTTTTTTTTTTTTTATAATTTTATAAAATAATTTTATATTTTATAATTTTAGGGTTTTTTTTTTTTAATATTTTATTAATTACTCTTTTATTAATTTTTCTTACCTATTTATTTTTGTTTTGAATGAATAACCTCTTAAAACTTTTATTTAATGAAGTATATACTTTATATTGTATGTATGTATGAAGTATGTACCTTAATTACATAGCTCTGTGCAAATATTTAATATATATATATATATATATATATATATATATATATATATATATATATATATGTGTGTGTATGTATGTAAAATATGAAATATAACATAATTTAAATTTATAAATTTATTAAGTAAAATAATTTTAAAACAAACCATTATACATATAGTATTTCAAAAGTCATAAAATGAACTCACCTTTTTAAAAATTTATTCTTGGGTTCAGAATCATCCATCGAAAAGTAAAATTTTAAACTTTTGTCGATTTTCACGATTGATAAATATTGTCTGGTAAATAAAGTAAATAATTTAAACAAATACCTGTAAGTGTTTGTGTCAATATTTCAGTGCAGAAAAAGTCAGGGGATATTTCTTCCAGAGGATTCCCACGTTTTGTCTAAGATTACTTAATCAATTAATTAAAGATTACTTAAGCAATTAATTTTTTGTTTTGCTATTGAGCGTAAAAATTGTTTCACGCGGTTAGAGTTACCCTCGCTAAGGATATTTCTATTTAATATAATTATTTGATACTACTCCATGGAAGCTCTTGTTGAATATTTAAATATTGTTCTTATTTCTATATAGTGGTGTAATTATTTGACCAATAAGGTCAAAATTGTAAAGTATACACATTCTAAAAATTTATAAATTAATATTTATTAAAAACAGAATTAGCGTTTTAGTGCCAATGACGATATTTGTATTGTTCAGAACATTTGGAAAAAGAACCAACGACAAATATAATCTATTATTATTATATTGTATATGAAATATATAGTGTGTTAATATGATGGCTTAATATTCGCATTGTGAGAGAAATTTACTTCAAAATAAATTAATATAAATAAAACGATACTTTCGGTTGGCACTAAAATGGTTAAAATTAAAATCAATGAAATTTAGGATTACGCTTGTGCAATTTTTTTTTTGTATTATATCTATCCGTCAAAAGTGAATCGTCATTCGTACAATTTTGCAAATATTGATTTGCGTATTTATTTTTTTTTTTGTATATAATGTAAATAATTTAAAAGAGTAATAAAATTGTTATAATTTTTATTTTCTCTTCTCTTTACTTGTTTTCGTTTTTTGTTTAATACATGGACATTTTTATTAAGAGAAGAATTCATTTTTTATTTATTTATTTTTATTGTAATTGATGTAAAAACTTATTTACTTTTACTAATGTAGTTTTCTTTTTCTTTATTCATTTTTGTCATTCTAAAGGGATCTAGCCCCGTAATAAAGCAAGTTTTCTATTCTATTCTAAAATATGTAACACTTCAAATATAATGTGATTACTACCAACAACGATACTTATTTTTTCTCTCATCTAAAACTGTGAAAATATTTAAAATTTTTACGACCAGTTTACCTCTGACATACAAGATATATATTTTACCAACAATTTTGTTATAAATTTTATTTAAAAAAATATTATTTGGGATAATTAGTGGTCTTTTATCTAAATCCATAATTGATTAATTTTCTAAATATTTTTGCATCCTAATTTCTCAAATAAATAGCCAAAATAAAGGTGAAATTCACATATATATTTTTGGTGAACAGCATTCGTTCAGGCCAGCTGGAGAACTGTTGCTCACACGAATTATTTTTTTTTATCGCCATTCCGGTCGTTTGCACATCTCGAAAACCAATATAATATAAATACAAGAAGGATTTGTGAGGTGCGAAGAATTTAGCGTCCATTTATCATTGTTATTTATTTACAGAGTTCAGTGATCTTTTTTTTCCATTCAATCTATTCGAGTAAATTTGTAATGGTGAAAAAAAAACGAGACTTTTCTGCAATTATATAGAATGAAGCCAAGTAAAATGTGTTGTCTATATATATATATATATATATATATATATATATATATATATATATATATATATATATATATATATATATATATCTATATATACATTTTTTTTTTTTTGCAAGTTTATTAGATGACGGTGTTTACTTAATTTTTTGTTCTCTCTCTTTTTTACTCTCTCTCTCTTTTTCATTAAATTCACCGTTTTGAACATTTTTTTTATATGAAGTGGATGTAATCCTGTAGCCAAATGAATGCCAGAAAGACACGAATGACATTCAATGATACCTCTCCGGAAAAAGTTTTAGTCCGAGAGCCCGTGGCAAAAAAAGGGACTCATTCCATACAAAGGTTTGGGCGTATAAAATGAACAGCCACTGCAATACAAAATGGTGACCAAAAAAAAAATCGGAAACTTTACCTCTTTTTTTGTTTTTTCTTCTATAATTGCCAAAAGGTGCATTCAATCAAAATATATATAGCATATTTACTTAAAGAATATCAAATTGCGTTTAATGATTTCCATAACATGATTGTTTAGTTAGTTAGTGTGGACGAAAAACACGGTAAAAAACAACAATTTTGTCAAAAACAGAGACTGCAGTTATATGAATTTTCACCATGGAAATGAGAAAAACTCATCTCATCAAAGTTTTGGAACATCAAATTTTGCGTCCATTGAGCACAACAAATTTATGGTCTACAACTTTTATTTGATGAGTTTTTCTGTTTCATGCATTTATGCAGGCCTGTGGACATGTTCAATTTACAAGCCCAAGCCTTTGTACGAAATGGGTCACTTTTTTTTCACGAGCTCCCGAACTATTTCAGTGAATTTTGGAGATTCACAATAGTCAAAAAGTCAAGTTGTTGACCCATACCAGGTGAAGAAAATAAGACTAAATACTGAGTGGGGGGTTGCACATCCTAGCTAATTTTTTGGCAATTTGGCAATTTTCGCTGTTTGACTTGATTTAATTGATGCAGACTCATTTGATAATTATAAATTAACAGTATTGAAGCAATATTAATGAAATACAAAATAGTTGTAATGTATTCATAATTACAAAAATACAAAAAAATGTTTAAAAGTACAAAAAACGAACATTGAAATCTAGATTCTAAAAGATGACAAAAATAAATAAATAAATAAAACACGAAGATGAATGGCAAATGTTGAAAGTTCTAAATGTTCATACGATTAACATTATTTCCGACGTTTAACTTTTAAACTCTTCAAACGTTTAATTCTTCAAACGTCGAATAACGTTTTAAAAGTAATAAGTTTTCCTGGATTTGACTTTTGTCGACATTTTGCTCAACTTCCCGCTTTCCCTATCAAGGTAACCCCCCCCCCCTTGGAAAATGGGTGCACTCAGTCTAATGAGAGCTGTCTACTAATGGAACCGCCAGCTCCTCAGATCTGTCCCGAATTCTCTATTGCGTACTTTCCTGTTTTCAAAATTGGCTGAACACTAAGATTTTAAAATTATATTATCCTGCTAAAAAGTAAATATCGCAAAAATCTAATGACTAAGATGTTAATTTAGAGACGAACTAATTCTTTTCTTGTAAAATAACCTTTTTCATAAAATAAACTTTACGAGTCTACTAAATTACTAAATTATTTACTAAGTAAATGACGGTACAAATTAAAAAAACACATTCTCGACATAAACAGTCTACATTTAACTATTCCAGGCTTCATCAGAGCATAAAATGATAAGACATTGTAAAAATGAACCAGAGATAGATCATCTCATATCAGCAGCTTAATAAAGACTAACCATATAGAGATAATGCATCTCCCCAAGAAAGTTGCACATATACTGGAAAAGGGAGATATTTTTTATTTGGTTAATATTTTTAATATTGATGTGAGGTGTGCTACCTCAGGTGTGCATTTAATTTAGCTCATCTTTTTCTGGCCTGAGGATGTCTGAACTGGCAAAACTTTGACGGCTTAGTTATTTGCCAGTATTTGAGAGACTTAAGGCTTTGTTTTAAATAATTCCTTGATTAAGTAGAATAGTGTGCTATTCTGCTATGGAAACATCTGCTATGGAAAAATCTGCTATGGAAACAGATTTTTTTACAAATATTAATTTATCATATCAATTTCCGATTCATACAGTAAATCTTGTTTAAGATCAAGATCTGCCGTTATGTCAAATATCCAAAGAATTCACTCATTTAAGTCAAACGTATCGCTCAAAAAGTTGGACGCGCCATTCTGTCACAAATGACTTACTACACTGGGACTTAAACACATAAATAATCTAACCAAAGATAATGCCATTAAATAGTACAAACATTTCCACTACAGGCTGACTTACAGCATGAAATCTAATAGCACAGATTTGCCAAGTTAGTTAACTGTTGAAACGGAAATTGCGAAAATAATTTTGCAGATAGTAATGCCTTTTGTTTTATCATTTTCATTTATAAGCCATCGTAATCCAGGATAAAAATAAATAAATAATCCCCCTCAAAACTTCAGATTTTACCTTTCAAAATACGTAGAGTACAAAAATTGATTAAAAAAAAAAAAGTTCGTCCGTTTTCCGCCGCCATCCCAGTTTGATACTCGAAACTCGACATTACTATCCGCCATTTTGTTCCAAAGAGGTTTCGTTCGCCCGTATCTGTGTCATGATGAATATAGATGAAAAATTTGAAATCATAACGCAAAAAAAAAAATAATAATAATTTTTTTTTTTTTAACATAATTAGTCTAGTCTTTAAACGCTCAAAATTACAGTGTAGGCGGAAATGGCGGGAAGAGCAGAATTTACTTCAGAACTAAGTGTGGACTAGTTTAGAGGTAAACATATCTTTTAAAGATCCGCAGATCTAGGAGCAGAGACCAAGATGGGGAAGGAGAAGGTCGCGTTTTTTGGTTTTATTTTTTTTATCTCAAAAAAGGTTGAAATTAGCTTAAAATATGTTTTTTAAATAAATTAAGAGCATTCAATTTCTTACAAGAATGTTCCTATTAATGTTTTTCGTATACGTTATGGTTCTGCGGTGCGATTGCTAACTTTTTACTTCCTTATACGAAGTAGATTTTTAATCAAGCTGTAATTAGAACCCAGTTCGTTTATTGTAGAAAGACATCACTTGAAGGGTTTAACTGCAAAAGTAACATTATCTACTTTTTATTTTTAAAAAACATGAAAAACCTCTCATATCAATAAAACACCGTTTTTATAGTACTTTTTTACTTCATTGTACGAAGTAAAGGAAGTATTGTAATCCCGAAAATTTTCGGTTTTCAGATTTCAACGGAAATATCCATTTTGACCATCCCTGGATCCATTTTGACTAGTTTCGTCGTGGCGTCTGTACGTACATACGTACGTTCGTATCTCGCATAACTCAAAAACGGTTAGCCATAGAAAGCAGAAATTTTGTATTTAGGATTTTTTTTATTTAGTTGTGAACCTCTCTTTTTGGTCACTGCTTGATCACAGGAAGTGGTAATTTACTTGAAGGTCATAATTGATTTCCATCAAAAATTATATTAAAATACTATACAAAACTTCTCAAATTTAGTATTTATAACTTATATATTGATTTAAATAACATACTAGATCTTTGTCTAAATTAGAAAACCGGAAGTGGTACTTTACTTGAAGGTCATAATAAACTTTCATCAAAAATGATATTAAAATATAATGTAAAGCATCCCAAATTTGGTAAATAGGACTTTTATCAGATACTAGATTTCCGTTAAAATCGGTGAGCCGAAAAAGGTGCTTTACTTGAAGGTCATAATAAACATGTTTCGGCAATAAAGGTTACAAACGCAATTTGGTTTCCAATCCAATTAAACATTTTTATTACTTGTTTTAAGTGTTAAAATTGAGTGTAAAATACGGGTTTTTCACCCCATTTGAGAGATGGACTAGTCTGCATCAGGAAAATAAGATATAAGTTGAATGGGTTTTTCCGCTTAAAATTTTGAAACTGTCGATTTCCAATGCTTTATCTAGTGATATTGACAGTTTTAATGTTGTCACGGGACACTAAGTAATCTCTTGGAAACTAGTTACATACTGAAATAAGACGACATAATAACGGAATGAGACCTCCAGATGTGTGTGTCAATAGATGGATGTCGCGACGCCCAGTGTTGTTTTTGAGATACTGCAATCTTCGGAAACTAGTTCACTTTTTGAGCCACCGATTTATAGTTTAATAGGCGTACAAGGAAGTCTATGTGTTGTCCACATCAGATATTTTTAATACAGTTTTTCTCTTTCCAACTAATGTTGCATTTTTAAATATTCTAATGCATGTGAATATGATGAATAATACAGACGAATGGACTTTTTATTAATTCGAAATATTATTTGCGAGCAATCTAAATTATTAAAATACGATGCAAAATTATTTTTTTATTCGTTTCAGACAATTATAAAAAAGTCGAGTCAATTAAAAAGATGGAAATAAAGTTAATTAAGAAACGGTTGTTTTTTTATTTCATTCTTCATAACCCGTCTCCTTTTTGATGTCTTACGAATCATTGTTATGTAATCAGGCGTGGATTCCTTCTCTGAAAAGATAATTGAGTCGTTTTGTTAATTGTTGAATTATTTAGTAGTATATTATATAATCATAGTAATAAAAAATCTTGCACCAGACCTGAAAAGTATATTGTATGATAATTAATAGATATGGAGAAATTTATGAAGTAAACTAAATATAAAAATAGGAAATTTCCTTCAGTACAATATATTGACTTATAAAAATCAAACATAAAATCGGGAAGTTACAAATACCTAATTCAAATGTATTTACATAAACTAAACTAGTTAGTGGACGGATAAAAATATTAGTTGACTAAAGTTTGAAGTTCGATTCAAAGGAAATGTAAATAGTTTATATCTACAAAAGTATTCACAATGCCAGTATTTGTGGGACGAAAATAAGATTTTTATTCTGAAAATTTTATCATAATTAGCACAATAAAATATCGTATTTAATTGAGGAAAAGTATTTTTAAAAAGCCAAGCAAGGGGGTATTATTGGACAGGAAATGTATACAAACTGAATGGGGAATAGACCATATTAAACAGAGGAAAAAAAACAACATTTGTAACCCATATCAATGAAATTTAAAGACGTGCTTTCTGAGCATAATGAAAGGCGTTAGACTTAAATAATGGTGTAATCTTCATTACCATTATAGTCTACTTTTATTTCCCGATTCAGTTCATGTTATAATAATTACTGAACATTAGTACATTAAAAAAAAAATATATCATACATATATTTAGTACGAGTTAAATAGAATCCATAGATTATAACATTTTGGTTAATTATACACTCCAATTACCCAAATTTATTTTAGCATTTAATACAGTCCACTATCATTTAGTAGTTTCTTAAACAAGCGTAACCACTATAACCAAATTAATTGTGATAATATCCCCACATACCGGTAATACCATAATTATACAATTATCAATTGACCCAGCAATTAAAATTTCACTAGCCCATAATAATTCAGAAAATATATCAGTTCATATTTTCTTTTGCTTTAAACAGTATTTCTTCGTACAGCCCTCTTCCTACCTTTCATACCAATTAAATTTAAACAAGAATTAATGTTTGACCATTAAGTTGAAAGCATTAACCCCGGGCGGTCAGGAAAAAACGAGGTATGTGGCGGTCGTTTTAATGGCACCCTATTATCTAAAATATGTTTTTTCGCAGTCACGGCCAAATGCGCTGTTCGAATTTGTTCAAATTCCACATGGAAATTTCTTGAAGGCATTAATTCACTGGAATAAAGAATCGGATAATTGCAATAGTTCAGTAAAAATTATTTTTTGAATGAAAAAAAAAAAGGATAATATTATATATAATATAATAATATATTGTAATATTATATAATAATATAATATAATATAAAATAAAATAAAAATGCAAAATTAGTTCGAGAGGTCTGCTCTTCACAGAACTATTCATCATCATTATCAAACTGGATAAATTCAACTTGAGCAACTGTTGCGTAAGCCTTCTAATAGGGCAAGGGAGAGATAATGCCCTTTAATACAATCGATTCATCCAAGAGAGACAGTTCGATTGTAGGAAAAGTACACTGCCCTTTATAGCCACTTACAATCGATCTTTTATAGGCTATCGTCTTAGCTTAATCGATTGTTGTTTTTTTTCTGTTTAATCTGGCTCAAGGTGGTAGTTTCCTTCGTTTTAGCCTCTGGCTCGTCTTACGAATTTATTTAACCAACTTTAAATTTATTCATCAGTAATCTACGCTTCCATGGCAGCTCGGGGTCTTACATTTGCGTGAAAACCCTTTCTTCCTATTTTAATATTAATACTAATACTTGGTTGTTACAAAAGTCCTTGTGTATGAACACAACCCTTAATTCCAACTTTCATAATTTTTGATGTAAGAATGTTTTTGTTCCTATGTCGATATCTGCTTTGTCTAAGCCTTTAATTCCTTGTGACTTGATTTGCCTTTATAGATTCATTTACATTTTTAAAACGCACGTGCAATGTCAGAAGCAAAATTGTGATTTGCGGTTTTTTGAAACATTAATGGAAAATTGATAAATTATTTGCCACTTCTATAAATTTGTTTTATTGAAAACTAGTTTCGAATGTTTTACATTCACCTTCAATTCTAAAAACACACAAAAAATTCAAAAATAAACTATTCAAAATATAGTTTGGTATTATTATACATATTAAATTAGATGTAATATAAATCAGTATTATATAGCATTTATGAATTATGAATTTAATTAAGACAAGAAATCAAATATATGTTGGTACTCACCAAGGTTTAAATGGATTATATCAAACAGAAAAGTTTGTACTGGTTTCTTCTCGCATTAGATTGATCCTTCTATAATATCAGACGGATGTCAATTAATGGAAAAAAGATTTAAGTACAAAGACAGCCGCCGAAGAAATTTGTGCCATAGAAGGGAAGTCAACTAATCATCGAAATACTACTTTCGTTCAGGCGTTTCAACAATAGGAACATAAGTCTTACAGATGAACCCAGATCAGTTCGCAGCAGTGGGTACGGCCAGGTGAAGCTGAACAACCAGAGGTTCGCCAAAAAGTGATGCTTTGTGTTTGGTGGAACTTCGAAGGCGTTTTGCATTTTGAGCTTGTCCCTGATGGTCGGGCAGCGGACTCTAACCTTTACTGTGAACAGCTAGACAAAGTTTATGCAGTTTTGAGTGCAAAGTACGCCACTTTGGTCAACAGGAACCATGCCATTTTGCAATGCAATGCCCCTGCACATCGTTCTTCGTTTGATCATGGAAAAATTATCGGGACTGCAAGGAGTTTTGCCTCATCCTGCGTATAGCTCAGATATTGCACCAACAGATTATGGTTTGTTTAGATCAATGGCTCATTTTTTAAAAGATCGGATCTTTGATAATTAAATAACGAGGACGAAAAAATTGGATGTGAAGAGTTCTTTGCCTCAAAATCAAAGGAGTGGCACCGGCATCAAATCCAATTGCTGACAGAAACATGGGTGAAAGTAGTTAAAAACAATGGACTTACTTCGAAGAGTAGTATTCAATAACGTTTAATATTCAATTATTCAATAACGTTGCTGTCCCTTTTTAGCTGTTACTGAATAATTTTAACTTTATTAGGTGTTTTTTTTTCTTAAATTAATCTAGTTTGGGTTTAAATTTCTGTGAAGTTAGGAAATAAATAAATCTTTAAATTTAAATGTTTTTTCACGTTACTCCTACTGCCAAACAATCTTCACCATTCCATTCAGTTCGAAAAACAACATGAAGTATGACCCCTATTGAAATTAATATAGGAGAATTAAGAGGGTTCTGAAACGTATAGATCCGTTGAAAACTGCACATCGAAATTTTGACACGATTACAATACTTTCTTGAGATTGAAAAAAAACAAAAAAAAACATGGCTATAATGTCTAATACCTCCCATCTTTGCTGATAGATGATGTTTTTTTTTTTTCAGATAATTCAGTTATCTTTCAAATAATTACAAAATTTACCATAAAATGCATACTTTTCGAGTTATTCTCAAATAAAATGTTCTTTTCGTCATAACTTTTTTCCTGTTTTTTTTTTTCTGGGTAATGTACCTCATATAGAATAGTTAGAAAGCTTTAAGTAGAAGTTTCATCAAAATCTTTGGAGCCGTTTTTGATTTCTATTGAAAATCACGTTTTTCGGATATTGCGCAGCCGCTATTGCACAGGCATTGGGGGACAAAACCGCATGAAAGCGGCTTTATCGACGGGGATGTGACGCAGATGTTAGACACACCTGGGCTAATGTTCCACTCAATCCGAAGATGTTTCCTCAACAGAAGACAAAGATCTCCGTCTATATGTCAAAGTTTCTGTCTACTCTTTCCTATTCCTCGGAGTCTTGGATCCTCATCTCAAAACACAGGAGCCAGATACAGGCAAGGAAGATGCGGTACCTGAGAAAAGTCGAAGGGAAGACCAGGAGAGACAGGATTCGCAAAAAAAAAAAAAAAAGAAACTTATAGATCCGTTAAAATATGCACATTGAAATTTTGTCCCGATTACAATACTTTCCTAACTTATTAGGGGTACGAAAGCAAAATTATAAACTTATTACATATTTTTATAAAAAAAAGCTCTTTATACTAAGGTAAGTCCGAACAACTGAAATTTGTTAAAATATAGGTTTAATATAGTCGGTTTTATTGTTTCATATCGACTGTTCGAGAAAATAATATTGAATTCAATTCAATATTCAGTTGTCGGGCTATTAACGTTTACGATGCGATTCCCGTCTCTTGTGATTTTCTTATAAGAGCATGGAGCAGTTTGAATTGTCCTTTGTTGGGTATATTTCTATATTAAATTGTATTTTCTCCTCTTTCATTTTCCTTTAGTAGAAGAGTCTCGGGACTAGACTGGTTCGTTTATTTTGTGTCGTAGTATAGACAGATAGAGCTTTGATGTTAGATTGCCTGGGGCATTAAAGTGTACGTTCCTTGTCTCTGCCTGGAATAGGAGATAAAGGAAGTCTATGCTTGAAAACAGTAAAGTTGCTATTTTGGTATTGGTATTATATATGATATAGACACTATTATTCTTTTACTTTTGTGAATTAGTAACTTTATTCTTATTATTTCTTACTTATTGTTCTTAAGTTACAATTATTTTCAATTATTATTATTTAATTGACATCCGCATGATGGTATAGAAGGATCAATCTAATTATGGATTGATAAACTATTTGTCACTATAATTTTGTTTAAAAATTAACTTATTGTACAATTGTGAGAGAAGACTTGAAGTGCATTCTTCTGAATTTATTTGAAGTAATATTTATGTGAACTCTTTAAAATTACGTTAAAAAGAATATTATTATAGAATGGTAAGGGAAAGTTGTGCAAGCGCGCACAGCACTAGATTTTTTTTGTTTATGAGGTGGTAATGCGATTTATGGGCTGTAATGAAGAGCATAATTTCCAATTAATTTTAATGGATTAATTAATACAAATGAGATAAAAACATTTTAATTAGGGATTGATAAATTATTTTCCACTTCTATATTTTGTTTTTATTGCATAATTGTTTCGAAAGTTATGCATTCATCTTCAGTTCCAGATTTTAATTGATTATATCAAACTGAAAAGTTTGTACTGTTTTGTACTGGTTTATAATAGATTATATCGAACAGAAAAGTTTGTACTGATTTGTTCTCGCACCAAACTAACAATCGTTGAGTTTAGTAATAATTGTTAGTTCAGTGCGAGAACAAATCAGTTCAAACTTTTCTGTTTGATATAATCTATTTAAATCTTGAACTGAAGATGAATGCATAACTTTCGAAGCAATTATTCAATAAAAACAAAATTATAGAAGTGGAAAATAATTTATCAATCCCTAATTAATTTTTTTTATCTCATTTGTATTAATTAATTCATTAAAATTAATTGGAAAGTATGTTCTTCATTACAGCCCACAAATCGCATTACCACCTCATAAACAAAAAAATCTGGTGCTGTGCGCGCATTACACAACTTTCCCTTACCATTCTATAATAATATTCTTTTTAACATAATTTTAAAGAGTTCACATAAATATTACTTCAAATAAATTCAGAAGAATGCACTTCAAGTCTTCTCTCACAATTGTACAATAAATTAATTTTTTAATCAATTTTATCCTGACAGTTCTGTTCACTACTATATCTTTTGCTTGTCAAGCTGAAAAAAATATAATAAAAATTCCGTATTTGTTTCCATGGAAACATTTTATTTACAGTAAATAATATAAATGTATTAATTATTAATTTATTTCTTCTTTTATATTATTACATTACATTATCACTGAGCGTATTATTGACAACATGTTGACGGCTTGTTTGGAGGAGGTTCGGTCGTATCCGTCTCCTTTCGGACGCGCTCGGCTTTCTATCTAGGGTCTTGTACTCCATATAAGATACGCTGTATCTTTGCTAATGCCGGTCCGATTTAGATTATTTGTTTTTGTCTTTTAGAGAATTTAATTACCTTTCATATGATTTCATACATAATTTAACATAAGATGTTTAATTTTTAAATCATGAGCAAATAAAATTTTCTTTTCGCTATAACTTTTTTCCCTGCATTTACTTGTTGAAATACTACATACTATACTATAGTTATACTATACTACTAATAATATTATAAATTTTAATTATACTAAATACTATACTAAAGTTAAAGGGCTTTAAGGGGAAGACATTAGTCTAGTTTCATCAAAATCGTTAGAGCTTTTTACGAGAAAATTGTAAAAAAAAAAATATAAAATCGAAGATATAATTGCCACTTCCGGTAAGTCCGATATGCTTTATCTTTGCTAATATTTGTCCGATTTAGCTAATTTATTTTCTATTATTTAGAGAATTTAACATTTCTCTAATTATCTTTCGTATAATCTCATTTATTTTACTTTTTGATTTATGAGCAAATACAATTTTATTTTCATCATAACTTTTTCTCCTGCATATGAAAAGTTAAAGGGCTTCAAGGAGAAAACTTTATGCAATTTTCATTTCTCGTTAGAGTTGTTTTCGAGGAAATTGTAAAAAAGTGTAAAATCGATGATACCAAAGTGGCATTTTCTGTCAGTCGATTTTGACGAAAATGTTTATGTAACATCTCAAGAATATACCTAACTTAAATACGTAATTTCAATTTCGTAAGATTTTTCGTTTTTGAGCTAGACTCTTCACACACATACCTTTTTGCGATAGCTGGTTATTTCGAAATTTTTCACGATCACAATACTTTCCCTTATTATATATTTCATATGATCTACCTATATATTATATATTACTATTTATTTAGTAAAAATAAGTTGAGGGAAAGTAAAAATTGTAATCATTGCCGCCACTTCAAAAAATTTTGAATTTTTAATTCCTAGCTCAATTGAACTGTCCTAAAAATAATTGATTATTATCTCTAGATCACTCATTAATTTTTTCATATTTTTTCGGGAAGTGTTCATAGACTCACTTTTTTGGAGGACTATTTTTGAGTTTTTTCTGAGACTGGCCCTTAGCGGCACAATCAGTAGATTCCATTGCCCTTATTAATAACCATTCAAATGTGTATAATAAGAAGCTTGCGTGTGTGAGTCGGTGTCTTTAGTCGTTGTCATGACAACTTTATGCCCGTGGAAGCAAGTTTATAACACATACTTAATTAGGCTAACGTTTATTGATTCTTGTAACGTATTCATCGTTTTGTGGAGGGGTCAGGAAAGAAAAAAGTTTATTACTTCACTTATTAGGCTATTTTGTGTTTTAGGGGATTAATGACCCTTATAGCTATAGAAAAAATTAGGGTTATTGCTATAATTATTTTCTTAGCTAATTATGTTTCTGCAGCTATTGTTTGCTGCTATTTATTTCCCATTCTTTTCACTCAGAAGTTTACACACAAGTTGCAATTCTTCCGGGCTTAATATTTAAAATGGTGAAGGGACAAAGTTTGTGGGAAAAATGAGAAGAGGTAGAAAATGAAAAGCCTAAACATCCTTCACTCAGGTCCTTTCAAGTGTTTTTAATATTTGTAGGAATTTTCGTTTTGTACATTAGGGCATGTATCATACTTTACGAGGGTTTGGCGAAACCTTCCATTTTTCGTGGAATACGTTTTTTAAATGTGCAAATGTATTGCTGGAATTATAAGAAAATTCCAAAAGTAAAATACCAATAAACAAATAAATAAGTAAATAGTAAACGTTTCGCAAATTCAGGCATTAGTCCAGGAACCGAAGGATTTCAAAACACAAAGGGTCGGATAGCTCTGATATTTTGAAATGTTGTTTGGGTATGGATTGGGATTACACCTAATATGCTTGAGTGAAGAATACAATTTAGAAAATAATTTTTGGTGTATATTCAACTGAGATTATTTTATTTATAATTCTATATTGTTCTTTAATTATAAACACTAATAACATTTGATTACTGTTTTATCAAACAGGATGAAATATAAAATTCATTTCAGCCTGTTTACGTCTGTTTGAGCCTTATACAGTGTTAGCACCCTTTTAATTTTCCTTCTTTTCATATATACCCAGTTTTCCCTGTAAGAGTGTAAATATCCCTTAATTCTTTCTCCCGCCCAAATTTATACAAAAACAGAGGTATATATTACATTGTGTAAATCTGATCTATTTGTATAATAAATTTATATAATAACATTTTAATTAATAAATTGAGTTACCTAGTTATGACAGCCATCAATTTGTTTCCATAATGTTATTACCACCAGATTTCACGGCTAAATTACCACCAATATAAAGTACCAATATGGCTAAATTCAAATAAATTCGTGGGGAAAAAAACAGTGCATCTTTTATATTTCCTCTCTAAATAAACGGATGAAATTAATTAATTATGTGGAAAAATAAAAATCTTGTAATAGATAATATGGTTTATTTTCTTTCAAGCAAACTAGAAAAATAGGAGTAGACAAGAAAACACTTTTTAGACTAGAAAAGAAATTTAAATTAATACTTTACAAACAATAGATGGTTATGTATTAATGACAATGGAGTAGTATTTGAAAAAAAAATAATTTATAAAAATGCACATGTATTAAATAAAACAAAAATAAATTTAGGCTGTTACTATTTAACCAATTTCATTTGTTAAATGCAAATTTTCGACCTCTAAGCCATCCTAAGGTATCTTTGTAAAAGGACCTTATTTAGTATAATTTACAACACCTCACGCTGTTAAATATATTTTAAAAAATTTAAATGCATATAATGCCATATTTAAGACCAATCTAGACCAAGTCCAATTATACAGAGTCACTAAAAAATAAATAATTATAATGAAAACTGCAATAACAATTTATTTTTATATATAAAAGCATTCACCTGAAATCAAAATACGTATACAAAAATAAAATTTAATATCGATCGATATAACCTATCAATTTTTATAAAGATACTTTTCCAGACTAGAAAAGGAATTTTAAAATAAAATTTTACCAACCATATGTAGGTATAAAAGATAACGGAGTGTTATTTGTTTATACAAATTTAACGAAAATACAAATGTAAGAAATAAAACTATAATAAAATTTAATGTCGATCTATATACACTAGACCCCGTTCTGAGATAAGGTATTATAATTGCTGTTATAATAATGTAATAATGTAAGTGTAATTTCTGAGCTTGATAAAAATGGAAAATTTTCTCTCTTTGATCTGTTTCCCTTTTTTTTCCCCTCCAAACCTTGAAATTTCCCTAAAAAGGGAAATTCTTCTACGGCAATCCTCGGAACTCGACATTGCCCCCCGCTATTTGGAAATGAAATGGTATAAAGGCCGATTAAAGTTTTTTTAAAGCCATTTATGAAAATACAGGAAAAATATTAAGTGTTTTAGAAACATTATAACAAAGCCTTTAAAAAAAAAATCTAAATACATTGTTTTTTTCATATATAGCTAGTTGGAAATAATAAATCTTAATGTAATAATTTTAACGTTTATACCTTTTCAGTAATTCGTTCTCTATACAGCCAAATTACTTTTAACAACCTTACGCGCCTTTTTAAATTACGGTGCTATTACGTAAATTATTCATTGGTCATAGAAATCTATACCAAATTACGTTTTAAATTTACAATTTAATATGTTCAGAAATAATTAAAAAGTACTATTTTCGCCTCCATTCCTCGTTTAATAACAAGCTGAAGGGTTGCAGATTTAAAAACAGCCTCTTAGATAACGGGTCGGGCAATATTAACGGGGAAAAGGGCTTAAAACAAGAGAAACTTCCTTATTTATTGCGGTACTTACTTTAAGTCCCTTGCATTTTCTAAAAGTTTTCCCTACGGCGGATAAAAGACCAAGACCAGAAAGTATTTATCAAAACTACACTTATCTAGATTTGATCACAAAGAAGAAATTATACAAAAGAAATAATCTATGCATTAACATTATAAGAAATTTAATAATCTGATATTAGTAATAAGTAGGTATAAAATGCAATTTTTTTTTATTGTTCTCTCACGTTTTCTACTTCTGTCATAAAAAAAAAAAAGAAGAATTTTAAAAAACGAGTTTCCTAGGTGCTTTTTTAGTTACATTGGTACTCTTAAGTATCATTCACTTCAATTTGATTTTTTTTTTTTAAATTAATCATTCATGATTTTCATAAACAAAAATGAATGAACAGGCCCCTGTCAGGTTAGAAAGAATGAAAAAGCAACCCCTCGTTCCCCAACCCCTGTGTTCATCCGTGAAGAAAATTTTATTACCCAGCATAGTCCAATATAATTTTACAAGAATTTATAAACTGCGGAAACATGCGGTTTATTAAAACGAACATCTTCTAAGGAATTTGAATTTACCTCAGGGACGATGAAGTTAGCTCCTCTATAAAGTGCTTTTGAAAGTAACGTTATTTTATCTTAAAAAATATATTTGAAAAAGAAAAAAATAATTGGAACTGATACGATTTAATTGAAATTAATTTTATTAAATCAAATTACAATATCAGTAATTGTAGAATTTTACAAAATCGTTTTATCAAATTGAAATTAAAAGAAGGACTAGCTGTAGATGTGAAAAAATTTTCGGATAAAAATTTCATGAGAATTTAAAAAATATTTATTCATGATTAACAAAACAAATTGGTTTAAATTCAAAACGATGTAAGAAACTTTTCATTTTACATATAATTTTAATAGATGGTTTCATTATTAATTTATTCTTATTTCACAATAATATAAATCGAATTAATCGTTAACTAATCGTATAAATCATAAAACAATCATTCAAATTTTATTAAATATGTGAAGGAATGAGATGGTCCTGGAGGCGGCCAAAAAACTGGATTACAAATAGTAAAAAATATTTATTAGAAATCGACCTAATTTGCAGATATTCTTCGGGGCTGAATAAGCAAGATACAAAAATTAAAATTAAACAACGGTATGTACTGTAATTGAATTAATAATTAAAAAGACTTAGTGAGAGAAAAATGAAAACAGTGATGAATTTGTAAAATGAAACTGATAGAGTAATAACAACAACTAAAAATAAATCAGTGAATATTCATATATTAAGCTGATTATTAATAGAACTGGCTAAATAATAATAAAAATAGATAAACTAAAAGAGAACTAACAATAATTAAAAAATTAATAACTCTGTTAAATAAGTAAAAAGGGAAATAAAAATAAATTGACAAAATAAAACTGACAAAATTTAGTACCTTGAAGCTCAAAGGGGGTTGGAGGAGTGACTTACCAAAAAAACACCAAAGAAATTAATTATTATTACTAAGCCGCTCCTCCAACCTCTTTGAGCTTCAAGATACTAAATTTTGTCTGTTTATTTATTTTTATTCCCTTTTTTACTTATTTAGCAGAGTTATTAATTTTTTAGTTCTTGTTATTTCTCTTTTAGTTTGTCTATTTTTATTATTATTTAGCCAGTTCTATTAATAATCAGCTTAATATATTAATAATCACTAATTTATTTTTAATTGTTGTTATTAATCTATCAGTTTCATTTTACAAAGGAATAACTTACGAGCCGTTGTTCGTCAGCTCTACACACATGGAAACTTGGTTCGCCGAAACGTTATTGGCGAACCCATGTTCCCAACCCATGTTCCGAATGTGTATAGGTCGCTTTATTCACGGAGTTTTGAATTTTCAATGAACTGAATAATTGAATTTGATTCAATATTATTGCATGGATTGGGGCATAATAAAAAAAAAAAAAAAAAAAAAAAAACCTTCGTTTTTTTATGTCGAAAGTATTGAAAAGTTTTTCGAAAATAAAAAAATATTTTAATTAAATTTAGTTTTATTGTAAGTTTTTCTATCAGATAATTTATAAACTTATATAATTAAATATTAAAATGAAAGTCTTTGGTTTTTTTTTTTTTTTAATCTCCTTCCCTAAAGAATAAAGGTTATATAGATTAGCGAAGGACCTCTTGGAGATAAGGACTTGCTTCGACATGGTCTCTCTGCCTTAGAACATAATGAGCATCCTATAAGGCTCCAGTCTAATGACCCACTTATATGCCCTTACTATCTTTACCTATATACAATTAAATAAATATATATGCATAAGTATATTAAAAAGAGAAAAATATAAAATAAAAAAATGGTGGTGTGTTCGTGTTACTATCCATAGTGGCTGTGTTCTAGGGATGGTACGTCGAAAGCAAAATATCTATATTGATATTCATATGAGCACAGATATGTGTGTGGCCCTTTAAAAATATAAAGGCCCGAAATATCAATATTTGTTTGCGATATATCGAACTAATATTTCGAAATATTCAAAAAGTATCGAAACGATGTATATATATATATATATATATATATATATATATATATATATATATATATATATATATATATATATATATATATCGATATTTTATTTTCAATATTCACATCCCTATGCATAGGAAAAGGCAAAGATAGCTGAATTGATTCTGATACTGCCTAATCTTATAGCAAAAAAATTTCTCATTGTAAAGTATGCTAAAAATGTGACTGAGTTTAAAAAAAAAAAAGAATATATTATTGTTCATCTAACATATTTTCAGTTCATTTTTTTCAAAGATGAACCTTTGCAATCAACAAAAAAAAATCCTCTCTGAAAATTTGAGGTTTTACGTTTCAAAGTACGTGTAATTCAAAAAAGAAATTTAAAAAAATCCATCCTTCCACCGTCCGCGGATTTTCTCCAATTTTTTTTTAAACGGATTACAAGCAGCCGTTTTGTCCCGAAATTTTGGCTAATTTGAGGTTTCATTCACCCATGTCTCAGTTAGTTGACATCCGCATGATGGTATAGAAGGATCAATCTAATTAGGGATTGATAAATTATTTGCCACTTCTATAAAATTGTTTTATTTAAAACTAGTTTCGAATGTTATACATTCATCCTCAGTTCTAAAAACACACAAAAAATTCAAAAATAAGCAATTCAAAATATAGTTGGTATTATTATACATATTAAATTAGATTAATATAAATCAGTATTATAAAACATTTATGAATTATGAATTTAATTAAGACAATAAATCAAATACATGTTGGTACTCACCAAGGTTTAAATGGATTATATCAAACAGAATAGTTTGTACTGGTTTCTTCTCGCATTGTACTAACAATGAACGAAAGGTAGGTAGGATGTTTTTAGGTAAACTGTTTAAGGGTCGGGGTTTTCCCAGTAAAGCCTGTGAGTAATTGTTTATTCTGTTATGTTTATTCCCATCAATAACAGAATAAACAATTACTCACCGGCATTACTGGAAAAACCCTGCCCCTTAAACCGTTTACCTAAAAACATCCTACTTCTCGTTCATTGCCAGTACAATGCGAGAAGAAACCAGTACAAACTATTCTGTTTGATATAATCCATTTAAACCTTGGTGAGTACCAACATGTATTTGATTTCTTGTCTTAATTAAATTCATAATTCATAAATGTTTTATAATACTTCCACTGAGTGGGGAACTCTCCCCCATACTTTCGTAAGTGGCCTTCTCGTATGTCGACGTAATTGGCTTGGCATATCTCGAGCCTCCGATGGAATATAATTCTCGTCCGGGGAAGTTATGTACTGGCTAAACTCTTAAGGAAAGTTGACACGTTATAAATGGATTCGGCGTTTTCAGTAATATTAGTCGGTTGTCAGAAATACTTTTCGTCAGTTTAATAATATCAAGACCTTCAAGAATAAATAATTGCTGGGCCATTTATCCATGTAATTAGGAACGATGCCATCTTGAGACGACAGTCATCCTGCTTCACTTAATTTGTAAATTAATGGTTTACGTTAAACGAACTTTATTTACTAATTTATTTTATTTTTTATTTATTTTATTTTCAACACCCAAAAATGTGATCATCAATATCTTAGAACGCGATTTCTTTAATTTGACGTGACAGACTCGCTCCCGAACGACAGATTTTTGTCGGTCAATTTATGAAGAGATTATAAAATAATTTTTGATAAATTTACAAAAGCAAAAAAATAAGTTGATACTAATTAGTCTTATTATATTTTAAAAATTTCAATTAAAAAAAAGCATTTACAGATAGAGATTTTTTCTTTTTCTTTTTTTTTTCTTTTTTGATATTTTAATGCCTTGTTATGCTGATTCCAAAACACCTTACATTTCTCTGCTATGTTTATAAATGGCCGAGTTATGGGCACATAAGATCTTTAATCGGTAATTATTATAGATTTATTTTTTTTTCAATGCCTTGTTATGCTGATTCCAAAACACCTTACATTTCCTCTGTATCTTTATAAATGGCCGAGTTATGGGCTTATGAGATCTCTAACCGGCCGCCATTTTGAAACAAACAGATGGTAATGTTGAGTTCCGAGGATCAACCCGGGGTGACCTGTGACATTGGTACCGAATCTCAAGAAAATCGGTCCAGTAGTCTCGGAGAAAAACCGCGGACGGCGGACGGCGGACGGACGGATTTTTTTCATTCAATATTTGGATTCTACGTATCTTGAAAGGTAAAACCTCAAATTTTGAGGAGGGATTACAACAATTTTTTCCTTGGTCGATTCCAAATGTCTATTATTGAAAATAATAAACCAAATTAAACGAAGGTCGTATTTTCATTAAAATACAAAATTGAAAATATCAAAACGGGGGCGGTGGGAGAATTAATTGATACCTCCAAAAGGCACTTATCTAACATCAACTCAATTCACTTACAAATTTTCAACTCTTAACTCAATTTGGAGGGCCTGCAGAGAGGCGCAAAACCTCATAAGCCGGTTAATGTAGTAATTGCAGTCGAAATTTCGACTGAAATCCACCCCCACTTCTTTGTTATTCTTCTTCTTAGAAACCAACCACACAACCGAATTTAAGCTCATTTAAAACAAAAAGGACTGATGGAAGTGCCCAAACATAGCAGGAAAATAAGTACACCCCGAAACCTCTAAAATCTTGTACTAGGGGTTATGAAACGGATTTAAAATATACCCCCACCCCCTTCGATGCAGTGTAAAAGTCTATTATTTTCGTGGAAAATAAGACTGAAAAGAAACTGGGTACTCAGAAATGGGGTACATATTAAAATTATATTGAATAATTAATAGTTTACTATAAAAATTATATGAAGGAATGAGATGATCTGGGAGGCGGTAAAAAGAAAGGATCACAAATAAAAACTATTTATAAGAAACCGACGTTTCGACCCACTTTTCAGGTCTTCCTCAGGGCTTGAAGCTCTAAGTGACTTTAGTCACTCCTAACTTAGTCAATCCTTTACACCACATTTAGAGCTTCAAGCCCTGATGAAGACCTGCAAAGTTGGTCGAAAGATCGGTTTCTAATAAATAGTTTTTACTATTTATGATCCATTTTTTTTACCACCTCCCGGGCCATTTCATTCCTTCATATTAAAACTATAGTCTAACTTATAAGAATCGATTATATATTAAATTCTCCAAAACATTTTTAGCTTGATAGTATCGGACGAAATAATCGCTTTTGTCCCACATTCCTTAGAACCCTTCGTTCTTCTAACCATTTTTGGTGAACATAGGTACTTTCCATCCTCGACATAAGCAGACGATATTGCAATTTACAACCCATTGTGTATAGTGCTTACGTTGTTAATGTATAACCTTAGTTCGTTGTTTGAGAGACGTAGACTCTAGACATAGATAGACAGGCAACAAGCTGAATGCTTCTTTATTCAGAACCTCTGTTTTATTTACCTCAGAGCTAAGAGGAAGCTCCGAAAATTAAATTGGCTTCAATAATAGGTTTTCTAATTATTTTTTTTTTTTTTTAATATGCATTCATAGAATTTTTTTCGGAACTGAATTTGTAAATTACTATCATTGTAAAATTATTTTGGTGAATTTTAAGCATCATCTCTGAATTTGAGGGGTTATCTATCAAAAGTTAATATATTAATTTTTGTTAATATTTGATTTTTTTAAAGAATTGATATTCTATACAAAAATATTATTTAGCTTATTTCAAATCATAAATTTTCTCCTGTCAAATGGGTGTTACACATCAACATTATCAATACAAATTTGCCTTATCTCCATAAGATGTTCCCCTAGTAATTTTGTTAATTTTTTTTTTTTTCCAAAAGTGTATAAATTAACTTTTGATAGAATAATCCTCATTTATAAATTTCCCGTTGTTTACCGTGCGATAATGTTTTTAGGTGAGCCTAAAAACTTCAGCACAGATGTTAGAACGGACGCTCTGTTGGGGCGCGGGCTCGTTTTTTGTTGGCAGTTAAATTATGGACTTGAATAATTCGAAACCCCGGACGAGACAAAAAGTGTTGTTTTCCTGAGAACCGTGAGCTGGAGGGAAACTGCGTTCAGGAAAAAAAAAAAAGAAGGACATTGACACGAGCATGAATAATGGAGATAGATCGATTGCTACTACTCCTGAACTCATGTCCGTAGAATCGATAACTCGAAAGACTTGCACAAGGTTGTCTTCATTCCTAGCTTCGCCATCATCACGTGCGATAACTGAATAAGTATCCCACTTGCTTATATATCGTTGCCAAGACAACTCCATACCCGTGGATTAAATTATGGAGTTCAATTCGCCATTTCAATTCGCATAATTTTTAATAAGTTTGAAATTATCATGTTAAAACGTTATTTTGTAAATAAAATTGGAGTGCAAGGGGGGAAATAAGTGTGAAAACGAGAAACTAATTTTAGCGAAATTAGAATGTGCAGTTAAGTGGCCAATAATGTAGTATATTGTACAAGTAAAAAATAATTTATTAAGAATTTTATTAAGTAATTAGCTGGTCATATTTTTTCAAGTTGAGAAATGATGACTAGAAATAGGCTGTATTTTGTGAAGGATTTAATAGTAACTAAATTGTAAGGATTGTGCAGCCAAATACACAGAAAAAAGTGGAAGATCGCTAAATCAGAGATTAAAGGAACATATACGTGCATATAATAATAAGACAGAGAATTCCAACTTTGCAATTCATTTAAATGAAAAAAAAAACATAAATTCATCAAAGAATCGGGAGTTAAATTAATACATCACGTTGAAAACTGCCTCAAATTAAATATATATGAAGCACTTGAAATAATAAAATCCTTCAAATCCAATCCAGATTTTCGCTTAAATGACCAAATAAATATCTCAAATAGTCCAATCTTAAATTTATTCTCATCTATAACAGAAAAATCAATTACTCACCGGAATTACTGGAAAAAACCCGACCCTTAAACCGTTTACCTATAAACACCCCACCATTCTTTCATTGCTAGTTCAGTGCGAGAATAAACCAATACAAACTTTTCTGTTTGATATAATCAACTTAAACCTTGGTGAGTACCAACATGTATTTGATTTCTTGTCTTAATTAAATTCATAATTCATAAATGTTTTATACTACTGATTTATATTACATCTAATTTAATGTGTATGATAATACCAAACTATATTTTGAATAGCTTATTTTTTAATTTTTGTGTGTTTCAAGAACTGACGATGAATGTATAACATTCGAAACTAGTTTTCAATAAAAGAAAATTATAGAAGTGGAAAATAATTTATCAATCCCTAATTAGATTGATCCTGCTATACCATCATGCGAATGTCAACTGAATATTTAAGATATGCGAATGTCGCACAGAAAAAGATAATAGATGTTGAAAATTAATAACAAATATTACGTTTAGTATTAAGATGATTTTATGGAATATATGACATGTAATAGATAAGGAGGATCGAAACGTTACAAAACATTAAAAAAAATTATAATTTAAATTAACTTTTATTAATAAAGATTGTCTTGATTTAATACGATTAATTTTATTCATCAAATTACTTAAGGTTAGTTAATTTCAGGTAATGCCTTATTTTTATTTTGTGATTATTGTTGTCTTCTTAGCAGGTGGGTCGTTAAAACTTTATAGTGTGTCGTAAAAGTTTGTGAAAACCTAAGATGTAATTCATTAGGGCATTAGGACTCTTTCTAACACATTATTAACAGGCTTAGGAAGTAACAATCTTGCTTGTCATAAAAGACATTTTCTACCTCTGACTTAAATTATTATTTTTTATCGGAGTATTACTTTTAACAGGCATCTGAGTTATTCAGTGCACTTATATAAAAATAAATAAAATGTAAGCATCATTAACTCAAATTATAATACTACGGGCTGAATAGGACTTCAATGGCAAAAAAAATGAAAAACAAATATATATGAACATCGCTTATTGCTTAATTATATTATAATTATTTAATATAATGCTTAATCACTATTATATATTATTACGGTAGTATAGATCCCTTTTCCGGCTCTCAGGAGCGATGGATTTTGACGAGTGAGGTATCAAAAGAAAGAGAATTTCACGGAGATTTGACGAATTCCAATTTTGTTTCTTAAAATCTTACAAGGGCTTAAATAAAAGTGATGAAAAAACTGGAAGGTTTCAAAACTTTGACGACTGAGAGTCGGCGGATCGAGACGGGATAAATTGGGTTTTAAAGATTTTGACGCGGGCATCAAGATCACGATCCTACGGAGCGTATTGGTCCAGCGTTTTAAAGCTTAAAAACCTACCGTTTTCGAGATAACGCACGATATTAGTCTCATGCCATCTTGCGTACGTGCCGTTGTTATGACAACTTTATATCAATTTGAGTCTGTTTACAAATACTTTTAATGAGTGGGAAATTATATATTGTTTCCCATGTTCAATCCTAAAGGGCACTGCTAAATATGAATACTAAACATAGATATTTTTATAGCTGGATCTAATTGCCTAACTGCTAAATTGAAGGGATGTTTTCCAATGGTGTAAGCTAATAATTTATTAAGTATGAGCTGTAACTTCAACATAGTCATTACAAACTATGTAGCTTCCCCAAATGTATGTGTTAAATAAACTTTTTTGGCAATATTATATTGTTTATACGAATAAACATATTTCACTAATATCGTTTATTAGTCTTATAAATAAGTCTTATAGTTTTATATCCCGAAAAAATAAGTCTATTTTGCAGTGGGTCGAACGTCGGCGGTGAGCGGCGGGTCTCAGTTTTTTTCTTATTCCCCCGTTTTTATATATTTTTTTAACATGAAAATACGATTAGTAACGGAGTTCTACTGCTCACGGATTTTTATATACTTCTAATGTGTTAGGATTGATGTCTAATGCGAGAGTTCTCGCTCGGGTAAACTAGTGGTAATCTAATTGCCTAACTGTTAAATTGAAGAGATGTTTTCCGGTGGGGTAAGCTAATTACTTATTAAAAATGAACTGTAACTTCAACATAGTCATTACAAACTGTGTAGCTTCACCAAATATGTGTGTTAAATAAACTTTTTTGGTAATATTATATTGCTTACAAGAATAAATATGTTTCCCTAATATTGTTTATATTTCTAATGTATTAGGATTGATATCCTATGCGAGAGTTCTCGCTCGGGTATACTAGTTATATTATATTGCTTAAAATATGCAGGCTAAACCATATGTTATCTGCCTTAAATCTGCAATTTCTTTAATATAAAAAAAAAATCTAAATAAGAAGAATCTTCAGGAAGAATTAAAACTGCAGAAATAAAAGAGTTCTAAAGTAAACGAAGTCTAAAATTTTTTCGAATCTGCGAAAAAAATAACAAACCCCTCAATCAACAAACTCAGTCAAATTACAGCCAAAAAACTACGATGGTAAAGTTATTTGAATATTAAATTTCACTTTTAGGATAATGTTAGTGTGTAAGGTGGTAGAAACAATTACTTAATTTTTATCATCGCCACCACGTTTAAATAACGAATGTGTAAAATGACATTTTTCGAATTCCTTAGTTTTATTTACCATAAGAATGTATGTAAAATAAAATCTTGTAAACATAAATCTAGGGCTCAGAGAATCCAAATGGTCCGGATATAATAAAAAAAAATTATTAGCAATGGGGATCGTAAAAATAAAACGTAAAGCTCATTTACTGTGGCCAAATCAAATCCATGAAGTATCAATTAATTAATACATTTTAGATTTAAACTTTTTTTTTGTTAGAAATAAGTTGACCTGCCAACTTTTCCTACTTCGAACAATAATTTTTTTTATATTATTATCAATTACTATTTACTATCAACAATATATGAGGATTGCTCGGGATAGAAATTTAAATGAATTTAAATTGAATTATAATAAGATTTTGATTTGTTTTCAATTATTCAATATAAATTAAAAAGAAACCAATCAAAAAGACGACCAATCAAATAAATGAATGAAAACAATTAAAAAGATTGGATGGAGGGTTCGGATGGATGAAAAAACCAATCGTGTAGGGCCACGTTTATTGTCTCCTACAAAGTAGATATATTTATTTACATTCGTTATTTAAACCTGATGTTGACTATATATTGTGTTGATACCTGCACACTATAAAACATATTAAAAAAGGTGTTTGAACGTATTATAAATATATAGTACAATTTCTTTTTATCATCTCAATACTCGAGAAATTTTACTTTTCTTTATTTTAATGATTGCTTTTTTACTCAACATATTTATTTCCACTTCTTACTCTCTACTAACTCCCACAAACCTGTTTGTGAATTAGATTAAGATAACACTCATCAATAAAAACAAAGTAACGATTAAATAACAAAAAAAAAAAGGTGAGCCCCATTTTATAATTATTAATTAGAAATTATTACAAATGATATGAAATGATGCTGGTGATGACATGCCTCCTAAAAAAGCAAAGATTAAATAACAAAAAAAAAAAGGTGAGCCCCATTTTCTAATTATTAATTAGAAATTATTACAAATGATATGAAATGATGCTGGTGATGACATGCCTCCTAAAAAAGCAAAGCTGTAAAAAAAAAAAAAAAAAAAAAAAATTGTTCAGGTACATTTTATAGGTGTTGAAGTTTGCCTATGTAGGTTTTTCGCTGTCCTTCAACTCGCTGATAAAACATCAACTTACCAAACTTTTTTTTTTTTTAAATTAATCATTTTTTTATTATTAAATCGTAAACCAGTGCAAGCTCATTTAGAGTGTATGTATAATAAAATGTATAAACTTCTTTACTGAAATATTAATTGACTTTGAAAAAATAAAAATATTTTATTGAGCGTGCATAGTACAAAATAATATTTTAAATATAAATAATGATGTTTTCAATTATTCATATGTAACCAAATAGCGATACTTTTTGGCCAACTTAGCATACGAATAATATCTTTAAAATATTAAAAAAATAATTGATTATTATTTTTATCAGAATAGTCCTTATAAAAATACTGTAATCACAGTTTGAAGGAATTCATTATGTTTGAATAGTAAACTTAAATAATAATAGTTAAACCTACAATAATTTTTAATTGTGGTAAATATTGAAAGCAAATATCTGACATTTATTCTATATATAACAGTAGAAATATAGAAATATGCGTAGCAGGAAGCTTTCCAAGAGAAAAAAAAAAAGCAAAAACAAAAATTTTCGTATTGTGCCACTCTTGCTCCAACTGAACGATAATTAAACAAAATACCGGCTTAAAAGGTAATTTACTGTTCGATAACGTAATAGGAGTATGAATTTTGGCTGAATGTGAAAGATGGACGGACCAAATCATACCTGAAAATATTCCACATAATTAGTGGCAGCAATTTTTCTCTAGACGGGCGAGAATAAACCTTTTGTCATATAGTTAGTAAAGTATCATAGTTAGTATAGTATAGTATAGTATATATAGTATTATATATACTATATATATATATATATTATATATATATAAATATATATATATATATATTATACTATACTATATATATATATATATATAGTATAGTATATATTATATATTATAGTTAGTAGGAATGCCAATTGTACGAGAGATAAAGGCATAAATTAATTATGTCTGTAATTCTGAAAGAAAGAAATTCGGCCAATGACCGCATTCGAACTATAAAATAATAACGGTCAGATTTAATGAAATTTGTAAATAGTTTGGATTTGTAAAGTTTGTAAAAATTTTTTTGTAAAAGTTGACCCAAAATTAAGGTGTAGTGCTTATAATAATTGGTTGCAGTGGCGGAAAGGTGTAAAACAATGAACTTAGTCCTGAAACTTTTTATATATATTTAAAACATATAAGCACTTTACTTTTTGTTAAATATTTATATCAATAATTACTATAAACAATTGGAAGATTCCAACACGCAAAACCTCAAGTCTCTAAAATAACGGTAATCAACTAACCAGTCAACGTTTCGCCAATTCAGGCATCATCAGGACGTACACCAAAAATCACATCTATGAAGATCAAATACAGCACATCTCACATCAACCGTACAGAAAGGCGCATCAAACAGACACAGCACATCACTCCAAGACATCCAATCACATACTCTTGTTCAGTTTTTGCTCTTTTCTATTTATATATCAATAATCTTTTATGTTTGTTATAAAGTATGTAAAATATGTTGTTGTTTTTTAATTAACTACTGTTTTTATACAATTTATACTTAAGTGAGGATCTGTAAAAAAATATATGTACCAATATATTATAGTTTAAAAAATAATTGCATTCTGGATTAAAATTATTTATTATAAAATTATTAAAGAATTTTAATTTTATACTTTCATGCTCCTGTGTTATTTATATTTTATTATGTATTCAAATTGTAAGGTCTCTGAGACTACATTGAATAACATAGGTGACTTGTATGTAAATTGAAGCCTGTTAAATAAATTTTCTTTTCCTCAACTTTTTGTTTTAGATGATGTTTCACAACACAAATCGGATTTTCGAAAATACCAGACAGTTTTTTTAAACTCGACATTTTGAATTTTATTTGAGCCCAAACATTATTTAATATATATATATATATATATATATATATATATATATATACATAATTAATTAATTAATCATCAGATAGTGTGGGACCCATTTGCTGGTAGTGATCAAGATAACGGTGCTCGGTAAATAACATTCAAGATTGAAGATTGGGCTCCGAGCCAGCCAAAGCCACCTTCCTCGGCCCCTTTGTTACTGATACTCTTCATCTATAATATAGTCTAATTATTATTATGGCTCAGTAACACATGTCTTCAAATAAATGTTGTTTAACTAAATGTCTGCATAGCAACTTTCATGACAATGCAAAATTAACTAAACACCTCCCTCCGCTAATCCAAATCACCGCTTCTGATTACAATCTTGACAATACAATTTGGCTAGCGAAGTGCATTAAAATTCAATTTCCTAGACACAAATTAGCCATTTTGAGGTCGGACGTGATGAAACTACAAACAAAGCAACACATTAGGGATTGATAATTTATTTGCCAATTATGTAATTTTGTTTTTATTGAAAACTAGTTTCGAATGTTATACATTCATATTCAGTTCTAAAAACACACAAAAATTAAAAAATAAGCAGTTCAAAGTTTGGTGTTATTATAAATATTAAAATAAATGTAATATAAATTAGTGTTATAAAACATTTATGAATTATTAATTTAATTAAGATAAGGAGTCAAATACATATTGGTACTCACCAAGGTTTAAGTAGATTATATCAAACAGAAAAGTTTGTATTGGTTTGTTCTCGCACTGAACTAGCAATGAAAGAAAGGTGGGGTGTTTATAGGTAAACGGTTTAAGGGTCGGGGTTTTCCAGTAATTCCGGTGAGTAATTGTTTTTTCTGTTATACATGGGAATAAATTTAAGATTTGACTATTGGAGATATTATCTTAAATTTATTCCCATCTATAACAGATAAAACAATTACTCACCGGAATTAGTGGAAAAAACCCGACCATTAAACCATTTACCTATAAACACCCCATCTATCTTTCATTGCTAGTTCAGTTTGAGAACAAACCAATGCAAACTTTCTGTTTGATGTAATCTACTTAAACCTTGGTGAGTACCAACATGCATTTGATTTCTTGTCTTAATTAATTCCATAATTCATAAATGTTTTATAATATTAATTTATATTACATTTAATTTAATATGTATAATAATACCAACTATATTTTGAATTGCTTATTTTTGAATTTTTTGTGTGCTCTTAGAACTGAGGATGAATGTATAACATTCGAAACTAGTTTTAAATAAAACAATTTTATAGAAGTGGCAAATAATTTATCAATCCCTAATTAGATTGATCCTTCTATGCCATCATGCGGATGTCAACTTACAGCAACACATGGCAACTCAGCGGAAAATCAGCGCTAGGACTTAGGTATTTTCATTTATGAATGAGCAAATTAAAAATAAAAAAAATAGGCGTGCTGTAAATGCAGAACAGAAATGAAAAATATCAAACAGCAAATGTTACAAAACATAATCTACAACTTTATTTATTTGACATTTTCCATTTGGAATAACTTTTTTTGAGTTATAGACATATAAAACTAAGCATAACATGCTTTTCAGTCATTTTGACTGAACTGCAGAACAGAATTTAGTATTTTAAAACAACATCCCACGCATGATTTAATACATTTCAATTTATGTAAGAGTTAATTTTTTTTGTGTGATGAATCTTTCTGATGTTGTAAGACAAAAACTGATAAAGTACCAAAATTTCGATTTTTTTTTTTTTTTGCTCCGTTTAGCGCCTCACCTCAGAAACATTCGCAAACTTAAAATATTCTTTTATTCGGGATGGCCAGATTGTTTAAATTAATTCGTACCAAAAGTTTAATTTGTCTGGGCTACTCCAACAGGAGGGGGGATAGGAGAAAAAAATATATTAACCAGCAAGATCCGCATTATTAATCTTTGAGCTTTCCTCAGCTGATATCCATTGGAAAAAATACAAACCACGGATATTGCATACTCAACTACTCTTTAAGGTTGTTTGAAATATATTAAATATATCATTCTGCCTCAAAATTAATTCTTGTTGCCATATAACTGTTGATAGCTGTGTTATAGTGTTATTCAAAATCTTTGTTTGTTTTAAAGTTTTTCTTTAATATTAATAAATATTCATTTTTGTTTCAGGTGAGTAAGAATTTCTTTCTTTCCGGGCTTCATTTCAGGTATTTCATTTAAAATGTTATTGTTGAATTAATTACTTTATTAAAGTTTATAGCTCATGAATAATATTTTGATTTGTGTTGAAATTTTAGTTCATAAGTTTTTAGAAGTATGCTAATTTTTGTTACTATAGTACATACAAACTTTTAAACAGCCTGAGTTGTTATTTTATAGTTTTCGTTCAGATTTGAATTCCCATCGTAACTAAATTATTTATAAGTTTCTCTAAAAAATAAAACACGTTTAAGTAAACTAAATTATTATAATTATGAAAAATAAGCATTTTAAGATGGGATGGCAGTTGACGCATACACTGTTTAAATCGCATTTAACTTAACCACTTCCAAAACCGAGATTTTTTTTATCAATAAGTTTATTTTTGTAATTTGAAAATGTTCTTACTTTTGTTTCTGTAATATAGCATTTAATATATTTTTTTAATAAAATTTATTATACCTAACAACTCTGAGGAGTCACAACAGAAACATCTTCTTCCTTATTTTTGAAATCATAAAAATGTTAGTTTTTTTATTAGTATATTTATAATAAATGGAAAAATATTCTCGAATTTTCTTATGTATAAAACGTATATGCTCATTTTATAATGTTTATAACAGCTAGGCTACCAATATTTATAATATAATTATTATGATGAAGTAAATGATCAGGATGCAGTCAAAGAGGTATATATTTTTTATTGTAGAAGCCGACGTTTCGGCTCAAACATGTGAACCATCATCAAGGCTATTTTAATTCAAAGAACTCAGTTCTGTCGAAATAAAATAGCCCTGATGATGGCTCACATGTTTGAGCCGAAACGTCGACCTGTACAATAAGAAATACTTTACTGCATCCTGATTATTTATTTCATCATAGTAACATCATAGTCGACCAAACAACATGTTTAATTATTATATTATATATTATTTATATATTATTATTCTTTGGTTATCAATTGTACTTGAATTTCGGATGCAGATGATACATACGGAGCTGCAATTTCAAACTGTATTCCCCGATTTTTTTTAGGCTTTTGAATGGCCTACATCACCTTAGAGAATTAATTGGCGTATTCACGTCAAAAAATAAATGGATAAATCAAGAACACCATAGATAAGAAACACTCTCAAGAAAAGAAGTGTGCTGAATAGAAGTGGGATCAGCGGAACGGAGAGAAGGTTTTAGTAACCCTGTTGCGAGTTTTAAAGCAACAGGAAGCTTTAGTCCGTGATTAGTCGAGTCCCTTAAATCTCATAAGCCCGAATCACCTATCACACTACAGATGTACACTACCGGTCAAAAGTTTAAGACCATCTTATTTTTTTTAGGATATTCGATACATTTTAGAATTAAAAAAAAAAAAACTAAAATTGTTTTTCAAATGAGACATTAATACAACAAAAGAACATAAAATTATATAAAATAATACAATTTTAGAGGAACGCAGTATAAAAAAATATAAATTTTTTTTTTCATTAAAAAATCCATTACTTTTCAAGAAACTTTTGACCACTCATAGAATTCTTCGAATGAGTTTACCTTCTCCAATGGCATATTATCCAAAGAACTTTTCAGAAGCTCCCATAGTTATTTTTGTGCAGTTGGAGAGTGATCTCGGACCTTCATGTTTTTCAAAATGCCATCAGCTTCTTTTTGTTCTAAATACTTTCGACAAAGTTTAGATGAATGTTTTGGATCATCTTCCTACTGCATAATGAAACCAGAACCATTTAAACGAAGACTAGAAGGAATTGCAAGATCCTTCAAAATGTTTTAATAAACATCTTTGTTAAGTATTACCCTAATTTGTACTAGATTTTGCTGTCCAAAGCCTGTGAAGCACCGCCAAACAAGAACTGAGCCTCTCCTATTATGCTTTAAAGATGGATTATGCACTGAAGAATATTTTTTTCCGATGGTATGCGACGAGCCTTAATCCGAGGGTTAGAAACAACTGAAGATTCGTCTGTCCAAAGTACTTTTTTCCAGTCTTCCACTGTTGTATCCTTATGAGGATGTGTCCACTGATGCCTCCTCTTCTTATTAGCGGTTGCAGATGTGGTTTTAGTAGTTTAGACCAACGCGTCCCACTAAATTGGCCTTCCCCAGTCCTTCACTGCAACAACAGAAACCGATTTTTTGGTGGCGGTGTTGACTTCAGATTGATTCTGTTCCTCTTACTTAAAATAATAAATTTATCCTCCTCGGTAGATGCTATTTCAGGTCTTCCTGTTCGAGCTTTATTGTGGTGAAAGAGAGCGTCTCTTTCAGACGATGAACCTCACTTTTTGATATTTTTAGTTTTGCAGCAATTTGGCGCTCAGTTTTCTTTTCCGAGCGTGGTGTGAAAATTGCATTGCGCAGTTCAATGGAAAATTCGTCCTTTTTACCCATTTTTGTAGTGGAAAAAAATAAGCCTGTAAATGAGAAAATACTAAATTATAATAAGCTTAAAAAAAAAAAATTTCTTCACCAAGGAAATGTGCCTGCTTGTAAATAAAACTCCAGACAAAAAATACATTGATTTATTCTCTTGAATTATGAAAAGTTGGTGATTACCAATATTTGTGAAATATTTGGTTCTTCTTATATATGATGTTTTAATAGTTTTGTTTACAACTGATTAATATAATTAGTTATGAATACTAATAAAAACAACAGAGAGTTCTAAACTTTTGATCGGTAGTATATTTATAAAAATGGTTCGTACTGTACTTAAAAGCATTTAACTTAAAAGTTGTGAGTTCGAATTCAGGGATCTTCAGGCGTTAAATCGCCTCTCCTCCGGGTATGTGTGCCCCGTCAGCCTACTGGAGGCAACTCACACAAACCGGGCGACAGAGTTATGATCCTGACCCGTTTACCTAAATTTGCGAGTAGGGTTCTGGTATTCCATAATTTCAAAGAACCGCCTGAAGGTTTGGTCCATTAACGGTCTGCTTCGAGGAAAGAAATATAGGTCTTCTTGCTCCTGCTTTCCCCGAACAGCCATTATTTGTGGAACTAGACCGATTTATCACTGTCCTTGAACCCCAGTGAGTCGGTGGAAAGAATATTGCCAAATTACCCCCGAAGGGACCGGTTATGGAGCTATGGGTAGCCTACCGCTACACTGTGGAAACCATAGTTCGTAGCAACGTGAATTTAGGTGACCCCAACATTTTTATACATTTTTGTTTTTCAAAAAAGTGAATTTTTTGTTTTTATCATTAAAATATGGAACGTGTCGGCAGTTTGAAATATGAAAATTGTGACAGCTTTTCATAAAAAAACTAAAATATACATGTATGGCTGGTTCCAAGCAAAAAAAAAAATAAGGAAAAACAATTCGTATTGTGCCACTTTTCTGCCAAACCAACGATATATATATATATATATATATATATATATATATATATATATATATATATATATATATATATATATATATATATAATTACTCTCTATCTAAAAATCGTTGCTTAGATAGCCAAAAACCTTTTTATGGTAGATAAGATTTGGAAAAAAAAGGACCAAGAAATTAGGAGTTCATGTAATTAGGAAGAAGTTCATCTCTTAATTTAAAATTCCATTTCCAACTTTCGTAACCCATTTACTGGGGTCTAATTTATTAAAACCGAAACTAGATCCCCTTGAGAATATCTAACTTACAATTCATCTAATTTATTGATGCTAAATGGCAAAAATTGAATTGATTATTTAATTATGCCGTGTATGTTTTCCAATTGATTTTTTTTTAAATTTTAATAATATCAAGTAAACAATATATTAATTATATGCGAGAGGAAAAATTATCTTTTTATAATTCCAGCTGTATTTAAAGCAAATTAATATATTATAGAGTTTACCTGGATCCTTTTCAACTCTCAGAACTTTTCGGAATTGTTGAAGTTAGGGATATATATTTTTTTATTTAGTTGAAAACTGTATATTCTACTTTCATAAATGTTAGTCAACCAAAATGAATCTTGCTTTACATTATTATTAACAATAACTGAATTTAAGCAGTGAAAATTCCTTAAAATCGACCCTAATATGACAGTGCCAAAAAAAAGTTGCATAGTAGTATTATAAAATAGATTCCTTAACTTCTGGAGTTGAGCCCGCTATCTTGTTAAGTCTAGGAGCGGGAAGGATTATTGCTAATAGAAAAGTATTATCCTATCCGATGGGTTTTGCCCTGGAATGGTGATGGGGTCTTCCCATTAAGGAAGGAACAATAAAAAGCCTCTCCCAATCCGCTCACCTTTAATTAAACTAATGTTATTCAGCTGCTCCAACAGCGGCTCAGGTTCGATTCAAGCCTCCGCTTTTTGCTTAAAAGTTCACCGCCACGTTTGTCCACTGGAGTGGAGATGTCTTTGTCAAGGGCCCGGCATTAGTGTAGGAAGGGGAGGTAATATCGAACCACGCTTTGTTTTTTTATTTACCTGGGGTAACCAATTTTGAAAATTACATTCTCTTCTATAGTAATTACAAGCTTCGGGTTTTTTATTATATTTTATGCTAATTTGCGAAATGTTATTAATTTATCATAAGAATAAATATTTTAGAGATTAAAGAGTTTTTAAGTTATATCTTTTAGTAAATTATATAGTGATGTAATAGGTTTATAAGGGTTAATATGTAAAGAAAAATAACATAAAAAATAGCATAAAAACCGCTAAACCAAAAAAAAAAAAAAAAAAAAACTCCTGTATATATACACTTTCATTATTTATTATGAATGTCTTATTCGTCCTATATATTTATAAGTTGTACAAATTGTCAATATTTAAGACATTAGTATGCTGTGTGTATAGCAGCTTAATGCAGTTGGGCAGAATCTCTTTAATAATAAACTGTTTCTCTCTCTCTAATCATAAAATATCGATTTTCCAATTTCCTCCCATCCAACCACAATATGAGCAAAGTTCAATTTTATCCAAAAAGCCATATTGGTGGTTTTTTTATTTTTTTATTTATTTTTTTTTTTTTTTGCAAAGAAAATCAAGATATAACAGTTGCTTCAAGCCAAAAATTAATTGTTATATATGGCCATCATCATCATATGCTGTAGTTTCTCTTTCAGATTTATATAAGTTTCTTGATTTAAGGTGAATGCTTTTATATATAAAAATAAATGCAGGCTCTTGCTATTTCACCAATATAATTAATTTTAATAGTTTTTAAAATGCATATAATCTCATATTTAAGTCCAATCTGGACCAAGTCCAATGATTCAGCGTCAAGAATAAGGGGGCCATCTCGTTCATCACAGCCATCACAGGTGGAACTCCGAAATAGACCAAAAATTTGCAACAGTCTGCATTTAATTTCAGATTTTTTATTTTTACTTCTCTACTATCACTACTATCTATAAATCGTTGACATTTTGGATTTGATATTCCAACAAAAAAAATTGGGAGGCATAAGAACAGAATCACGAATGAAAATCCCTACAATACATCCCTTTGAACCGATATATAGTGTGGATATCTACCACTTCTTTTGATTACAGAACAAAAATGGCAGTCTGAACCAATCTTGATAAAAGTTTTGATGAATCAAAAAAAGAAAAAAAAATTGAACTTTTCAGAATGAGCTCTCCGTGATCACTGAACCATCAACCTGCCCTGCACATTAGCGCTCCTCAGCTACAGATTGAGGCAAATTCGTTATCACTTAACGCCAAGATATTAGGGGGATCCATAATACCCCCAGGGTTCCGTATTACCATCACTTCCCCTTGGTTTATTCACAGTTTATTACAATAATTGAAGTATTTAAGCTATGCGATTGTGGATTATTAATGTTAGCGCTTTCAGCTTTACTACCAAGAGCTTAGGACAATTCTGATTTAAGTGCTATTAAATCTGTTAATGCACATTAGCATTTACTTAGCATCTGGCTCCTAAGCCGAATTTACTTGTGAATATAATAAATATATAATTGATTTTACACATTTGCACAATTATTTCGAAAAGGGCTTTAACAATTTTGAATTAACTCATTATATCACTATAATATTTAATTGTATTTAATATCAGCTAGGTGCTATACTCATTTAAAAACTCTGAAAGGGCTTTAATGTCTAATCTTCAAAATGGTCCTTCTAAAGTAACTAATTTTAATTTTATATAATTGAAATAAAATACCCTGTCTCATTGTAGGTATTAAAAAAAAATGAATAAATATAAATTGTGAAAGAATTTAATTAATTAATTAATAATTAACTACAGGAGAAAATATCTGATGTGGACAACACATGACTTCCTTGTACACCTATTAAACTATAAATCGGTGGCTCAAAAAGTGATCCTGAATTTGGTTACTAGTTTCCAAAGATCGCAGTATCTCAAAAACAACACTCAGCGTCGCGACATCCATCTATTGACACACACGCAAAACCAGTATTTTACACTAAATTTTAACACTTAAACAAGTAATAAAAAAGTTTATTTGGATTGGAAACCAAATTGCGTTTGTAACCTTTATTACCGAAACATATGATTTATGTATTTAATTTAAACAGAATTTTTGATGTAAGCTTATTATGCCTTTCAAGTAGAGTACCCTTTTCGACTCACCAATTTTAATCAAAATATAGTAAATACATTCATATCGATATAAAAGTCCTATTTACCAAATTAGAGATGTTTTACATTATATTTTAATATAATTTTTGATGAAAGTCTAATATGACCTTCAAGTAAAGTACCGCTTACGGTTTTCCAATTTAGACCAAAATCTAGTATGTTATTTAAATCACTATATAAGTTATAAATAATAAATTTGAAAAGTTTTGTATTGTATTTTAATATAATTTTTTATGGAAATCAGTTATGATCTTCAAGTAAAGTACCACTTCCGGTGATCAAGCAGTGACCAAAGTGGGAAGTTCACAACTAGATTTTACAACAATCCTAAATGCAAAATTTCAACTTTCTACGGCTAACCGTTTTTGAGTTATGCGAGATACGAACGTACGTACGTACAGACGCCATGACGAAACTAGTCAAAATAGATTCAGGGATGGTCAAAATGGATAATTCCATTGAAATCTGAAAACCGAAAATTTTCGCGATTACAATACTTCTTTTACTTCGTACAAGGAAGTAAAATAGGAGAAGTGTTTTCCCATCTTGAAAAACAAATTACCGAAAATAAGAGTAGCAATAAAGATGTATAATATACCGTTGAAAAGCTAAAAAGTTAAGAAAAATAATACTTAACTTATGAAGTCGTAGTAGGTAATGGAGAGTGATGAAAATAATATTAATTATATTGTTTTAATCAATAATTTCTATTTTTATATTATTTAATGGAAAGCAATTGTTTCCATGGAAACTTTTAAAACTTATTTCAAATAGATAAGTTAGTAATAGTTATGTGATGCGCGCACCGCACCAAAAATTTTTATTTATATCTTGTTCAAATTGAGAGAAAGAAAATTATAAAAACAAAGTCCTGTGTTAGATATTTCTATATCATTAAATATATTTTAACTCAGTTTCAACGTTGAAAAATCTTTAAATTGATTTAAAATAAGTACTGTTTTTGCTATTGGTTATTTTTTTGACCATTACAATTTTTTGAAAGGGCATTTTTAATTAAAGTTTTTTCAGAAATTGTTACAAGCTTCTCCTTTGGAACAAAATGATGCTATTTTTTTTTCAAATAATTTTATAACAAAATATTATAATTTCAAACGAAAATGTTTTCTTTTTATTAAAAACTTAAGAATAATACTTGTTGAATTTATTACGGGCATTTATGCTGTATATTTTATTTACCTTTATTTGCTTTGGCACCTATCCGGATTTTTTTTTTTTTTTTTTAAATGTCACGGAAGTGAGAATGAAAACCAATTCTTATTTTTGAATCACAAGATAATAAAAAATAAAATTATTATAACCTTTATTGATATAAAATATTACAAAACCCGATTCGAAAAAAGTCAAATTATCATTAAAATTATTTTATATAAACACAAAATTGGCAATGCTACTGAGTTGATTCATTATAATTTCATTTAAATGGATTCAAATAGAACATTCTTTTGATCGAAATTTCTTAATAATTTTCTTATTGAATAATCAATATTTGACCGTAAAACTTTTATGAAGGAATGAGATGGCCCGGGAGGCGGTCAAAAAAAAAAAAAAATTGTATCAAAAATAGTAAAAACTATTTATTAGGAACCGACTTTTCCTCTACATTACCTCCTTAATTACTTTGCTATTTCACTTAATTGCTCCTTCATCTCTCTTTGAGCTTCAAGGTACTAAATTTTGTCTATTTTTTTTTTTATTTCCCTTTTTACTTATTTAATACAGTTATTATTTTTTTTTGTTACTGTTATTTCTCTTTCAGTTTGTATATTATTACTATATAGTCAGTTGTATTAATAATATGTTTAATCTATTAGTATTAACTGACTTATTTTTAGTTGTTTTTATTACTCAATCAGTTTCATCTTGTAAAATTTTTCAAATTCATCACTGTTTTCATTTTCCTCATTATGCCTTATTAATTATTTACTTTGTCAATTTTAATATCATTCTCTGTATATATTATTATTTTATTTTTATTTTTGTACCTTGTTTATCCAGTCCTGATGAAGACCTGCAAATTGTGTCGAAACCTCGGTTCCTAACAAATGGTTTTTACTATTTGTGAGCCCCCTTTTTTTTATTCTTTTTTTTTTTTTTTTTATCGCCTCCCGGACCAGCTCATCCCTCCTCAATAATTTTCGTTTGATGTCCATCTAAATCGTTGCCTGCTTAAGTGATGTTGAATATCTCATACCCCACTCCAGCCACCTGACCTTGCCACTTTCCTAATACTCCTGCAAATGTATGCACAGCTAATGAATACATCTGCATACATACGTGACCCGTGTCATAATCAAACTGCCCTGTTGTGAAATCGTTCGGTATCGTTATGTGTTTAATGTAATTTGTAACTCGTTATATGTTTTAAAACAATGTCAGCGTTGAACCGATTTGATTACTGCAAGAAATGCCAACTGTGTTTTAATTTAGCTTGCCTCTGACCTTATGACCTTTTACTGTGAACAATAGCACCTATAACCATTACGTTTCGTTCATTTGTAAGGCGAGTGCCGAATTATATAAATTTTTGGATCCAGTAGACTCTTCAGTAGTCATACAGTTTTATTTCAATTTTATTTATTTAATTATAAATAAATCTGCAAGACTACTATTATTATTATGTATTTCTATTTCATTTTGAGTAATAAAAAGCTTTTAAACTGAGGCTTATAATATTTAAATAGATAGAAATTATTGGCCGAGCGCAAGTGAGGTCTTGTTTCGACTGGACCGTCTTTGTGTAAGTTACCAGATTACGACAAAAGTTTTGTTAGATTTTCTTCAAATTTGGCACAACTGTTTCTTGAAGTCAGCAAAAATGATGTATGTGTTAGAATTTCTAATTTTTAATTCCCATCCAAGATGGCGGTCGTTTTAATGGCCACGGATAATTAAAATCTATTTTTTTCGTATTCAAGACCAAAGTCCTTGAAAGTTTTGAAAACGGCATGTGTAAGATTATTTTTTTTTAATCTTGTAAAATCCTAGAGATTTTTTGACATTGAGATTTAATTTTTTTTTTTTTTCAACTCGGCCGTTTGGCATTTCGTTTGTCTCACTGTTTGTTACGTGATTACGACCAAACACGTCGTTCGTTTTTCTTCTAATTTGGCACAAATGTTCCTTGAAGACAGGAAAAACGATGTATGCATAGGGATTTTTTTTTTTATCTCGATCTAAGATGGCGGTCGTTTTATTGGCCCCGTATGATCAAAAATCTGTTTGTTTCGCAGTCACGGTCAAATTTTGCGTCAAATATTCCTTGAAGGCATATTCAGTTCGGATTAGCCTACAAAACAAAAACGAAAAAAACATCAAAATCTGACATGTTCAATGCTCACATGCGTTTTTATCATTCTGCACATGTTCCTGCGGAAGCCGGTTCACCTTTGTTTAGTTTTTTGATAACTAAAAAGTATGCATTTCCCGGAATATTCCAGATGCGCATTTGAAAGATCATTTGATTGTCTACAAAGATAAATATAAAAAAAAAAAAGTTAATTCGACTAAGATTAGCGAATAAATACAAAAAAAAAAAATTATCGGGCTTTAATCCATAGCGGTAAGGAAAATTCGTCTGAGAAGACACACCAAATATTTTTATTTTTTTATAATGAAACCTTCTAGGCTCCACATGGCAATTTCAATTACAATTAATTCTTCGTTGTTCTAAGTATTTTAATGCTAAAACAGTGTTTTCTATGAGCTTCCATTTTACTTTTGATGAGGGGGGCTGGTTCAAGGTCAAGGCATGCCAACCCTATACTCGCAACTCTGCCATGTCTTGACGCTAATGCCTTAGGGTCTGTATTATAAATGTTTGACATTAGAAAAAACCTTCCTCGCAGGATATGCGTAAATTATTTAACTTTTATGTTTTGACCCCATAAACAGCAGCAACATAGGGAAGAGGGGATCGAGCCCCTCCGTACCCGTATAGATGGACGGACGGACAGTGTTTAGTGGTGTTCCATAAAAATACCTCAATTGTACCTGTAACATATGCGATAAGAAATCAATATGCGTTCTATCCTCGATAGAATTATAAATTTATTCGTATTGTCCAAAGGTAGTTGGGTTCAGTCATTAAGTTTTCATGAGCGTGCGGAAGAGGGGGAGGGGTTGGTATCGAGAAATCGAATGATACACAATGACTAGGCTCAATCGATATCTCTGCCATTATATTTCGTGTTGTTGCTATTGTGTGTCGAAATGGCACGCAACAATAACGCAACGTCTTATCAGCGTTTATCATTTCAACATCAGAATTCTATATACTCTCCAGCAATGGAAGATTTGATCAATCTTCAACGTTACTAAAGAATAATAACATTAATAATAAATATTACTTTTAATAATAATATATCCACATATATATTTTGTTTTAAGTTTCGTAAAACTCCAATTTATATCTACATATCACATTCTGATCAATTTTTTCAAGTATTTTATCGTGACTGTGAAATAAACAAATTTTAGATGATAATGGGCAAATAAAACGACCGCCATCTTAGATCGGGATCACAAAATAAAAATCCATAAACATAATAATAATAATAAATTATTTATTTATTCCGGGACCACGTCCCTTTAGAATAAATTCTATTAAGAATTTCTTATTATTATATTAGAATTGTAAAAATAATGTATTAATAAATAATTAGGTACAATTGAGCATAAGGAATAGCTATTTACAATTCTTTTGTAACTGAATGGCCAGGAAGTGACTGAATGGACGGGATTGGAAGGTGAGAAGAGTATTGGAGTGAAGGATACAGGAAGGAATGGAATTCCAAAAGGATGAGGATTGGATTAAAAAAATCTATCAAAAGCTGCGAATCGGTGGGCCGTTGTATATAAATGTGAAGGCTGTAAACGAGCATAGCGCGACTGAACAGAGGATTTGAAGTAGAGGAGGTCGAAGATGTATGATGGGCGGCGGGATTGGACGATTTGATAGAGGAAGATGCCAGGAAATACTTACGATGGTAGGAAGGGTAAAGCCACTTCAAATCTTCATAAAATCGGGAAACAGAGGCGTCCCTCGGAATTCCTAAGATGAGCCCATACATCATTTTTCCAGTCTTCAAGCAACATTGGTGATAAATTAAAGTATTTGGTCATAATCGCGTAACAAACACACCTGCCAAACGGTCAAGTTGAATAAAAAAAAAAAAATTGAATCACAATGTCAAAAAATCGGCGGTATTTGTCAAGATTTGACCTAGAGATAACAAAGAAAATTAAAAAAATAAAATAAAAGGGAATCAAGAAAAGTCTTACACGTATCGTTTTTACCACTTTAAAAGCGTTTGGTCGTGACTACGAAACAGATTTTTGTTTCGGGGACATTAAAACGACCCCCACCTTAGCTGGGAATACAAAATTAGAAATCCCTACACATAGATCGTTTTTTGCTGACTTCAAGGAAATCGTCGACTTCAAATTTGTGGCAAATTTGAAGAAAATCGAACAACACGTTTGGCCGTAGCCTCGTAGCATACATCAAGACAGTCTAGTCAAAACAGGGCCTCGCTTAAGCGTCAATAATTTCTATTTAAAAATTTTAAATTTAGATTTAAAAAAGGTTTTTTACTATCTGAAATGAAATACAAATACATCCTTATAGCTTTATCTGGAATTAATTAAATAAAAAATAAAACTGTTGGATTACTGTAGAATCTTCGATTCACTACTAGATAAAATTAATAAATAGATAAGAAAAATAAAACTGAAAAGGGAAAAATAAATTAAAGGTGCGGTAGCTTCGGCATTAATTTCCAAAATTATCGCGCCGCCAATCACAAACTACAAGTGAACCCGAAAGAGGCAAACTAATAAACAAACCAACCAGCGGACCCCCTTCCTAAACAATGTGTTCCATTCTGACTGCCAACAATCGGTTCGGAAGAAAAATAGATCTTTCATTTTCGTTCCTAATTTTAATGCCTCCAGCACCTCTATTAAAGCATTGTATCTATTTCACCCAACACTGTTCGATTTCATAGTCTGACTATAGTCTGAGGGGGCCCTATAATTGAAATCATTTTTTTTAATGCAATTAGAACATTTTGAAAATAAAAAAATACATTAAAATTTATATAATCCAGTTTTCAAATACAAACATAAAATAATTCATTAACAGATATTATAACATTAATCAAATTTTAAATAGATTTTCACTTACCCATTTAAAGTTTTTTTCCTGCATATAAATTAATTGCGAGGATCAGGATAAATTAATTAATTAATTAAGAGGATTAGCCGAAAAAGGCGTATTCCGTTTGCCACGAGAAGAGTATTCAAATTCCATTGGATCCACTTAATTTGCTAACTGCAATACTTAATACAATTCCCCAACAGTCGAGGAAGCTCTTTAGTTTTTCAGTTGAAAAAGGCACACCCATCCAACGTTGGAATGATTGCCCAGATCCAATTTAGCACAGGCTATTAGCAGCGTAATTCGAACTGGAGAAGAATTGAAAAATTCCAGAATTAGTTGAGAACACAATTACGTTGCAGCATTTACGGATACTCGTATTTATTAATTCCATTAATTATCAAAACCATTTTAAGCGATTAAAATTAATTATGATAAAAAATAATGACAAAGGCACAATTAATTACTAAACGCCTGATCAATGCCCGGCAAACACTCCTGTTGTGTTGGTCAACATACATTCAGTAATTGCAGGCGTAAGTCCTTTAGCACAGTAAGAACTATCAAAACAATGGGGTTATATTAACAGTGTAGGCAACCATTGCATTATAGTAGTCAAAGTTCTCAATTCATTCATGACCTTGAGATTATTATATAGAAGTTAATTATTTAATTATTGAGGTAATTCTGGATGTATAACACTGTTTCTGATACAACTCTGAATTTTGGGTAAATTTTTAAACCATCCTCGAGGTTATAGGATAACCTCTAATTTCAACTCTACCTCAAAATTTTCTTTGACTGCCTCTTTTATATTTTGATATTTGTTGATTCCTAGGTATTTTCCTTGAAAAATAAGAATTTTTCTTGCAATGATATCGCACGATTTGTAATAAATTCATTTTTATTTATATACATTTAAATGGCCTTCATACAAAAAAAAGTTCATACCCAAATCCGTTTATTTTTTTTAATTATAATAACGTACTCCACATTATTCATGGTGATGTGGAGTGTATTATAATCATTATAAATATTATAATGTAATTATAATCATTATTATGTATAATTCCATGTATTTTGTGATATAATGCATCGCACAATGTTTAAAGAGGTTATGGCAACACCTGTCAATATTGTGTTGAAGGCTTGAAGGGAACACGCTGCTGTCAGCTAGATATCGACAGACTAGTTCTACTGGCTTTGGCTTATATTCTCCTTTGGTTTTATAATATATATCATTATTCAAATAAAAAATCATTCACTATCAATCAATTTATATCACCATAAAATAATCCAATACTTCACCACGTCACGAAGGTTCTGTTTCTGGTAATAATGCCAATGGATTTTTCTCTAGAACTTCCTTTAAAAAAAAAGAAAAAAAGAAAAAAAAAAAAAAAAAAAAAAAAAAAAAAAAAAAAAAGTTTAGTTAATTAAGCTATGAACTCTGATCTTTCTACTGTAAAAGTTCATTTAATTCTTAACAAAAGAAAATCTCTTTGATGAGGAAAATGCATGCCTTTCAAAGAGGCATTCCTTTAAATCACAAAGCCCAGTCAGGATTAAATTAAAGAACTCGAAACTCCGCCATAGCTTAATAATACGAACTTTTTAATATTGAATTCATTTATTTAAATATTAACAATTAACACTGACTTAAACGTATGTTAATGTATTATTTCGATCTCCATAAATAAAATATGAAAAACAACGCTTCAAATCACTACACTATGGTTTATTATTCCCAAATTATATATATTTAAATTTAAAGCTTTATTTATTTATAATTTCTTTAAATATTTATATATATATATATATATATATATATATATATATATATATATATATATATAAAAAAAACCTGTACCACTACAACCCATGAAGGGTCTTGGGTTCAGTACTTGGTAAGGACCGTACTGTTTCTAGGCCAACGGTTGTGCAAGGAGGGGAATTGGCCGAGATCACGCTCAACCGCCAGTTTATTCCCTAATTAAGGGTACCCACTTTATAGAGGCTGGGTGAGCCCCAGGAGGGTCTCCAGATCCCACAGGGTCGATCCACGGCTAATGACAGAATAAAGCAGCTTTAGGAAAAACTTTCCCACATTTTTATTGGTTTTATTCTTGAAGAAATAAAGAATTTTGATATCGTCATTTCAGAACAAGGATTCGTACCGGAGATGTACGCAGAATTTTTTTTGAGGGAGGGATTTAATAAGAAGAAGGAACATTTTCGCCAAATGCGGCGTATATTTTAAGGTTAAGCATGAAAATTGGATCAAAAATTATTATTAAAAATTACCAAAAATATTACAATATTGCAGTTTGAAATTAATATTTTTTTCCTACATTTCAGTGGGATATATCCCCCCGATCCCGTCACCTGTGTACGCCACTGATCCTTACATATTAATATAGAACTATTTTCCTAATTAAACTTTTCTTTTGAGAGTTATATAATATACTTTAGTATTTTTAATGGAAATGTTATTCATTATTGTTATAACTCGGTATGTTGAATATAATTGATACATGAAATAATTGTACCTCATTGTGTGGTGGCTACACTGTGACTTGTGAATTACTTGAGGTTGAATCCACCTCGTTATCTGTTATTTTTTTATATATATATATTTATTACTCCACATTATTCATTACTCCACATTAGTTATTTTTTTATATATATATATATATATATATATTCATTTTCTCTTGCATAGTAATCCTGTGCAATAGGAGATTATTTTTACAAAATGTACATATTCCATGCGGAACCGCATAATATATATGGATTGAAACTTCAATTTACATTTTTTAGTCACAGTAAAGCATTAAATTAGTGTACAATTTAAATAAAAATCAATACAAAATAAAGAAACATCTTAAAAAACAAATAAAAAATATATATATACATATATATATATACATATATATATACATATATATATATACATATATATATATATATATATATATATATATATATATATATATATATATATTTTTTTTTTTTTTTTTTTTTTAAGCCTTCGGTATGATAAGTCTAAAACACTTTATACTTTTCCTCTAGCTTCATAAATGATTGAAATAAAGGCGTATGAAAGCTCTCATCTGTCACCATTTTGGGACAAAACGACTGGTGGAAATGCCAAATTTAAAAATAATGGGCCCCTGCAGTTTTAAGGAATTTTAGTGTTACGGATGGATTTTTTTTTTATTCGATTTTTGAATTCTACGTACCTTGAAAATTAAAACCTCTAAAACCTTAAACTAAACTTAAACTAAAAATTAAACTAAACCTTAAACTAAACTAAAACCTTAAAAATTTGCCATATAAATTCGTTTATAAAAAATGAACTAAAAAGTTAGATCTAGCTAAAAAAAATTAGAAATAAAAACGGTATTTCATAAAAAGTACACGATAGAAAAAAGGGGTAAAATATGGGAGAGGTGTATACTGACAATGAGTGAATTCAGAGTAATTTGTCTCAACTTAGCTTAATCCTCAAGTTCTGTCTCGACTCATCAAGAAAAAAAATTATTCGCATTTTTCTTACACATGGTGGTGTTCTTGTACATGGCTTATGCTTGCAAATGGATTCCATTTTAAAAATTCAAGTATGTCCTCCCTGAGTTATCTCGTTAGTATTAGTGATGTACATTACTGATAAAATATTTATAGAATGTTCGGGTTAAATACCTGGGTAACTGCCATTCATTTTGAATTGAATAATTAATTAGGCCGCTGTACACTGTTCCAGTCAAAAGCGAAAGTCGGTTCAATTTCGATACTCGACATAAACTTTTTTCTCAAAAATTATCCTTGGCTATTATAGCTTATAGGATACCACTCTTTTTCTTTCTAGTTAAAGTAATGAAAAAAAAATGCAAAAACAATATTTAGAATTTTTATTGCAATTATTTTAATGAAAATCTTACTTAATGAAGAAAGTCATTATAGATAGGAAGACCCGTTTTTAGTTTGTAACCGCTAATCGGGAAAACTGCTGAACAATCTTTATCAAATTTTAACTAAATCTTCTCAATATAGTTATATTTCACGAAAGACTTAACATTAATAAAATCTACCGATTTTTCATTAAGATATTTTAAAAAAGTAATTAATAAATTTCTAAGAAATAACTTGTCCAACTTGCATACGTGCTGTCATGAAACCGTGGAGGCAAATTCGCTTTACAAACTTTTTAATTAGTGTGAAAAGTTTTTTTTTTTTTAAATAAAATCGGAGAGTAAGGGAAAAAAAGTGTTTAAACGTGAAAGTTATCGAGTAAAAATATTGCCCTATTTCTTGAAAATGTCTGCAAGGAATAAGACTGAATATCATTTTATTGGTTATTATTTTAGAGGTTATTTTGGGTTCCTCTTTGTCTCCTGCTCTATTTGCTATTTATATTAATGACCTTCTCCTTCTTATCCATCACTCCCAATACCATATCTATGCTGATGAATTCCAAATAAACCTATCCTTCCAACCTTCCGACCTATTACTAGTCACAAAAAGACTCCAAGAGGACTTGAATCGAATAAATCACTGGGCTATTGCTAATAAGCTGAAGTTGAATGCAGAGAAGACAAAGGCAATTGTTATAGGTTCCCATCACCTTCTTAAAACTGTTCCTCATATCCCAACCTTGTTCTCTAAATAATAATCCCATAAAGTTCCATTCAACCATATAAAACCTTGAAATCACCTTTGACCAAACTCTTTTCTGGAACATCTTTCCGATATCTCCCGTCGTACCTTTTCCACTTTAAAGTGACTAAATTACCTCCGTGACCTATTTCCACTTGAGACCCGTATACTCCTAGTTAACTCCTTAATATTCTCCCACTTTGATTACTGTTGAACGATGTACGGAGGTATCTATGGGGACCTCGAGGCAAAAATTAAACGTTTGATAAATTGCTTTGTAGGATTCAGCTTCGGGATCCCGAGGGACGTCTCTGCCTCCCAATATTACGAAGAGTTGAAGTGTCTTCAACCCTTCCTACCCTCGTTAGTACATCCTGGTATTCTTCCTTTACCGTTCATTCAAATCCTCCGTTCATTCTCGTCATACCCGTTCTCGACCTTCAGATTTATATACAGCGACCCACCGATTCGCAGCTTTCTACAGACCTTTTCTTGTCCAACCCTCATCCTCATGGAATTCCCTTCCTCTTTCCATCCGTCGTATACTCTCCAATACTCTTCCCACCTTCAAATCAAGCTCACTTCTTTTCCATCCAGTTCCAAAAAAATTTTAAAATTGTAAATAGATTTTCTTTTATTTCAATCAACATTTGTAAATATGTTACTTTTTTTTTACCGAAATGAAGTGGAAAGAATTATGGTTTTTTTCCGTATTAATTAAGATGCATATTTAACAGAAGCATATTTGTATGTTCCAGTGATGTTTTCAGGGTTTTCACAAATGTTTATATTTATTTTTCTTAGTTCTGTAGTTATCGCTATTAAATTAATAAGAGGCGGAAATAACGACCCTAGGATATCAGACTCTGGGAAAAGAAGTTTGATTGATGATCTAGATCTAGGTGGAGAGCATGATGTATTAGTCCCTTGACGTATCTTCATCCCCTCCTGACCTTAACCTTAATAAACCTATACTATCACCAAACCCAAGGATTTGCTAATAGTCAGAACACTTCTGTATTTTCAGCGGTGTGGTGACCTGGAATACTAAATAATACATATATTTATATATATGTAAGTTCTATTTTCGTATGTATCTTAATAGAAGAATTCACCAGTTTAAATCATGCAACTGAAATTTTTATTAAACAAAAAAAAACATTAATAATAATAACAACAACAACAACAAGTTTAAAAAGATAATGAAATGCAAATAAAACAATATAATTACCTGAAATAAACTGAATTTTATGAATCTTCTTTTCTACACTACGTATTACAATTTTTGAATAATCTAACAAGCAAATCATATGCTCAAATACAAACATTAATTAGGGATTGATAAATTATTTGCCACTTCTATAAATTTGTTTTATTGAAAACTAGTTTCGAATGTTATACATTCATCCTCAGTTCTAAAAACACACAAAACATTCAAAAATAAGCAATTCAAAATATAGTTTGGTATTATTATACATATTAAATTAGATTAATATAAATCAGTATTATGAAACATTTATGAATTATGAATTTGATTAAGACAAGAAATCAAATACATGTTGGTACTCACCAAAGTTTAAATGGATTATGTCAAACAGAAACGTTTGTACTGGTTTCTTCTCGCATTGAACTAACAATGAACGAAAGGTAGCACGTTTTTAGGTAAACGGTTTAAGGGTCAGAGTTTTTCCAGTAATGCCGGTGAGTAATTGTTTTTTCTGTTATAGATGGGAATAAATTAAAGATTGGACAATTGGAGATATTTATTTGGTCATTTATCCAATAGTCCAATCTTAAATTTATTCCCATCTATAATAGAAAAAAACAAATACAAATAGCGGAAATACAAGTTTTAAGGTCTTCTGAGTCCAAATAACCAAGTCTCGCAAAATGGTCAGTGTGTATCTGAACAGCCTAGCTCAAAAACGGAACGTTGTACGAAATTGAAATTACGTATTTAATATAGGTTAATATTAATAATATAGGCCTTGGATATTACAGTCACTCTTTCGTCAAAATCGACTAACCGGAAGTGCCGCTTTATATTATAAATTTCACGCTTTTTCACAATTTTCTCGAAAACGGCTCTAACGATTTTGATGAAACTTCCTAAATTATTCTCCGTAAAGCTCTTGAACGTTTCATGTATTTAATACATCACCGAAAAAATGCAGAGAAAAAAGTTATGACGAAAAAAAAACTTTATTTGCGCATAATTAAAAAAGAAAATTATATCATATGATAGATAAGATTCTCTAAAAAAATGAAGTGCCACTGGATATCATCAATATCACACTTTTTTATAATATTCTCGAAAACGGCTCCAACGATTTTTATTATACTCGTTGTATCATTGTATAATCCAATGGTCTTTAATATCAGATAATTCTTGTCCTCATTGAAATTGTCTGACAAACTTAAATGCCTAATTTTCAAAATTGCTCTTTCCAAAGTACCTTTAATTTTTTTTTTTTTTTTAAATAATTAGCCATCTCTCATGGTCTGTAGTAATAAAAAATATAAACTATGAAAGAATTTGACAATTAACTGAAGGAGGAAAAACGAGAAATATTTTACCAGATTGAAAACCAATTGCCGGAAATAAGAATAGTAAAATACGGGTAGTAGTATATAGTAAATTAATTGTTTTATATGAATATATTTTACCTTCTATAATTTTCACTTTCACTTGCCTACATGGAAATATAGCAAGGAGAAGTATTGCCATCGCTAATAATAAAGAAATTGCTGTTTTGAAATAAGCAAAGGTAATTTGTAGGTTATGTTTAGAGAAGTTAGCTACACAATTATTCATTTTGTAAGTTTTCGAAAGTTTACCTAACAGATTTTCTATTAATAAAAAGACTTTGATCATAATGTTTCGTTTTATTACAACTTGAATTTAAAAAACCAAAAAATATATACTGCATCCTGCTGAAAATATTTCAAATAGGCAGTGTTTATGTGAATAGTTTTTAATTATTTTAAAAAATGGATTATTATTATTGGTTGGTAAGAGAAAGTTTTGTGATCGCGCACCGCACCAGATTTTTTTTATTTTGTTTCTAAGGCTCTACCCCAAAGGGTCATTGGCGGTAAGAGATAATTTATATTCTGTTAAAGTACTTTTCAATAATTTAAAGCGTGGAATATTTATAATACTTAGTTATATTATTTAATGTGGAATAATTAACAATATTTATCCTTGTTGTAAATATCAATTTAATCCGTTGAGGACTAGCTCTGTAATCCTAACTTGTCCTTCATTACGAAGGCACTGGCAGATCCTAATCCAGACGGTGCTGCCCCCTGCAGGCCGTTCCGATAAAAGCCTCCTTATCCCCACCCCTCAAACATGGCAGCTTCCACTAATGATCTTTTCCTTTTCAAATGACTTGCTGAGGACATTCGTATTTCTGTCAAAAGCAGGATCTATGAGTTTTTGTTCATAAACACCATGGATTTTTATAATGTATTTTTTTTTAAATTTCTCCAATTTAAAATCATGATTTTTGGAATATATATTGCTTTTTTATTGAAAAAAAATATAAATGAATATATATATATATATATATATATATATATATATATATATATATATATATATATATATATATTCATTTTCTTATAACAATTTTTTTTCAATTCTCAAAAATAATAATTAATTTTTATCAAGAGTGTTTTTTATTATAAACAAAAAATTGAATTTACTACTTTAATATTCTTTCTAATATATTTTTTTATCCATCAAATTTATTTTTTTATTTCGGTATATTTTAAAGAATGGAAATCGCCCCATGAAATTTTAACCATTTCACTCAGTAACTATAAAAAAACGAAAGAATTTTGTGATTAAAGCTTAAAAATAAACAGAAATATGATTAATGGATTTATTTTTTAAATGCTTTCTTAACGTTTAATCGTATCCTGATTAATAATTAGATAACATTAAATCTTCAAATTGAATATTACATTTTATTTATCTGAAATATGATATTACTATTTTATATTTTTTGCTATTATGTTATTAAATTATCGAAGTATTTTTTTAATCATATTGCGTTGATGACAAAATTTCTGTTATCAATATTTTGTAATAAAAAAAAAAAAAACATAATCTTTTTAGTTGTAAGATCAATAGTGAGCAGGATAGTGCGTACGGCTATAGCAGACTATTTATTTATTCTCTCATATCATCCGTGGATCGAACCTGGGGTCGGGAGGCCCTCCTGTGGCGCACACATCCTGTATAAAGTGGGTACCTGATCCTTCAATGGGTTGGGAGAATACGGGTGAGCGAGATCCTCCTAGCCAGATCACAATTTTTTATTTATTTTTTCTTAATAATGAAAACATTAAACAGGTCAGCTTTTTTTTTTGTAATAAATTAAACAAATCAATTTAATTTTAATTAAAAATACTGAGTGCTTAATTAAGAAGTAACGAAAATTTATTAAAAACCAGTACTTGTTTCTAATTTGTGGTTTGGTTCGTCATAAGGTTAGAAAAATGTTGTTCTTTTACTTTACACGATAAGAAATTCTTAACAGAAGTGAAATTAAAAATTATAAAAATTAAATTTCCGATTCTAAATAGAGTCTTCTAAAGTCTGATAAAGCATTTGACAGCGCAGGGAGTTCCGAGGAAGATAAAAACGTTTAAGTACCTCCATTGTTGTGAAAAGTAATATTCTGTAGAGAGAACTTCTTTCGGGAAAACTTTATTCGAACTAGTATCAAAGTTTGACCTGAGAAAATAAAACGTATTGCTGCATATTTTCTTTTGAAATAATTTCTTTTATTACACTTTGAAAGAACTTCCATATTGGAGTTGATGAAACTATTTCACCTTTCGCTGGTAAAAGCATATTATCCTTTTTTTACGTTTTACTATTAACCTTTTAACCAATTTAATTTTTTCCATAGAAACTTTTTAACATTGGCTTTAAGATTTTAATATAGAAAAATTTAAAGCTCTAGAAAAAAGTTATGGTATTAAGATCTTGTTCACTATTTCGTTAAAGCTATAATTAAAATATATATAATGCTAGGAAAAATAATATATTAAACTCAGAATAAATTTTATTTTTATTTTATTAGAAAATTCCTTGATAAATATGAGACCTCTGATGAAATTTTATTTATTTATTTATCCGCATCTACCCTTTCGGTACATTGCGGGATGATGATATCTCTATATTAAAAAATATTTTGGCTTTATGACCTAATGGTGAACGGGTAAAAAGAGCAATGTTTAATGTGCGTTACATTTTTGCATTGACGTTTCGGCCCAACTTAACCATGCTCAGCTAGAGCATCTAAAACTTATTTCTAAAAACAAACTTTCAATATTCAATTTATATAACGTGAATATCAACATTCTCTCTCTCTCTCTCTCTCTCTGTATAAATATATATATATATATATATATATATATATATATATATATATATATATATATACTAAACTCAATTAAATTAGCAGAGAATTTCATAAAAATAATTAGATGAGTTGAAATTATATTTTCTTGAATGTATACTTACACTAAATATATGTGTATATATATATATATATATATATATATATATATATATATATATATATATACACATATATTTAGTGTAAGTATACATTCAAGAAAATATAATTTCAACTCATCTAATTATTTTTATGAAATTCTCTGCTAATTTAATTGAGTTTAGCAACTGCGATTAAGGGGTCATCGATTTTCACTTTTTTGATGATTTTGCATCTCAAAAAAAATTGGGCACATGGCCTGACGTTCGTTCCAATATTGATGTTGTTTTTTTAAGAAATTCAATTATTTTTTCAATTTTAGTCCTGTTATTATCGGGACAGCTTTTCTCTTCTTTTTTTTACGTGGAATGAGACAAAATACCCTCGAGATCTTGATGACATAGGTTAAAACGAGATATAATGACGGAATAAGACCTCCAGAAACAAGAGCGCGCGCGTTTGTGTGTGTGTGTCAATATATGGATATCGTGACGACGAGTGTCGTTTTTGAGATACTGCTATCTTCGGAAACTAGTAACCAAATTTATGGTCACTTTTTGAGCCACCGATTTATAGTTTAATAGGCGTACAAGGAAGTCATGTGGTTTCAACATCAGATATTTTAGGTTTGTCAATCTGAAAGTATATTTTAAAAGTTTCGGTTTAATTTCCGTGGAAGTTGCATTCAGTTTCCACGGAAACGTTTTGTTTTCATTGAAAAATATAAAAGTAAATATTATTAAGTTAATTTCTACTATTATATTCTTACATTACATTAATATAAGGCGTATTGTTGACAATAGATTATTGGTGGGAGGACGTTCGGGTAGTATCTGCCTCCTTTCGGACGCGTTCGGCTTTCCATCTAGGGTCTTGCAGTCCTCATGAGATACGCTGTATCTTTGCTAATACTATTCCGATTTCGATGATTCCTTTTTTTGTTATTTAGATAATTTAATTACCTTGCATATGACCGTATACATAACTTATCATAGACTGCATATTTTCGGGATTATGCAAAAATAAAATTTTCTTATCGCTATAACTTTTTTCCCTGCATTTTCTCGATGATGTACTTAGTATATAAAATCTTAAAGAACTTCAAGGAGATGACATTAGGCAATTTTCATCAAAATCGTTGGAGCCGTTTATGACAAAATTGTAAAAAAAGTGTAAAATCGTTTGAATAATTGACACTTTCGGTTAATCCGTTACACTCTATCTCTGCTAATACTGATCAGATTTCTATTTTTCTTTTTTAATTTTTTTCATAATTTAATTACCTTTCATATTATTGTATACATAACTTACCATTAGATACATACTTTTCGAGTTATACGCAAATAAAATATTTCTTTCGTTATAACTTTTTTCCCTGCATTTCTTCGGTGATGTACTACTTATATGAAAAGTGAAAGGCCGTTAAGAAGAAGGCTTTAGGTAAGTTTCATCAAAATTTTTAGAACGGTTTTTGAGATAATTATAAAAAAGTGTAAAATCGATTATATAAAGTAGGACTTCCGGGCAGTCGATTTTGAGGAAAAAGTTGCTGTAACATCACATGTACATATATACCTACTTTAAATACGTAATTTCAGTATCGTACAACTTTTCGTTTTTGAGCTAGGCTTTTCACTTATACACAGACAGACAAACAGACCATTTTGCGAGACTTCGTTATTTGGACTCAGGGGACCTTAAAACGTGGATTTCCGTTTAAAACTCGAATTCGAAATTTTCACCATTGCAATACTTCCCCTTATTATATATTTCATGTATTGGTGATGGAAATTAAAAAATAGTAAGTATATTTATTGTTATAGTTATCTTATATTTGTTGGCCTTCCGACCTCAATATCGAAATTTATTCATATCTCTTCGAAATGAGACTAGCTTCGCAAATTGAGGTATACCATTGGAGAAAGTTGATGGGGTCTTTTGTCGAAAAGACCTGCCAGTTATATTTGAAAATAACTGATATCATATTAAATAAATTATACATTATTTCAGAAGAAAACATACATATATTTTCACAGATACCATCAAAAATTAAGCAAAAACAATAAATACATTTAAACTTGAGGACAAAATTCAGCGATGTTTTCCAAGATCTTTTGAAACAAGCACACCTTCTCATACATCCTCCTCTATGTAACTTCGCAAAGATAGGACTCTTAACATGTCCCTCCTAGTCTCGCATTCTTTCTTGTTGCATCGTTTCACTGAAGCCCACAGGGATTCGATCCTCTGGGTATGAGCAACCTCCTCAATTACATCATTTGATATCCTTTTGCACATACTTTGGTACTAGCTATGCTATTTGTGCTCTTAACTGGAATATATTCATCATGTTCCGGTTAAATTTCAAGAATATTACAATATCTCATTTAACATGTATAACATTAGACTACGTATATCAATTTATGAACATTAACTACGCAGATAAAAGCTATATTGTTATTACTTAACTGGCATGTCTTTTCCACAAAAGACCAAGCTGATGAAATGAAATAACTTTTTTTGAATTTCCCAAGGTCATAGCTAGAAAATTCCTTGCTTGAGATTCTAGTGAGTATTTCTGAAAATTATTGGTTTTTACTCGTTTATTTTGCTTGGCTGCTATGATCGTCTGACGAAGCAACCTTTGTCTACAAATTGGTAGCTATCTTATAGGAAATTCATCTTAGATTCCAAAAATGGTGACGAAAATTGAGAAATGTTCTTTTACAGCTGATAAATTTGGAACTTTATTTGGAAAAACGTGATTTTCTTGGAAAATCATTTAAAAATCCATATTTCGGTTGGCGGCACTGAAAACATTTTTAGTACACTATCCCTTATTTAATTATTGGCATTTACTCCTGAAACATTCTGTATATACAAAAAAAAATTAAAACTAAATTTAACGATCAATATGACTAACTGTTGGTTCAATATTAATATAATGGGGTGCATCAAAAATAATGCACTAAATTAAAATAATACATAAATTAAATAAAATATAAAATAATGCATAAATTTGATACCTTTATATCAAATTTTTATCAAAGGATGCAAATACGCACTTTAAACATATTCAATGTTTACCAATAACCAATACTCTCGTGTAAAGGATTAAGTAAGCTTGTTTTTAAACATTTTACCCGTGCACTAAAGCCTTAGTTCATCATTTGCAGCCAAACAAGAAAGGTGGTTTCTTACAAAATACTCGTAACATTAAAAAAAAAAGTAGAAAAACTGCAGCCGCTGAAAAAATACATGAAATTATTCAAACTGAAGGTGAAGGTGTTCTTAGCCATCGTACAACACGGCGTTGGTTTAAAAAAATTAGCCGAGGAGATACGTTCTTGGGAAGGAAGATGGGCTGAGGGTGATCATTAGTGAATATTGATGAGATTCCATGATGGTGTTCTATGAACTCCGAACTTCACTGTGAACAGTTAGATAGAAAACATGCGAATCACCACAGTGTTACCCAGCTTTGGTAAACGGTCAAGGTGTTATAAATAATAGCAGGATAACGCTCGGACACACAATTTCATTCGGACGCAGAAAAAGTTGAAAAATTTTCAGGGAATCGAACATCTCCAATACAGTCCAGACATCGTTACATCAGATTATCACTTATTTCCTTCCATACCCAAAAAAATAATAATAATAATTTTGTAGAGGTTGACATTATGGTTCTAGAGTTTTTCGACAGCCTTCCCAAGGAGAGGTAGCAGCATGACATCCAGCAACTGGTTGAAAGATGGTTTACAACAGTCGATCATAAGAGGTTATATTTTGAATATTAATTCTGCGTTATATTAAAGAAATCAAAATGTTAACTTTCTAATTTTATTGTTTCTAATATTAACACCCTATTAATTTTCTAATAATTTCGGAACGTAATTATAAAGAAATATTTTATTCTTTTCAGCGTATCTCGTTCCGTTTTTTTATTCTTTTTTTTCTCTAACGCGCTTTTTTTCTAATAGGCGCTTTTTACTAACGGATTAACTTTATTTGCTTACAAATGCCGGTTGAGTTCCATTGTATGACGCAACCAATTTTTCCTTAAGCTCCCTTGGCGGCCATATTCAGATCCTATGGGAAATAGTTTCGCTATTTAAGAATGAAACTTTAAAAGATGAATGTTATGCATCAGTGCAGTTGCTTTCAAGTTTTTTGAAAAATGACTTGGCGCATTCTGAACTTTTCCTTTTTCTCTCGACGGAGAGCCCATAAAGCAAAACTTAGCCTATGTAGAAGAGCTTTTGGTAATAAATTTAGACTGCAAGAGTGCTCGGGAAGTGGTATCCATCATTTATGGACGTAATGAAGTTGTGATGGCTATTAGGGAATGCCCTTCTCCTTAAAGGGTGCACTACATCATCCGTCCCCATCTAGTTATAGAGAGTATTATGGTGACTATTACCTCGGCGAAGTGGAGTTATAGCAAATTGTAATAAGAACCTTCTTTTAGATCGTCCACATATCCATCTTCATTTTATATTTCGATTAGAGAATATAGATATAGATTCGACTGTATCGTAAAATATTTGGCACAAAAAAAGGATTAATCGATTGCAGAATCTAAATAGCCCGGAATCGCTAAAATAGTCTTATAAAATTGTAGAACTCAATAGCGGAAGAATCAATAAAAATTTTTAAAGGATAGACCAAAACGTAGGTGAGTGGATTCTGTTAGTAACTTGTAGATTTTCAAATTTTGCGGGATTCTGTAGTGATAGGAAGGTAGAATTGTTAGTACTAAACAAATGTCGGCAGTCATAATAAATGAAACATAAACTACTCGTTTTGTTGACCGATTACTAAGTGACCCTCGAAGAAAAAATGTAATCGTTATATAAATTACATTAAAATTGTGTATATTATTATTTTAGAACTACGCCATTTTTTTTTTTATTCGGACCTTTAAATACATCAATTAGCAAATGGGCTAATTTAGAGTGATTAGTGCATGGGTAAGCATGAGGGAGACAGCACCCAGTAATGCATCCTCATGACCTTGCAACAGAATTATATAGTTAGACTGGGAGTTCCCTCATCCAACTCTTCTTCTTCGCCGAGATATATCAGGCAGTGTTTGTTATCCATTTGTACATTAGAGCACGTGATCCCTCTAGCTTTATTAAATAAAAATACAATTACATTGAGCTATAAAATATTTATAGCAGTAAAAAGAATTAAAAATATTTATTTAAAATTGAGTAAATCAAAAGAAACGGAACTCCTTCATTCTGACAAAGGCTACCTGCACCGCTTGAGCAGTGATTCCGTAGAAGAGGCTGGGTTTCGCGTTTAAAGGGGTATGGTCTGCTATGACCCTTCGCATGCACAAAAAATTTGTGAACATACGGGCTTTTTGCGATTTTGAGTTTTTTTTTTGCAAGTGATCCAGCGTGCAAAAGTTAGTTTCATTTTTAATTCATATATTAATTATTTATTTTTCATTTTATCAATAAACTTGTTAAAAATAAATATATTTTTCTAAGAAAGATAATTGTATATAATTAGCCCTTTTAACGTCTTCTAGTAGCTTGAAAACTGCTTCTTTATACTGACTTAACCGGGATAGTAAAATCTTTATGAAAGCTCTACTTGGGACGGGTATATTACTTCGTGTTTTTGAGTTGGTTACTATGAAGATTATTTGTATGAACCCCCATTGTCATTAGTCAGTCGTTGTAAAAGAACTCATTAGAGACATAGGAAAATTAACGGTATGAAAGTCTAGCACTATTTATTGATGTCATCTTTTTAGTATCTGACGAGCTTTGAACATCTTAGAATGTACTCACTCCTTCCCACCTATTCCCCCTCAGTTGTATAAAGTCTCTGGCCTTCCTTCGCTATTCTTGTACACCCATTATTCCTCCGTATGTGCATCCAAGAGTTGACGAATTCACCAACAGTTGAACACTTAGAATGTGCTCTTATTTATAATGAAGTTTAATAAAGGCTATTACATTTTGACTATATCAGAATACTTCTTTCTATCTAGTATTATCTGCATTATCACTAACTAATACGGGCTAGAAACTTTCTAATTGACTCATTGTTAACTCTACAGATTCAGGTTCTCATACCTCTATAATAAACAGTAGGGATCGAGGAAGAAGCGTGTGAAAATATGAATATTGATGGCTGCAAATTAATGAACGATACAGCAATAAACAGGGCACTAGTTGTACTCCTGAGAAGTGTGAAACCCCCCTTCTGTATTATATATGGCTCTAAGAAGGCATGATGCCACGGGAACCAATGGAGGTATTAGCATCAAAGACAAAGTGTATTGGGGATCTATCGATTTAATCATATGCTACAGAAGGTCGCAGTTAGTTTCTTTACCATTTTTTGTTAAAAGCTAAACGTTTCAGTTATTTATAAATAGGTATATATTATTAATTATGTAAAGTAATTATCATATAAGTAATTAGTAAACATCATGCAGAAATTGAATATTCCTTTCGCCGGCTTTGTTTAATTCTTATGGCGTAGGAATACATCAGGTTCAAGGTCGAGGTTTTAGTTAGGTTAGGGCTCTTTGGACACTGATCAAGGCCTTTAGTGTACTTCATTAAATATTTTTTTTAGCATTTCTCATTTATAGTTTTATTGTATTTTATCAAATATATTATTAAGTTGTTTTTTTTTTAACAAATTCAATTATTTTTCCTATGTTGGTGTTGTCACCGCCCAGTATTGTTTAAAGTTTTCTTTCTATCTCTGAATAGTGAAAATATCTTTCATGTAGTGGACACTCTTCTAAAATGTTGCCAATCGTACATGCTGCACATTGCAAATTTCACATTTTGGAGGAGTAGTTTTATTAAAAAGGAAACTCTGTAAGTCGTGAGTGGCCAGTTCCGATTCTAGAGACAACTTCTTCTCTTCTGTTTTTACGGTTAGAACTTTTCCAGGCTCCAGTTTCTTTTTTAACATTTTTTATACATAACTACTCCTATATTTATCTTTAATGTTTTGATATTCTGTATAATAAGTAAATTCTGAAGTACTATGTTTGTTGTATTTATTGAGTGTTAGGTGTTTGTGGGTAGCTTCAAGGTCCATATTGGGTAATTAAATTCCTCCGCTTTTGTTTACAGACAACGGATTTCTTCAATATATCTTCTTGCTCTGATTCCGAGTTGAGTCTTTGGTTTTCTAAGGATCTTCTAACTTCTAGTTGAAAAGTAGGTTTTCATGCTGGATTGTTATTTTTAAAGTTCAGCCTTCCACATCCGTGTGCAAGTTGCTTCAACGTTTTGTACAATTAGACCTTCGTAACCCACGAAGCCGATATTAGGAATGCTTTCAGATTTCAAAGTAAGTGACTTCGAAGTTATCATCAGTTGGATAGAATTTAAATTTTTTTTCTTTAGTGCACTTTCCTTAGATTAATTTTATTTTTCAGGTTTTGCTCTCTATTAAGCTCATTCTTCCTAATGAAAATAAAAATAAATAAATAAAAAAACGTTGAGAAAATGTGTCGTTAAAGAGAAAGGAATCGACTCAGCGTTCGTTCGTTTTTAGAAGCACTCTAATTAATTGCTGTACCCGGGAAAGCTATTTCCCAAATTAGTTTTCCTAATGAACGGATTTGAAAAACAGTCTAAGTAATAATTCTGTTAGGACAAAGAATGAGATGAGGAAAAAAGAAAGTTTTATAAGGATTGTTAGGAGGGAGCGGTCTGGCTGGATTTATGTGCCGTAATATCGTGGAGTCGGTGATGCTATCTTCTGTTCCTCCCTTCTTGTTACTAGTTGGTTCTTGCGGATTTCGAGGATGACCAAGGATGAGGTCCATTATAAGGTACAGTACAGAACTTTTTTTTTTTTTATCCTTTCGTCCTTTTTTAATCGGGGCGCAAATATTTCTGTGCTGTGGCTTATTTAACAACTAATTCCCAATAACTTAATCGTTATATTGAGATATAGTCTAGATAATGAAGGGGGAGTGTAGACGAAATGAAAGGACGGCCAAAATTGACTTCAGGGCATTTTTTGGACTAGCTAAGAGGCAAACCTACTAAAAGCCCTCGGATCTAGGAGCGGAGGCAAAAAGAGTGAAGGAGAAAAGCTCATGCTTTTTGGTTTTTCGTTTATATTTCGAAAACGAATGGTCCTAGCTTAAAACATTTTATGCAAAAAATTGAAGATTATTAATTTTCCTACAAGAATGTTGCTCTTAATATTTTTCGTATCTCTTATAGTTCAAGAATTGTGCACTCTTCAAAGTAGCAAACGGTAAAGACGATAAAAAGAAATATATAGTCCAGAACAGTATAGAGTCAAAAATTATTTTCAAATTTGATACTTTAAATAGCGTATAATTCTTAAATTATAACAGATATGAAAAAAAAAAAAAAAGTAGGAAATTTAATTCACTTCAATTTTTGCCTAAAATGCTTCAAGCTAGGACCAACCGTTTTAGAGATATAAACGAAAAACCGAAATTATGACCTTCTCCCTCGGAGGAATTATACTTAATGTTTAAGGATAATAAAATGGACTATCAAGTGGCCAATGATGTACATGCAGAAAGGAAAAATAATTAATTAAGAAAGAATAATTTTGATAATCGACGAATTGTCCAAAACGTCAATCTATGAATAAAGATATAAGTTTGAAGGCGCATGATCAATCTTCCATTTTTATAATAATACTAATACTTTCGAATTTCTATTACAACTCTCATTTCCGAAAATTTGTTTTCAACGTGAGAAAATATTTCTCCTTTTTTCTCTCCTTTAGTTGATTATCAAATTCCTTCATAGTTTATATTCATATATTTTTTATTACTACTAACAATGAGAGACGGTTAATTATTTCAAATAGCAAGTGCCTTTTTTTATTGTTTTTTACAGTTTATAGTTACTTTGATGGTAACTCTCATGGATTGATCCCATTAACCTACTTTTCGATAGAGTTACGATCGGTGTGGAAGTTAGTAAGTCAGTCAAATATGAGAAGTCAGTAAATAGTAAGATGTAGTCATTCTTAGCACTCAACTCTTAGTCGGAATCGTTTATGCTTTTTATACAATTGGTCAGGCTAGGGATACCTCAAGGATCAATACTAGCATCGCTGTTATCCATCTTATATTTAGAAAAAATACAAGTGAAACATGAATTGTTTATTGCGACCTTTAATGTTTTAAGTAGCAGTATGTCCAAATCCATCCCCATCACATAAAAAATGTACATTATTCAGGAATCAACCCCAACAAATGGTTGAAGCCGATACCCATTTTAATCCGTAACGCAAAACCCTGAATAAAACATTAAGCCTTTTGTACTCACTCCTTCAAAGACCTGAAACTGAAACTTCGACTGAAAGGATACACGCGCTGTAACGGGTTTGAACATCCCTTTACAGATCTACAAAGGAAACTCAATAAACTTCAACGACTATTGATTTAACTGAAACTGATTGTAAGTAATAAATATTAGAAACTCATTAAATGAACATTAGCTGCTTCCACTAATAACCTTGAAACTGACAAACAAACAAACCTTTGTCTCTTATCTGGCATATACTAGATAAATGAGCCGTTATTAGTTTATTTTAAAATGTTGAAGCAACAATAAAATAACAAAAAAAAAATTAACTAAATGGATTTCCGAATTTTTTGTCAAAAATAACAGATTTGATTTTTGTATAATTATCAACAATAATATTTCCTTGTACCTTTTGAGATAATTTTTTTTTACAACTGCAACTTTGTAGGTCCAAACAATGGATTTCCAAATTCTTTGTTAAACAATAACAGATTTGATCTTTGTATAAATATCAGCTATAATATTTCCTGGTATGTTATGAGATAATTTTTTTTTCTAACTGCAACTCTGTAGGTCCAATAGTTTCCGAGATGCAGAGCTTCAAAGATTGGTAATTTTTTTTCTTTTTCCAAACAGTAAAACTAGAAAATAAGACTTTGGGATGATTGAATTTTTAAGCATTAATATTTTTCCAAAAATGGATAAAAGCACAACAAAATTTAAAGAAAGTATAGAATTAATAAGGAAACTGTTTAACCCTTCCCTAATGTCATAACTTCTTATTATAATATAATTTTATAATATAATATATTAAATATAACGATAGCATAATTATTTATAATATTATTATAATAGGCCTAGGAAACATTTTAGAGAAGTTTGCAAAGTTTAGAAATGGTTCATACTTAATTATACCAAAATCCAATTTTAGTATTTATTTTTTTAAACGATGAGTCAACCATTGGGTCTACAACAGTCGTTCTCTGTTTGAATTAAAGATAAATAGATTTGCTCCAACTTCCCAATAATTTTCCTCGTAGGATCAACATTTTCCCCAATATTTGGCCCAAAAGTTGAGCCGAAACTTAAAATTTTACTTTTTGGAAAAATGATTCTTCGAATGTATCTCGGGAACAATTGAACCTACAGAACAACGACTTGACAAATTTAATCTGCTTTAAAACAGATTATGTGATTATCTATATTGCCAAACGGTAACATTTCATAATTAAATGTTTAGATAATTATATAATCTATGGGATGATAAAAATTCCTTCTGATTACTATATATTAAACCTAAATAACTTAGTATTTAAGTCAATAAATATCTAGTACAAAAGGCTAAGTATAATAGATGGGATTTCAATTTTGAGTTGAAGGAGAGATACTTGGGCTGGGATGGAGGGAGTGTAAACGCAGTTTGTTGACAGGCAATATCGACTCTTGCCCAAGTTTGACAGCCCCTGTTGCGGCCAGGCTTGGCCAAACTCATAGAGCTTCCTGGAGCTCATCTGAGCTGAGAGTATTACGAGTGTGCAGGATTAATTTGCACTAAAATAGATTTTGTTAATTGATCTGAAAATGGAAGCGAAATTATCCCTAAAATAGATAGACCGAATATTCATGCTACGTGGCATTAAGCCTGCAATTTACAAACTGCTTCCATCTTAATTATATTATATTATATTAATTAATTCGTAAATTAATTTTTTTTATTAATATAGCAGAGCAAAAAGAGATATAAATAACTGTTAGGATTTAAATGGAATGTTCCACACACAAAGCCGGGGGCTCTAAAATAAGGAAAAAAACTAACCTGTCAATATTTCGCCAATTCATTCATCATCAGGACAAATAAATAAATAAATGAATAAAACCTATTCATAAAGACAAAGTGAAGCAGCAAAAATGTACTAAAGACCATAAAAAACAACTAAACAATAAAAATAAAAAGAATTGTATTTGATTTCTTGTCTTAATTAAATTCATAATTCATAAATGTTTTATAATTCTGATTTATATTACATCTAATTTAATATGTATAATAATACCAAGCTATAGTTTGGATTGCTTATTTTTGAATTTTTTGTGTGTTTTTTAGAACTGAAGATGAATGTATAACATTCGAAACTAGTTTTCAATAAAACGAATTTATAGAAGTGGCAAATAATTTATCAATTAGATTGATCCTTCTATACCATCATGTGGATTTCAACTGAAATAAAAAGAAAGTAAAAATGCAGAGAAAAGGAAGGTGCTTATCAAGAAAACTTTGTATACACGGCTATACAAAATATGTTAATATAGAAGAGCGGAAACCCAAAAATATACATAAAATAATTGTTAGAATAAGAGGAAGGCCCATATCAAGAAAATAGAGAATGGATGGCTAGCCCACAAAATAAATTATGTTAATATAGAAGAGCAAAAATTATTATATACATACTATTAATTAATAGTAAAAATTAATACACATAAAATAATTCTTAGGGTGTCAATCAACAGGTTAGTTCTTTTTGGTCGTTTTAAAGACTCAACAGCTTTGAAGATCGGAAATTCAGCTTTAATTTTTTGTGTCGGAAATTATGCTTGAAAAATAGCCAGTCATCGGGGATTTCTGGTTTTTAGACTAATAATTCCATTTTTCCATCAGCACCAAGCAACAAGTGCATAGAATATAGATATGAAGGTTGATGCAGTTGTTCCCATTACCATTTATTATTCCATGAAAGCTAGATAAAGGCTCATTCCACTAACTTTGTTCCATCAGTCCCTATTCTCTATCTCAAATAAGTGATCCTTCTATGTTCTGTCTAACCTTACTGGGTCGCTCGCTCTATCTTTCGCTAAGTGAACTAGAGATGCTATAGAATGGTAAAATAATTTTATACTCGTCTTCTAGGATTTTTCAGGATTCATATTATTTCTACAATTATGATTATTTTGTTGTAAATATATATATTATTTTGTTTTGTTATGTAAAATAAGTTTTTGATAAAAACCGTGTTGAAATTAGGGATTGATAAATTATTTGCCACTTCTATAAATTTGTTTTATTGAAAACTAGTTTCGAATGTTATACATTCATCTTCAGTTCTAAAAACACACAAAAATACAAAAATAAGCAATTCAAAATATAGTTTGGTATTATTATATATATTAAATTAGATGTAATATAAATCAGTATTATAAAACATTCATGAATTATAATTTAATTAAGACAAGAAATCAAATACATGTTGGTACTCACCAAGGTTTAAATGGGTTATATCAAACAGAAAAGTTTGTACTGGTTTCTTCTCGCACTAAACTAACAATGAAAGGAAGGAAAGGTTGGATATTTATAGATAATCGGTTTAAGGGTCGGGGTTTTTCTGTTATTGATGAGAATAAATTTAAGATTGAACTATTGGAGATATTTATTTGGTCATTTAAGCAAAAATCTGGATTGGATTTGAAGTATTTTATTATTTCAAGTGCTTCATATACATTTAATTTGGGGCTGTTTTCAACGTGATGTATTAATTTAACTCCTGGGTCTTTGATGGGTTTATGTTTTTTTTCTTTCATTTAAATGAATTGCAAAGTTGGAATGATCTGTCTTATTATTATATGCATGTATATGTTCCTTTAATCTCTGAATTAGCGATCTTCCAGCTTTTCCCGTGTATTTCGCTGCACAATCATTACAATTTAGTTCGTGCAATTTAGAAGTGGGAAATAATTTATCAATCCCTAATTAGATTGATCCTTCAATATCATCATGCGGATGTCAGCGGACCGTGGTAAAATTGATTCCAATTTGTGAATTTCGTTTGCTTACACTTAAAATTGTTTTTGTACTTTATTTTCTAGTTATTTTTATTTTTGACGATGCGTTAGACTCTCAGTGTAAGAAGTTAAGTATCAATTTTTCATTATAAAACAGGAACACGATGTTTATAATTATTCAAATTTATTCTCAAGTCCGAATTGTAAATTTTATCATAAGCCGACTAAATACAACATTTAATGGTTAATAAATTGATTAAAAATGCCTTTAATTTTACAGTTCACAGCCTTTAAATCCTTGAATTATACTTGAACTGTTTTCATGCTGTAGCGCACCCAACTCCAGAATTCGTGTGTCGAACTTTCCATTTATACAATAACAATTATTTTATGTCTCATTTTGGGGTGGGGTGCTGTTCTTGGGCTTTTTGGACTGTGGATGTGAGATGTGCTGCATGTTTTCTTTATATATATATATATATGTTTTTTTTTTCTTTTCTTCTGTCCTGATTATGCCTGAATTGGCGAAATATCGACAGGTGATTTGTTTTCCCTTATTTCAGAGACTCTAGGATTCATTTGTGAAACAGTCCATCTACATTCTAATATTTTTTTTATCTAATTTTCTACTAAAGGATTGGTTTTCCTTCATATGAATGTTGTCCTAAATTCTTATATCCTAGTCTCTTACTCTTATTGATCAACGTCGCTTCTTCCTTGGTATTCATCTTCTCGTACTACGTTCTTCTATACACCCTTTGTATACAAGATCTCAACCTATCGATTTGTGTACACCCTTCATAATTTGTGGAATTCTATACCCATTTCAATTCACGAATCTTTCTCATTTTCCTTCAAACATCACTTATTTCTTCAGCATTATTTCTTAGGGTGTGTTTATATTCAAATGACGCTTTAACCTCGACCAGTGATCGATTAAGGGTAAGAGCGTCGATAATGGTCTAACCCTTTATGTCAGCTTCTATTCACTATAGATGTTGACTTGTTAACAAGTAAAATTTTTGTCAGGCCACCATTATGGGACAAAAAGATGTATAATGGGTCTACTTTAAACATTACGCCATTTTTTCTGTTAATGTATCCGACGTTTTCGATAATATGTTGTCAAAAATTTTTATTTTCATTTGCATATATTCAATAAATTGTATTCTTCTTTTTCGGAATCACTCATTATAAAGTCACAGTTTTTACTAGGGCTTCACTACTTACTGTTTTAACTTCTTAATATCTCGCCGATATCGAAGCTCTAACATAAACGTCACATAAAAGCAGAGATCCAAGCTTTAATCCTTGTTCTTATTGCCGCTCACCTCGCTTATCGCAGGTTCATCATAAACCCACCTTAATAATCAAAATGCTATATCGATATAAACAACATCTATTTATGGTAATAACAATTATTATTAATCGAATATTTGAAAATATATAAATATATAGACAGATAAATGCACATATAGCCCGAGCCTTTATTTAATTTTATCTATTTTTTTTTTCTTAAATCTCATTTGAGCTTTTAAAGAAGAATTTTCGTAGTGATCTTCATTTTCTTTAGAAAAACACCTATTGTTTACTCTTTATTTCTAGTTCTTTATTCTCCATTTATATCAACTCATTAGCTCGACACTCCCTACTTCCTCCCCCCTCCAAAAAAACAAAATATGATAGTGTTTATACTATAAAATGTATTAAAACTTTTTCATTACTGAACTATTTTAAAAATAAGAAATATCGAACGTTAGCCAATAGGAATCAACTTTAACGTTATAATCAATAATTCAAATATCATGGAAATATTTACGTTTTAATAACAAGGAAACGATTGTCTTCAACCAGGGCCGGATCTAGAATTTTTTCCCGGGGGGGAGAGGAGGGGAGAGAAGAGGGAGAGGAAGCTAAATTTTGCCGCCCCATCTTTTACACCCCGTCCCAAATAACACTATAATTGTATTTCAGGTAATATATTTCGAAATATATATCATATCATAGCATTAAAACAGTTTATTTACTGAATTTTGTTTGTTCTAAACAAACAAAAAAAAAACAAAATAAAACGATCTTTTTTTGCAGAAAAATGTTTATGATATCCTCATAGTTTATGGAACCAGCTCGTTTGCACTCTATGGAGACTATATTCAGGTTTGTTAGCCCTCTATCGTGCTCCTTAAATAACTTTTAATCAGTTTCAGCTTGATAAAACTTCTTTCTCTAGGAGAAACAGAAACTGGGATGGCAACGAATATTCTTAATGGTGTTGTACTTGTTTTACATTTATTTAGATCAAGGACAATTATTATTATTAAAATTGGGAGGAAACCATTGGAAGATTCCGAGCTCAAAGCCGTGAGTCTGTAAGTTTGAGCTTTTTGTCTTTTGTAATAATTAAAATTGAGCATAAAGAAATATTAAAAATGATTATATATATATATATATATATATATATATATATATATATATATATATATATATATATATATATATATATGTGTCGCTCGAAATGCCGCCCCCTAAATTCTGCCGCCCGGGACAAGTGCCCCCTTTGCTCCTCTCTAAATCAGGCCCTGTCTTCAACCGATGATAATGGCATTGGAATTATTCATGAAATTTATGGGATACACCAATTACTCTATTCTTTTATATTTGAATATTCTAAAAAGCAACGTTACGGCGGCAATAAATAAGTTACCGTTTAAACAACCATTTCTCAGTCGGTTAATTTAAGTTCATCAACAAGTCCCGACGGAACCGTTTAACGTAACCGGTGTAACATTAATGAAATGCAAACAGCAATTATATAAACAGAATGACGGTCTTTGTTTGCTTTTGTTTTGTGTAAACATTGATCGTTTTTTTTTTGTTTTTTTTCTCTCATTCTCATTCTACGATATTAAGGGAGAGCGACTGAGATTTCTTTATAGCAGGCGAATGTTTGCATTGCTCTGGTATTCTGTTTGTTTGTGTTACGTTTATTTAAACATATCTATTTTAGAAATCTATAAATCTAGCAATATATTGTAAAATGCAATGCGAAACAGACCAGGATTTCATAATAAAGACTATTCGAGCTTGTATCGATTATTCTGGAATGAAAAAAAAATATCGTGTATCACTTAGCAGTGTCAGAAAAGTCAACATTACGCTGTAATAATTTATTAAATTTTTAAAGTTAATAATCTCTTTTAGGTTTTCCAATGGCGGGAATAACTATTGTTTTAACTTTAAATCTTCATTGTATTCGTTTTGGCGGTATATATATTAAAATTGGAACGAAAGAGAGAAGATTAGTCTTTTAATAATGTTCCATTAATCCCTTTGGAACAGGTCTTCATCTGGACAAGCGTCTTACATGGAATCCTCACGCAAGATTCAAACGACCTGAAACTTCCAATAGATTCCAATAGTCCAACCCTGACAAACGCTCCAAACTACCAATTTACTACAAAAAGTTAATATACGTACATTACCATTGCCCGCTGTATTTGGACTTAAGAAATTAAACTTTGGGACTCTTCGAAACCATCAAATTCCTCCCGTATCCAATCCATAATTGTTTTATGAATCCTTAATGCTCCTTGTTATATCATTATTATATTCCTATTATGCCACAAAAATTATCCATAAAGACTTCAATATTACAAATGATGCGGATTTGGTCAGGAATAGATGACCTTCTTTAATCCCTTAAGGACCGAATTTTTTTCAGATAAATGCACCCAAAATATCAATTTTTTTTAATTATTAGAACTAATATTTTGACGTATTAGGAACAAAAAAAGTCTGTTTTTTTATAAAATGAATAAAATAAAATAAAACTTTATTATATATAGTTAATTTAATATAATAATATTGGTATAAGAATATTTTCACGAGTTATTTCGGCCAAATACATAATGGAACATAAAATATTTGACCGGTCGAGTTATCTCGGGTAAAGTCTTTGTGAACCATATAGTATGTTCCGAGATAACTAGGGCCTGGTCCTTGAGGGGCTAATTACGAACTTGATGCACACACACAAAGGCACTAATTCGTATCTTGTATCCCAGTCTATTTCAGAAAACCCTCCGAGGCGTATGAAAAGAAAATGGCTACGGGACCTCTTAACTTTAAATAGTTCTTGAAGCAGTGGCAATTATTCCATTTATGCACATGAGACCGTGATCCATTAGCTTTATAAAAGAAAAATACAATTATTGAATAATCGATAATTGGCCGTAAAACGTAAAAAGGAATGAGATGGTCCGGTAGGCGGTAAAAAAGATTGGATCACAAATAGTAAAAACTATTTATTTGAAACCGTAAATAGTTAAATAACTATTTCATGCCTTCATAAAAATACAATTAATTTGTAGTAGTAAAAAGAAATATAAAATACTTATTTGATAATGAGTGCATCAACATAATGGGAACGAGATCAATCTGACAGACGCAACCCGCACCATTTAAGCAGTGATCCTCCAAGAATGGGACGATAGTTGGAGGGGGGTACTCGCCTGCTCTGATCGCCTCACAAAGTTCTTGTGAAACAGCTAGTTTATCGTACAAAAGTTAATTTAATTTCCAATTCATATATTATTTATTCACTTTCTCTGTATCGAGAAATTTGCTAAAAATAAATAAATTATTCTTTATTTCCCCAAGAAAAATGACTCTATAAACAATCAGTACTCTTAATGTTTTCTACTTGTTTGCAAATTGCCTGCTTTACATCGACTTTTCCGGAGTAGTCAAATCACAAAAAATGGAAGCGTCTATACTTTTGACGATTATACGTCGTTTTTTTTATTCGGTTACTTTAAAGATTATTTTTATGAACCCCCGTTACGATTATACAGGAACGGTTTCTTCATCCAAATGCTAAAAAAGGGTAGTTTCTTCAGAAACTATTGCTATGTAACAATAGTCGGTATATGCACATTTAATTGTCGTAGCTTAGTTATTTTATAAATTTTAATAAATACATTTAAATGTTTCATTGTCATTTAATTTTTTTTATTAATTTTTTAATTTTTATTCTGCTCGAAATCACCCTTTTAGTCATTTTTAATTTTATTGCAAAGGAGATTGTCCTGGAATAGTATATTATTATCATTAAGGCTAAAAGGACCTCTTGCTGATATTGCCCTCCCCCTCTACCACCATTACCAGCACGGCATTACTTCATCGACCATGAGGACAAGTGAGAATGCACCACATCAACCATAAGACGGTCTATCTATAATAGCCTGCCATTACAGTCAATAGTCAATGAAAATAATAATTATCGTCCCCTGTAATCCACCCATAGACAGTTGTTGCTTCTGAGTAATGGTAGGATTGGAAGTTCCAGAAGAGCTGAGCTAGCAAGGTGTTGGCGAGTCTAGAGCTTTGTCAGCGGTCTAGGAGAATTACCTGAGGCGGACTTAAAAACTAGACTAAAGCTCTGATGATATCTACTCATGTTTAAAACTATTTCGAAAAAATATTGCACGAATTGCGTACAAAAAAAAAATATATGATTTAACTAACTATAATACTAATAACAATGGTGAATAATATCAAAAATATTTCGGTCAAAACTCAGAAAAAATATTTAAAAGCCGAACAAGTAAAATTTTATTTAGAATATCATAATTAAGTATGATTTTGTTTAAATTATTGTAATGAGTATAATTTATTTTGTATCTTAAGGGGGTCACTGAGTATCACTCCCAATGGAACAATGAAAAGATGGAGTAGAGGACCATTTTTTTTTTTTTTTTTTTTTTTGGGGGGGGAGGAATTCAATTACCTTTCAAATGAGCATTCGTGTAATCAGCAAAAAAAAATGCATACTTTTCGATTTATGCGCAAATGAAATATAAAAGTGTTTTTTCAAAAGCCATGCGAAGCCCGCAATATCGATTTCGTTAAATTTCATTACTGTAAAACCATCTAGGAACCATAAAGATATATCATTTTATAGTAAAAATTTGGTAAAGATTGTTTCATTTGTTTTCGCGGTTAGACCTTTCAAACTAAAAATGGGCTGTCTATTTATATAATTGAATTTATAAATGATTGAATTGAAAGTTTGGAATAGAGAGATATTAATTAGCAAAGCCCATTGTTACCCATTTTGGGTAGAAAACTAGGTTTTAGACTTCAGAGTTTTAATTTTTTTCTTTCTAATTAACATCACATTGTTTTCTTTTTATTTTAGATATTTTCAAATACTCCTCTTGGAAGTTTTTGGAGGGAGGAAGATCTCAAGGACCTCACTCCATCGTTTCATTTTTTACCGACATGGATCCACTATTATGGATCCATCCGGATATGGATCCATCCGGTATGGATCCACTATCCCGTTTTTATATTCCTTATAACGTATAAACACGTATTTTATAATATTTACAGTTAACAAATATTTCAAATGTACAGATTAATATAACTCTTGAGAAGTAACAGGATATAAATAGTGGATGTACAATAGCAAGAACATTAAATAGTTTAATCCAAACCCCCAAAAATTAAAAAAAAAAATGTGGAAATCTTAAGCAAATTACAAATCATAAATCTAATAAAAATGTTTATTTTATTTTCGTCAATATTTATATATTTTAATTTAATTAATAGTAAAAAAATGAACGTAATCGTAAGTTATTTATCTCAATATTTTATAAATATACATATTTTATAAATCAATTTCGTAAATTATAATCATACTTTATTTACTGACCAACAAAGTATATAGTAAGGGGAAGTATTGCGATCGTGAAAATTTTCGAATTCGAGATTTCAACGGAAATACACGTTTTAAGGTCCTCTGAGTCCAAATAACCAATTCTCGCAAAATGGTCTGTGTGTCTGTGAACAGTCTAGCTCAAAAACGAAATTTTGTACGATACTGAAATTACGTATTTAAAATAAGTATATGCATGTGATGTTACATGTTACATGTTATTATGTTAAAAAGATAATTATTATAGGACGGTAAGGGAAAGTTGTGTGATGCGCGCACCGCATCAGATTTTTATTATATGTGTGTTATAATACATAACCTAAAAACTGTGTGAAAAACTTTGCAGTTTATTGTTTCAATCCATCAGTTTTCGAAACTCACGATCAGATTGATTGGATTTTGGCATAGCGTGTTAATTTTCTTAGTTTAGTATTAATATTTACTAGGACAATTCCCGACTTCCAAATTTTGTTTATTAAGAATTAAGAACGCATTAACACTCAACGGTTTTTTACCGTACGGTTTGCTCCCGTGCGTTTTAAACTCATTTTTTATGTTCATTCCGTTAAATAACATAGTGATGGATGGTATAAATATAAAAATATATATATTGAGTTGTGGAGATATGAATAGGAAGTGGTTTACGAATAATTTTCGAAAAAACTTGTTTAACTTAAGGTAGCGATAGAGGTTGATATCTGTAAGTACCTTGGTTTGGCAACTCTCGTGTTAGTTGCTTTTTGGCTCAGTTCCAGTCCGGGTGAGTTATTTATTGTGGCTAGATTTTTCCGTCATTGGTTCATCACTGAGAAATATCGAGTTCTTTCTTCATGCTATTTTTGAAATATACTCCATGTTGTGAATCAGTTTTTTTTTTTTTTTTCATTATGAAAACAAATTATGAAGAAGAGGAATTATGGAGTAAAGAATAGGCATTGTTGTTTTCATTTTTCTTTTTCGGTTCCTAGAAACTTCATTGATGGATAGTTTATAAAATATTCTTACTCTAAATTTATGAAAATTAAAATAAAAACACAAATAAATCACACAACTGTTGAAGAGCCTTTCAAACCCTTATATATGCTAAGAATTTTTCTAGGCGGAAAAAAAAAACGCCCCGTTCTCTAATATGAGTTGATACAGAAGAACGCATTAACACTCAACGGTTTTTTACCGTACGGTTTGCTCCCGTGCGTTTTAAACTCAACTTTTCCTATAGTTTTCATTATGGATCTAAAGCAAATGATTGCCATGTGGTTTTTGTACCGTCGTATGAAACTTTAATTTTAAATTCTATTTCTCAGTAGATTCTCAGTTTAAAAAAATAACAAATCCTTAGGTGATACGATGACATTTTAAATCCTGACTTTCACGGACTAAAAAATAAATTTAAATTGCAATGCTAAGTACTTATATGAAGATAAGAACAAAGTTTCAATGAAATTATTCAAATCAGAAAATTTTCAGCTATATTCAGGATATTTTTGAAGAAATAAAATGAATTTTTTATATATGTAGCGATTTAAAAATAATACAAAAAAAAATCTAAAATCAATAAAATAATTGAATGTCAGGGATTCAAACTATTTCTTTAGAAACACCGTGCACTAATATCTGATTGTGATTCATGAATTGATGTTAATAAATAGATGTTTTTCTAGCAATACACTGTACTCGCCTCACGTAAAAAAATCACACCTTTTACACGCTTAGAATTTTACCGGGCGAAAGAAAACCGTCCGGTTTTCTAGTCGTTGAGACGGCTACAAACGTCCTGATTTTTACCGTCCGGTAAAAATATTAGAGTGTTAAAGCCGCATTAGGTGAAGGAATTAATTTCGGATTCATGACTTTGCTCTATTCGTAGGAGAATGTGTTTTCAGGACTGTGTCCCCACCGCCCGATTTATTCCATACAAATATATACTCGAAAAACACATGTAAAACCACAGTGCTTACCCGACTATTACTTCATTGACACGAAGTAAGAGAGCCCTCTTTTATCTAGAACAAAAAGTTCATTAATTCATCCTATTTACTATTTGCATTTACAATTATTTACAATATTCCTAAAAATTCCTAAATGTCTTATTACTTGGGAAATTGATTATTTACTTGCTTAACCCATTTTTTATTAACTGGTAGCCCATTTATAAACAAGCTAACTGACCTGGCAATGGTATTGCTTGATTTGAGTATATACCCATAATAAACACAATTGAAAGTGTGTTAAAAATTATTATATGTACAAATGTACAAATAAAAAACCGAATTAATTGAAGTTCAAAATAGTATTGGTTTATCCGTTCAAGGGACAATTATGACACAGACAGACGAATGTCCAAAAATCCGTTTTAATTTTATTCAGAGGGCGCGTACAACCATTGAAAACTCCACATGGAAAATCTGATCCTATTTTATTATTCTTATTAATATATCCTCCTGTTCTTCCGACCTACAACGGTACATAAAGACATGGCTACATGTCCGATTTCAATTATTTTTTATTTATTTTTTTGTAGAGAATTTTAATATCGTTCAAATGTGCGTATAATTCGTATAATCAGCTGAAAAACGTATACGTATTCGAGTTATACGCAAATAAAATATTTTTTTCCGTCATAACTTTTTCGTTATTTTTCCCGTGGATTTAATTCATTTATGGATAGTTAATGGGTTTTTCGGAGAGTATTTCAGCTTTTGCGTACCCGCAATATCAGTATTGGTGGACTTGGAGATGATATAATTAAAATTTTGTAAAGATTGGTTCTGTAGGTTTCAAGAATAGGGCATCCAAAAAAAATAACGGACTGCCATTTTAAATAATAGTATCATAATACAAAACACAATAGATAATATCCATGCTGAACTTTCTTAATGTGTAGCCAGACTATCAAAGATAAAAATGAGCTTACCGAAAGGTTCCTAAGTTTTTTTTTATCTCTTTTTGCCTTGATGGTTTTTTTAAATGCTGATGGTTTTTGTTCTTGTTTAATGCATTATTATTTATTTATAATAAGACCATTTCCGCTATTTTTTGCCAATAGATAATTTAGTATACCGTGTTCGTTCGCATAGGAATCTCTCTTTACCTACAGAAAATATATTTTTTTTAATTAATTAATTGTAAAACTACTACTATATGGTAAGAATGGACCAAGGGAGAGTAAAGAAGAAAGTGTTTGACAGAATCCGTGAATACAAGAGCGTAGGAGGATATGTAAAATACATGAGAAAGGAAACAAAAAAATTGGATATAACAGACAAAAATTGCCTGGATAGAGAACAATACGGGAAAAAAATTAAAAGTTTCTGATGGAAAATAAAGAAAAACGGAAGGGTACTGTGTGGTTGAAAGAAAGGAAGCAAAGGCATGCAGAAATGATGAGAAGATACTGGGAGAAAAGATAAGCGAAAATGAGAACGAAAAAGTAATGATATTCGCGTGGTCTTAAAAGGCCACTTTTTTTTAGTGAAAAAAAGACAAAAAAAAAGCTACTATTGGAAGATTTTAAAAACATAGAACTAAGTCTCACAAGTACCAGCATATATCTGACCAGATAGTGTTTCGCCGATTCAAGCATCATAAGACTAGGTTACATAAAGGGAGACCAAAGACTAAGAGCACATCTCACTTCAATAGCCTAAAATAGACCAACCAAGCAGTTACTTAAGAGTGTGAGTTGAACTGTTTATGGATGGGCTATCTCTAATTGGCTAGTCTATTTTAGAATGTAGATGCGAGCTACATTTCAGTTTTGATCACGTTTTAAGAAACGTTGTATGATCTAGTTATTTACCATTACTTGAAAATATTCGGGGTTGTAGTGTCAGTTTTTGCGGAAAATAAAAAGATTATCATTTATTATAGTTATTTCACCTTTAATTAAAACTGATCGGTTTTAACCGATGCAAATAACCGGTTTTTGAAGAAAAACGGGGGAAAAAACTGTTATTTTAAACGCACTTACTTACCATCAAAACATTTTTTTTTATGACGTCACAAATAACAGTTACTGGAATTGTTTCAAATAACTAGCCATCCAAGTTCAATAATGCCAAGGGCATTCAATTTTCAACACTTCTTCTTGTTTCAAGTGCAGTAATTTTAAGGATTTTTTTTTCCAAGTATGAATTTCGCGTCCTGTGATTTTTAAAAATCTAACAAACTGGCAGACTTGAAACATAACAGAGTGAGGCAGAGAAAGAAAATTTGTAATTATAAACTAAAAAGAAATCTGTAAAACTCAAAACCGCTACTGCGTAACTGGTCAACGTGAAATAAACAATGGAAATTTAGTTGTAGTTGCAGTCAGTGTAACGTTGTTACTTTGCCTAGGAGATAGAAGCACTAGCAGGTTTAGGCAGGTGTGTAAATCTTAGAATGTTTATTTTATATTTTTTGCAAAATAGGTTTTTTTCTTTTTTTACGAAATTTATTTACAATCAGTTTATTCTCCATTTTTAAAATTTAATTAATTAATTAAAAAAAAAAAACATTATAACGGATTAGCTATGGCAGCCCTAACTCGGGAAGTTGTTTTGGAATCGGCCAGTACACAACAAAATCATTTTCAATATATAAAAGCTGTTTTGAGTTTTTAAATTATTTACATTTGTTTTTTTATCTTCTAGGATTATTCATATACAATAGGATCTGACCAAAAATGAATAAATCACTTAATATCTACAATTAATATTAGGTCAACACAGAGTAATATTATAATTAAAATAAAAATCTGGTGCGGTGCGCGCATCACACAACTTTCCCTTACCGTCCTATAATAATTATCTTTTTAATATAATTCTAAAGAGTTCACATAAACAATAATTGAAATAAACTCAGCAGCATTCAATTCTTCTCCCACTTAAGTATAATAAAATAGTTTTTAAAACAGTTTTAGTACAACAATTCTGTACACTACCTCTATATCTTAACTTTGTCAAGTTGCAAATATATTTTAAAAGTTGCTGGTTTAGTTTCTATGGAAACATTTTCTTTCCATTAAATAAAGTGAAAGTAGAAATTATTAAGTTAATTTCCGTTTTTGTATTCCTAAATTACTTTGTTACAGAGCGTATTGTTTGCAACAGATTGGCGGATTGGTGGGAGGAGGTTCGGTCGCTTCTATCTCCTTTCGGATGCGCTTGGTTATCCATCTATTTTATGCTCCTCATAAAATACACTGTATCTTTGCTAATACTTGTCCGATTTTGATAATTTTTTTTTTAGATACTTTAATAACCTTCTATATAATTCTGTACATAATTTACTATAAATTGCATATTTTTTAAGCCATGCGAAAATAAAATATTCTTCTCTTCATAACTTTTTTTCCTGCATTTTCTCGGTGATTTACTACATAAATGAAAAGATAAAGGCCTTTATGAAGAATAATTTTGGCAAGTTTCATCAAAATCGTTAGAGCCGTTTTTTGAGAAAAATATAAAAAAGTGTAAAATCCATGATATAATAGCTATTTCCGGTTAGTCCGATGCGCTGTATCTTTGCTTTTATTGGTCCGATTTTGATGATTCTTTTATTGTTTTTTAGATAATTTAATTATCTTTCATACAAGTCTATAGATGATTTACCATAAATTGCACGCTTTTGAAGTTATGCGTAAATAAAATATTCTTTTCATCATAACTTTTTCCCTGCAATTCCTCGGTGATGTACCATATATATGAAAAGTTAAAGGTCTTTATGAAGAATAATTTAGGCATGTTTCATCAAAATCGTTAGAGCCGTTTTCGAGAAAATTGTAAACAATTCTAATATCCATGATATAATTACCATTTCCGGTTAGTCCGATGCGCTGTATCTTTGCTATTATTGGTCCGATTTTGATGACTCTTTTTTAGATGATTTAATTATCTTTTCTAAAAGTCTATAGATAAATTACCGTAAAATGCATACTTTTTAAGCTATGCGCAAATATTCTTTTCATCATAACTTTTTTCCCTGCAATTCCTCGGTGATTTACTTTATAAATGAAAAGCTAAAGACCTTTATGAAGAATAATTTAGGCAAGTTTCATCAAAATCGTTAGAGCCGTTTTCGAGAAAAATATAAAAAAGTGTAAAATCCATGATATAATAGCTATTTCCGGTTAGTCCGATGCGCTGTATCTTTGCTATTATTGGTCCGATTTTGATGATTCTTTTATTCTTTTTTAGATACTTTAATAACCTTCTATATAATTCTGAACATAATTTACTATAAATTGCATATTTTTTAAGCCATGCGAAAATAAAATATTCTTCTCTTCATAACTTTTTTTCCTGCAATTCCTCGGTGATTTACTTCATAAATGAAAAGTTAAAGACCTTTATGAAGAATAATTTAGGCAAGTTTCATCAAAATCGTTAGAGCCGTTTTCGAGAAAAATATAAAAAAGTGTAAAATCCATGATATAATAGCTATTTCCGGTTAGTCCGATGCGCTGTATCTTTGCTATTATTGGGCCGATTTTGATGATTGTTTTATTCTTTTTTAGATGATTTAATTACCTTTCATAAAAGTCTATAGATAAATTACCATAAATTGCACGCTTTTGAAGTTATGCGCAAATAAAATATGCTTTTCATCATAACTTTTTTCCCTGCAATTCCTCGGTGATATACCATATATATGAAAAGTTAAAGGTCTTTATGAAGAATAATTTAGGCAAGTTTAATCAAAATCGTTAGAGCCGTTTTCGAGAAAATTGTAAAAATGTGTAAAATCGATTATATAAACTGGCACTTCCGGTTAGTCGATTTTGACGAAAATGTTGCTGTAACATCACATGCATGTGCTAACCTTAAATATGTAATTTCAGTATCGTACAGCTTTCCGTTTTTGAGGTAGACTGATCACATACACACAGACCATTTTGCGAGACTTGGTCATTTGGACTCAGGGGACCTTAAAACGTGTATTTCCGTTGAAATCTCGAATTCGAAAATTTTCACGATCGCAATACTTCCCCTTACTATATACTTTGTTGGTCAGCAAATAAAGTATGATTATAATTTACGAAATTGATTTGAGCCGTTTACGAGAAAATTGTAAAAAAGTGTAAAATCGATTACATAAAGTGGCACTTCCGGTTAGTCGAATTTGAGGAAATATTTTCTGTAACATCACATTTTTTATTTTAAATACGTAATTTCAGTATCGTACAACATTTCGTTTTTGAGCTAGACTGTTCACAGACACACAGACCATTTTGCAAGAATTGGTTATTTGGACTCAGAGGACCTTAAAACGTGTATTTCCGTTGAAAACTCGAATTCGAAAATTTTCACGATCGCAATACTTTCCCTTACTATATACTTCGTATAGGTAAGGGAAAGTAAAAATATACTAATTTGTACACATAGACTAGTATATATGTGTGTGTGTTTATTTTTGTCATTTTTTTATTTTCACTTAGTACTAAATTATTTCAGTTAATTATAAATTTGCCTACATTTAATCTATTTCTCTCAATTTTTATATTTATTGATTTTTCTTCAATCTAATTGTGTCTAAAAATACTGTTATATCCACTCCTTCCCTTTCACCTCATTTCTAGTGTTTGCCCACAGTTTCATGGCATATTTAGTCCTAAAGACTGTCTGATGAAAACTATTTCTTAGAAGTAATATATATATATATATATATATATATATATATTTATATATATATATATATATATATATATATATATATATATATATATATATTGTTTTCCATTTTGTTTTTTTTATTCAGTTTAATATATATATATATATATATTTAAATATTTAATCATTGGATTCGTTTTTCATAAATTACTTATTTCATTTCTATTATCTTTATAGCTTCATTTTTCTTTATGTATTTATATTTTTACTTTTTCTCATTATATCATTCGTGCTATTATTTATTTTTCATTTTGCGCTATATTGATTTTTTTTTGTGTGTGTCTATCATTTTGTATGCATCTCTCTGCACATGTTTGGGTCGAAACCTGGGCATGTAATAAAAACGCAATTCATTGTTTTATTTTTTAAACTCATTGTAATAGATAACATATAATCCGAAACGTAATTTTTTTTCCTGATTAATATTTATGAGAGATAAATGTGTGTTTCTGATGTTAATTTGGACTGGAATAGTGGGTAGTATTTAGTAGGTGATTTTATCTATATACTTTGGATATTATGTATTATGGATATTATTACATTTTCTTTGGTTTTATATGCAAGTCAATATTATTCTCTATTTTTTAAACCATAAAAACTTTATATTTTAATATATTTTTTAGTAAAATCTTCGGAAGTTTATTCGATTTTTTTAGCATTATTCACTGTATTTTTATGAAATAAATTATAAATATATATTTTTTTTAATGAAAAATAAATCACACCCTTTAAGAACCACATTGTTAATACGGGTGGATTTTTAATAGTCGATCCCTCAAGCACTAAAATAGCCTCCCCCTCATAAAAAATCGTTGGAGACTTGTTGAATCCGAGACCCCCCATGATATTTGCAAGATCAACAGCTTGCACAATTTGCTGCCAGACACTCAACTATCCCTCCCCGATAGCAGGAGCCACTCAGATCGATGTGGCTGTGGAAGTCTGGAAAGGTTCTCTATAAATACGACAGTCGGTTCTCCGTCCGTCCGAGCCAGTGCACTGCTATGTCTTCCAAGTCACAGGACCAGGCGACTTCTTGGATATCCAGTGTCGTCTTGGTGAGTCTTCATCCATATTATTCTTTGGAGTATCCATTCCAGCCTGCTCTGGAAACGTATTACAGACATTTTTAACGTAATCTCTTGGACGGGCTTAGCACGAATTGTATTTTATTTCATGACGTAGCATCATCATTTATTTTTTTAAATTAGTAAAACATGAATGATTTCAATCTAATTTTATTAATGGTTCTTTATAGTTGACTAATTAATATCAAGCTAAAATCTTTTAATTAACTTCACTAACAACGTCCTACAAGAATAGTCAATACCAGAAACAGGTGCATATTCCAGTATTTAGCAATAATTCACTACACCGTATTTTTCAGAGCGTCGGATCGACGTTTTGCTCAGCTTAATCCATCGGAAACATTTTTACTTTCCTATCACTACTAGGCAAGGAAAGTATTGTAATCGAGTCAAAATTTCGATTTGCGGTTTTGCACGTGCAACTAGTCTATGCTTTTTAGAGCCCTCTAGTCCAAAAAAAGGCATTTTTGGCCATTTGTCTTTGTATCCGTGCCAACGATTATTTCTTAAACGGGTGGACTGGTTTTGTTGATTGTTGTTTTGTTTTGCAGAACTTTGCTCTCTGATGCCTGTGTACCAAACCACAGCTACCCTGTGCGCAATAGCGGCTGCGCAATAACCGAAAAACATGTTTAATAAATTTTCTTCATTTATCCGAATATGCAGAGTCTATAAAATCCATCTATTAAAGTTTCACAATTTTTTTTCTAAATAAGTAATATTGTAAAAATATCTGAAAACTTAACACAATTGAATAATCAGCGCTGCCAACCTAAATATCGAAAGTGCGTGAATTTAATTGGGAATGCGATCAAAAATTATATTGAAACATTGCCGAGTAATGCTGAGAGAGATAAGAGTTAGGACAGTTATCTGTGTCTGTCAGTGTAGTGTGTCTTATTTAAGAGAGGAAATAATTATATACCTAATAGGCTTATTTTGTGAAATTGTTTGTCCTTTGGAAATAAACCTGAAATATTTATAAAGCAAATTAAAATGACTTAAACATATTTTTCTCACAGGCCACGGGGCCCATAGGAAGTTGTCTGCATTGCCCGTATGGCAAAATTTCGGCAATTTGATTTGGCGGGCTCGTTACCGGTCGACAGATATTTTTTTGGATAATTACCGGTTTTTAATTGATCTATATAAGATAAACATTTTATTAGTTAGCCATATATTTTTTTAATTTAAAATTCAAAATTTTGTTGAGTCTCTTAGTAGTGGGGTAAACATACCAGCTATATCCATCCCATTCTTGTAGGATTCGGTAACATCAAATTTTTATTCCTTTAAAGGTATGTATATTATCGTTATTTTTTTTTTCCGTTGACATTACCCTATAATCATACATTATACAGTAAAAACAAACAAGTATGTTTTCTGGTAGACCACGTTAATCAATTTTGTCTTTTGAATTTTAAAAAATATCTTTTCAGACATCTTTTTCTTTTGAATAACATGATTTACGTGCTAGCTCTTATTTTGTATTCCTATTATATCCCTCCGAAATTGCAAGGCAAAAAAAAAAATTAATAATTGTTCATTTTATAAACAATGGAAGAGTCTGAAATATTTTTAAATTATCAGCCAATCGTTGTTTGTTATTTACGATAAATTTAAAAATGTTTTACGCTACGATTGTATATAAATTAATCCAAAAAATAATAAAACAATTAAAATAAATAATAAAAGCGGATGTAACTAATAGTTTCAGAGAAACAAGGACTGAAAGACAAAAAAACGTTATTTTTCAGGAGAAGAGAGAGTACCTAACTATGCTGCCGATTCTTTTTAAAACTCTTAGGAATAAAATTAGTTAATAAACCACTTTTTTAATTGAAAAAGTCTTATCTTTTGACAATTTATTTTGAATAATAACATATTTCTCATGATATTTCAAAAATTCTACGTGGAACGATCATGAATGTCAAATTCTGTGTAGATTTTTAAGAGTGATGTAAAGCGACTGGAATTCCATCGGTTTTAAACTCCATCACGCTACGCCAAAATCCAATCGCTCCAACCGACCATCAATATGGAAAACTGATGGTTTGGAACAATGAAATGCACAGTTTTTCGGCTGTGCTAAAATAATAATAATAATAAAAGTGTTGGTCAATAGATACAGTACAATTAAAATTTATGGTATTAATTGTTTAAAATATGTTTAAAGATTTTGATATGAATAACTTACAATTGTGATTATTTTTTTTATTATCATTTTTTTGAAATTAAATAAAAAATTTAAAAAAATAATTATAAGGAAATAAACATTTTTAGTGGATTTATAATATACTTATATATTTGTAATTTTTGATAAGAATTAATTTATTTAACGTGATTGCTGTTCTTGAGGTACTATTTGTATCCCATTAATCCTCAAGAGTTATATTAATCTAAATTGAAAGATTTGTAGACTGCAAATATTATTAAATACCTTTTATTGAAAAAAATTGTTACCAAAATTATTAATTAGGTATTGTGGGTAGCAAAGTTGGTTATACCGTGCTTGTGATTGTTAATATAATTTTCATAATATTCAGAGATAATGTTTCTTATTTATGCATGGAAATGTAGTATTTATAAGTTCGGAATAGTTTTGAAAATCTGTAAAAAATGAAACGATGGAATGTAGTTATCGTCAGTTGTGCTTTTGAAGTCTTCTTCACTCCAAGCACTCCACTTCATCGTTCCATTTAGGATATTATGTTCCACTTCGCCTTTAGGACATATGAATATTCTTTCCCAGCTGTGCTAAAGATAACCTTCTCTTCCTTCAGTATATGTTGAACTGTTTTCGAGTGATGTACTATCTCTATTCGGTTAGTCTTCTTTAGGCTGTTGGTTTGATATGTGCTTGCATTCATGTGATCTTAAGTGTTTTATGCTTGAATTGGCGAAACGTTGAGTGGTATTGGAGAGACTTTATTTTCAAAGTTACCAATAATCTTCGAACCGTTTTCAAATAACTTTTATTTTATTTAATAAGTTAACAGGCTACTTATTTATTACGAATTTGTTAAGTAATAAAAGCCTTCTAGATCAATTTTAAAATGAATAATCAATAAAAACGAATGATTAGATACGAAACCATTTAATGATTTTATCTACTTGCAATAAATTCAGTATTTTAATAATAAACTGCCTATTTACTTCTAATTTCATAACTGATAAATTTTAATTACATACATTAATTTGTATTAAGTACCATTTGTATGTGGTACCAGTTGCAAGTATAGAAAAACATATCGTTAACATTTACTATAACCGTTAACATTATAACCGTTTAATCTTTCTTTTTTTTCTTCTTAATTTATTTCTTGTAAAGTATACAGAGAGTGAAGTTTTATTTGAATGTAGTAATTTTTAATATATTTTTTTTAACTTGAAATTTAAAAAAATAATAATAATTGCAATTTTTATTACAACGTTTTATTATTAAGTTAGTTAAGGAAGTAGAGCATAAGGCTAGAAAAAAAACAGTAAATGTAAAAATAATTATTCAATATGAAAATAATAAATATGAAGTCACAATTAATATGTAAATCAACTGAGCTAATTGCGAATAATTTAATCATAAACTCCTCTGAGGAATCATTTATCAAATATGTCAAACTGTATCCGGGTTCCGAATTTACTCAAGCATAATTGAGTAGATTATAATCATAATTGTGATTGATGGTTCCATTTTGTTTCCTACATTGAAACACAAACCGTCTTCAACTACAATCCGTATCGGAACACTTTCGAACAAAAAATAAGCGACACGAAATATCTTCGCCAGTCTATTTTTTCTAGGGATCTAGGAATTTATCATCAGGTTTATATATAAAGCTGCCTTTGGTGTGGTCCAAAACCATGATCGAATATCGTTTTGGAAAAATATTTTATAAATACCTTGTTCCTCATATAATAAATAAGTTTTTGTTTAGCACTGTCCGTTTGAAGATTTCATTTGTTGTACAGTTGTATTACTGCAGTTTCTTTTTTTTTTATAGGATATATTCTCGGCAAATTAATTTTTTAAAAAAGAAGATTTTTTTTCCATTATAAATACAAAAATAGTTAGTTGGCCGTAGATAAAATCAAGAAGATTATGGTTTGGGCGCCACCTGAAATAGAACACACAGTAATGAAATCTATTGCACAATGTGTGCCGACGTTTCGGCCTAAGTTGTAGGCCTTCATCAGAACTAGGAAAAAATTAATGTTGAGTTTTTAAAAATAAGCTTAAACTAAAGAGACCGTATGTTTTTTTTTTTAATTTGAATAAATTTCATAAATAGAAAATTTATTTTACTAAAATGATTAAAAAGTAACATGAATTTCATCATGTTCTAGAACCACTATGTACTTAAGGCAGTACTTCATCATTATGGATTAATCTAAATTTCTCTTTTCTAAAATACTTTATTTAAATTTGTCTGTTATAGAACTGTTATTTTTAACGGTTACTAAAATTAGCTTTAACCTTTTTAACTTCCAATCAAAATTAACTATTTTGTCCATCTCATTGACATAGAACTGGCAGCTGTTTAGTATCTGTTAGTCACCTTTAAGTTAAAGCAGTCCGTTGTTTTCCTTAGAAGTTTGTAAACAGGCGCCTGTTGCTTTGTATGCGTCCACTAATGTTTGTATTTTAGTCACAGTTACACAAATGTTTTTTTTTTTGTTTTTTTAATTTAATGAAAATGAAACAAAATGTTTCTACTGTTATATGTGTTATTATTTTAACGATAATAGGAACCCATCGGTGTTATCAATATAAGTTGTATGATTATATTATTAATTTTAGTATTAGTATTTGAGAAATATGTTTTCACCTAGTAAAATGCTTTATACCCTTGAGAATATATATTTTTTTTTTTTTTTATAATTCATATTTTTTAATCATTTATTTTCAGGAATAAAAACCACAAAAGGCTGTAAATAAACAGTTTATTGATCCATAAATGTTCTAGATACAAGCATACATATTAAATAAAAGAAAAATAACTTGATAATCAAAAATTAACATTTGAACTTCGGATACAAATAAAGTTAATTCATTGAACTCATTAACTCAAATTGCCGGCTGCAAAGTTCACAGAAAATGTCGAGCAAATCGATTGACCCTACATTACTTAAGTACATTACCTTAACTACATACAGTGTCCTCCGGTACACCATTTTATTTTCTAAAAGTGTAAAGCAACGAGTACATTACGATTTTTATGACTTCAAAATCAAAAATAAATCTTTGGAACATTGATATTAAACTAGACTAAAATAGACTGTTAACTAAAAATTAAAAAAAAAAAAAAAGAGATGAAATACATTGTTTTATTTTTATTTTAACCTAAAGATGTCATATTCACTTCCCTTGAGTCGTTTAAGAGCAAGGGCTTTCCACACCAAGTTTACATCCACTAGGAACCGGCACCCTATATTCCCTCCTGTCTTCAAATTTTAAAATGAAATTTCCTTTGGTACAGCGTTCTCCACATTAAGAGAATATTTAAAAACCGTTATATTATGAATAACATTTAATATAAAAATAATAATAATAATAAATCAGTATAATAATATAATAAATAAGTAATTAAAAATATGTATATTTTTATTCATTAGGCAGAAAAGAACCAAAATAATAAATAAATAAAACATCAATTAGTTTACGCATAATCATCAAGAAATACATAGGAAAAAAGGTATATAGGTAGGTATACAGTGTAAAACAAAACAATTAATTTTTTACGATGTTATGTTTTTTAATATCTTTTTGAGTACGATACTAAGAAAGATGACATTAGAAAGAATAAATGCTTATTGTACACTTATTTTGTCTACTAAAAAAAGGCCCATGTTTTGATGCAATATTCAAGAACTAACCCTATAAAACAGAGGTAAAAATAAATAAATTAAAAAAAAAATACCTCATTCTCGTTTAAAAAAATTACCTCATAAATGGAAGCGTATTTCACATCGATTTAAAAAAAAAATGGAATCTGAAATTGATCATCATATTTTGTTTTTTATATTTCTATTTTTAAAAATATTTTTTTAAAAAATCTGAAGTCATTAAGGAGCTGCTAAAAAAATTCAAATTGTTTTTATTCCGAAATTTTAAATACATTTTTATCTATGATGCTAAGAAAGAATCTAGGAAGTATTAAGCATAAAATCAGAAATAGTAAATGCTTTTTGATTTTTGGCGTATGCTTATTTTGTCTACTTAAGACAAAACCAATGTTTTAATGCAATATTTATAACTATACCTTAAAATATTCTTTTAATCTTTTTTAAATATTACCTCATAATAATATCAGTTTAATAAAATTGTTGGAGCTGAATCTGATCTTTATAAGGTTTTTATATATTTCAATTTTAAAAAGAACTGAAGTCATAAAGGAACTGAATTAAGGTATTTCTAAAACGTTTAAATTAGTTGAAATGACGAAAAGATTATTTCGTTTAAAGATTATTCTGCTATATACGTTTTAATTATCAGTGAATATTTCGTTTAGCGCAGAAACCCGACAAGTGTCATGTTATAGCGTGTTTTTTTTCTGTGTTTCCAGAATACTTGAAAAAGTGCACTTAGAGACTTTCTGAAATAAACGATTCAGTTAACAATATATGTAACTTACTGTAATTTTTTACCAAAGAAATAATTTGGTATAAATAGCTTTAAATTGTGTTTATTTAAAAAGAAATGTGTTTATTGTGAAATTTTAAATATTTTTTTGTCTTATTGTCTACGATACGAAGTATAAATCTAGGAAGGATCAAGCATTAAAAAAATAAATGGTTATTTTGATCTCTGTAATTTTTTTTATATTCGTATCTCCCGAAAAAAATTCAAATGGTTTTTAAAACATGTATCATCTGAACTTTGAGGCTGGCTTAATCAACAAATGTTTTAATATCTCTACCAAATGACAAATTAAGCAGCATATCATACATAACAATAACCTATATGCATAAGGTATTTAATGTACTTAAAAAGGGCTGATTTAAGTTTCTAAAAACCAGATTAAGCATCAATCTTATTTTTAAAAAGACAGATTTTTCATTACATTTCCTCTTCTTTCTGGAATCCTTTATAGATCCTAATAAATAATTCAGTAGGCCGTGGATATAACGGCAATCCTGACTTGAATATGAAGAGGCCTTCTGTATTGTTACCGCGAGCATTATATTCCAAACAGGAAATTTTTCCTTTGCTCAATGGCGATTTCAGTCATGGCATTTGCAAATGTTTTATTGTATTTAGTTTTATAATTTGTTTTGTTTATAAATAAATTAATAATTAATCAGAGCAAATTCCCCCTCCCCTCCAAAAAAATACAAAAGATATTAGAAGATTATTGCTAGAAGATTCTAAAGCAAAGCTTCGAGCCTCTCAAATAGCAGTAAATAACTAAGGCCCTCACCCTGGGAAATTCAGAGGCGACGCGACGGATATCCGAGTATAGTCAATTTGAGTTGCCTGTGCGTCTGATACCCAAAGGCGACTTAGCCACCCATATTGAGCGTACTGCAAAGCGATCCAGTCTGCCTCTTGCCGTGCTGAACAAAGCCGGATTAACCATTAAGTCCCCTAAACAAGCTAAAAAAAAAAAAAAAATGTTTAACTAACAAAAAAAATGTTTATGAAGAATTATAAAAAGTCTTCATTTTCGTAAATGATTTTATCATGCGATAAACTTAAAATTGGTGTTACAATTTTAGTTATATTCATGAACTACAAAAGTTTAACAATGGCCAAAACCAAAAATGACCGAAACACCACAATTTTAATAACAAGGCCAACTTACAAAAATTTTTGAAAACTTTTTTAACTTTAATAGTTGATAATTATAGATTTTTATGTCCTGAATCTAAATCTGGCCTTAGTTTTTTTTTGTATCACCCCTAGTTTTCCAGCAATATGCTTTGTATTATATAGTATAAACCCCTATCTAATCCTCTATACGGTATACGGGGGAATTAATGAAACACTATGTTACATCATAAGCATGGTTTGTATTTACAGTGGCTACTTAAAACAGTGATATAATGTGCTAATACAGGTTTCACTTGTCAACTGGAATTGGTCTATACTTTCTTTCTCTTTTTTCTTTGAAGCTTCTTGTGTAGTTTTTTTCTACGATGAGTCGCTTGTTGAACTTCGCATGGAACTTTGGTAAAACCACCTTGCTTACCAAGGAGCATGCAAGTTATTTTTAAATCACCAAATATCATCCAACCATGAGCAGAATAGCCTATTCGATTTAACACTGTTTCTAGGTTTTCTTCGTTTTCTTTCATATATATATATAATGACCAACAGCAATAGATGCGTACATGTTACCATTGTGTAATAAAACAGCCTTTAAACTAGTTTTCGATGAATCAATAAACAACCTCCAGTCTTCCTTTTTGTATTCAATACCAAACTCATTCATCACACCGGGAATGTCTGAGCAGTACACTAAATCATCTTTTTGTCAAAAAAACATGGAAAATTGTCGCTCTCTCTTCCTGTACACATAAATGCTGGTTCCAACCGCCAACAATTTCTTTTCTTTTAGTCTAGAGCCAAGCAATTCAGCTTTTTCTTTCGTTAAGCCAAAATCCCTAACCAAGTCATTAAGCTCGATTTGAGTAAACAGTTTAGGCTCTTCATTTTCTGTAAAGCATTGGAATTCTTCATCATCTTGTTTATCTAATTCCGATTGTACATCAGAAAATACTTCCGTTGGAATAGAATTTAAATCATCTGGTAGTTCAGGGAGTGGTAAATATGCATCGTGCCCTATTGGTCGGCTGGCGGACGGAAGGTTAGGGTAGCTTATTACCTTCTTGTTTTTTTGAGTTATGGCCAGTAATAACGACACTGCAAAAGTAGCAATCATCGGAATGATTTCTTCGCTCCCTCCATATAACGGAACAGCGAATTTAAAGGGTTTTTTCCTCCTTTTTTGACCATTTTCTTAGATCTTCGACACATACATAGCATACCTTATGCGGGGCCCAAGATTTATCCTAATCACTAATTGCGGGTGATACAGCTTTTTTAATATCATATTTGGATTCAGCACCCTAAAAACTATAGGAATAAGGTATTTTCAGTACAAAAGTTTTTTCATCGTTGGCCTGTGTAGTGTATTTAATTAAATTTGTATGAAATTTTACGAATCAAATTGTTTCCTTGGGATTTATAATGGTCCTATTCTTAACCTATGATAAACTAATTATTAAAATTGCCATCTTAAAGATTATTTTCTTGAGGAAAATTGTCGGACAAACCGCCCCTCCCTTCCCCCTCATCTTCCACTGATGGTGGTGGCAAAAACCCTTGGACATAGGAGCGTCCAAACTTTAAATCCGACCCTGGTTGTTTACCAAATTCTAACTACCATTTTTAACTTCTGAATGGTTTATTATAGCAAGTGATGATATAACGATATCATCCTATTATTACTATAATTATTACAGATCGAATTAAGAAAAATCGAAACAATATGGTGCCATTATTACATTCAACGGAACTCTTTCTGCTGCTAATGAGCTAAAAGTGTTTGATTCTAAGTTTTGTGCCTTTGCTATTGTTTATTATTCTGCGCTAAAATTGTGTCTTTTTTTGTTTTTGAAAATTATCTATATAAATTGCCCAAAAATGCCCAAAATGGAGGGCACATTTTCAAAAAATACATTTTATATTATCATTACCGGGAATATTAAGTGATATTATTAAAGTTTGGTCTAGTTTAAGATGCTGCGATCGGGAATAACCTAACTTAAATAGTTTTTTTAGTTATCGCTTCCTATAAAAAAAATATCTGTTGTGGACAACCCATTGCTTCCTTGTACGCCTATTAAACTATAAATCGATGGCTCAGAAAGTGACCCTGTACTTGGTTACTATTTTCCAAAGATAGCTGTATCTCAAATACGACACTCGGTGTCGCGACGTCCACCTATTGAAACATAGGCACACACATAAGCTCTTGTTTCTGGAGGTCTAATTCCATTTACCACCATGCAGTGACCAAAAAGGGAGGTTCACAACTAGATTTTACAATAATCCTAAAACTTGTTCAAATGGAGTCAGGGATGCTCAAAATGGATATTTCCGTTGAAATCTGAAAATTTTCGCCATTACAATACTTCCTTTACTGCGTACAAGGAATTAAAAAAAAAATTACAACCTCAAAATAACACAAAATTTAATTTTATTCCTTCCCTGTTCGGAATTGGACCTAAGCCGAAATGAATTTTTTTTCTGCAAATGAGGTGGGAAATAACATCCTGCCCAATGCTCCGCCAGACCTGATAAACCCTGCATATCTCATTGCCCAACCCCATCGCCTTTCATATATATTCCAACTCCTTCAGATCGAATCCGAAATTCACTAATACAAAATACCCTACCGATCTCGATACCTCTTCTTATAAAACTGCTGCTTATTAGAAATCCTTCATTAATTGTGTTACATCTTTAAAGAACTCTTTTTTTTTTTTTTTTTTCACCCCAAGTCTTCTATCTGCATTTAAATCCCTTCTCTTCTTCCATCTCCCGTCCCTAGAAGAATTATAATTTCTTTCTCTCCGAAATCGATATAATAGTAATTAAATTTATGTGAAGGAATGAGATGGTCCGGGAGGCGGTCAAAAACTTGAGTTTCGGGGTATTAAATTTTGTCTGTTTATTTATTTTTTTACTTATTTAATACAGTCGTTAATTTTTTTAGTTACTGTTATTTCTTTATCAGATTATCTATTATTATTAATAGTCAGTTTTATTAATAATCAGTTTAATCTTGTAAGATTTTACAAATTCATCACTGTTTTCATTTTTTCTTATCATGTCTTTTTAATTATTTACTTTGTCAATTTTAATATCATTCAGTGTATATATCATTGTTTTATTTTTGTATCTTGTTTATTCGGCCCTCATGGAGAGCTGCAAAGTGGGCCGAAACGTTGCTTTCCAATAAATAGTTTTTACTATTTGTATGATCCATTCTCTTTGACCGCCTCCCGCATAATCTCATTCCTTCATATAATTTTTTCGGTCAACTAATAATTATTCAATATCAGTACTTAAATTTAATTTAATTTTATATATTTATTTGTAATCAGTTTGTATTTTTATACGAGCAGAAATATTATTTATTGATTACTTTATGAAGAAAAATGTTTCTATATTTATTTTCATTCTTAATGAGAAGATACATTATTAAGGGAGTATCAACCCCACGACAGATACATTTAATTTCATTTCAAATCATTTAAACCGAAAGCGCAGTTCAGCTGAAATTTCTTTTACGATTTTCTATTTCTAGTACAATGGCAAGTTGTGCAACGGCTTAATTTTATTTTCTACCCGACGAAAATACTTTGCATTAAGTTAGAGATGCATTAGAAGAGTTTATTTGGCGGGCGCAAAACCTTTTTCTTTAAAGTAAGCCTTAGATGATTCTGGAATGCAGAGGTCTTGAAAGCTAAAAACTTTAGTAGTCTATGTAATTTTAACTTATTTTACAACAGTTTAGTACTCACTATTAGCCAATATTTCGCAAATAAGCAAGTTATTTTGTAAATGTTTAATAAGGTATAAATTATCTATAGAAAATCGAAATAAATTAGAGTTCGTCAAGCTCACCCGTTTAGATTTTTACATCCTCACTACCGAAGGTATATAGGAAATTTATATTCTTGCAAAAAGTGAAAAAAATTGCTTGTCCTCAGAATCAAAAGGTCCCTTCGCGTTTTACGTTTCGGGCATCGTTGTAACCACGTTCAAGTAACGAATGTTTTCAGGAGGCAAAAAATAATTCTATGTTTTATTTTTAGCTTCCCCATTGCAAATATGTTTATCTCTGGGCATTTTTACTTTTTTTTTTTTGAACCTTAGATTTGTGTTTATAAGATTTTATTTTGTAAATATGCTCCTGGTAAATTAATAAAACCAAGCAATTCGGAAAATGCCATTTTTTCGCATTCGTTACTTAAACGTGGTGGTGACGATATAACAGGTAGTGGTTTGCGGTACCAACTAACATGTAATATTGTATAGTATATTATTATTACTTAGCGTCAACCTATCTCCAATCATCACATTTAATTATATATATATATATATATATATATATATATATATATATATATATATATATATATATATATATATATATTATATATGATGTAATTGATATAATAATTACTCAGTTTCTCCTTTAATGGACTCGATCAAATTCAATCAACTCCTGCGTAGTACAATCGTGGCAGTGGGAAACAGTTTGTACTTCAAGTAATTACTTATTAAGGTTAGTAATTTAAGTTCCAAGTATTGAGTAAATTAATTCCTTGTTGATTTGAACATTATTGCCTTTGAAATTACTTATTGATCGCTAATTTGACTCTTTTATTTCTAAAATTTATAATTTATCCATGAATGTACTGCCTGATATAAAACACAAAATAAATAATTTTTTTATGATTGCCGAAGTTTCGGTCTACGTTGTAGGCCTTCTTCTGATCAAAATATTTGAGTGAGGTCGTGGGGGAGTAGAAGCTAGTTCCATCCACTTCCCACATGAGTTAATTTCACTCAACTAGTCCCAAAGAAAACGCAGCTCGAAACATCAGCAAACATAAACATGTAAAAAATTGCACAGGTCTACAATCAACAAAAATAAAAAGTTGTTTTAGTATTTTTAACTGATTTCTATGTTGTTTTTGGTACTGGTTTCAAAAATCTCAATGTTTTTTTTTCTATCATGTAAGGTTTGTCTTCAAAATTAGGTAAGACTTTTAAGAAAATGAGCATTTACACTTTTATACGTTTATACAGCAGAAACATAAGACAGACAACCACTCAATGGAAGGAGTAGTAGGGGGTCAGTGAGACTCCTTAGTACGGACCGGATTTTACCATTTTTGATTTAGGTTCTATTCAACAAAAAAAATTTTGGCTCATGTTGCCATTCTAAAATTACACTGGTTATTTTTTTGGTTAACTTATAAGAATAGCAATTTTAATATTGTTTAGAATTTGAATGATAAAAAACATTGTGGGTATTTATGTCAGAAAAGCTTTAAAAGCATAAAATTAATGAGTGATTCTTATGTAAACTAAAAGCGATGGACTTTTTTAAAAATTATTTTACCTGTAATCAGCAAAAAAAAATACTATAGAGATCATTGATCAAATTTGAAACAATTTTTTCATCGCAGACCTATATATATACTTACTTTGTTTTATTTTTGATTATACCTCATCATTTTCTAGATATTATTGATGGTAAACATATATATATATTTTTTTTTGTGTTAAAATTGACTTTTTGATTAAACTGACTCTGAATTTTTGAAATAAAAGGACCTTTAAAGGACCCCTATCCTCTCCATAACTAGTAATATTTGGCGCGATTCGTAATAGGCTTTCGGAACCAACTCGCTTCGACGGGCATGAAGTTGGAGATGGTTAATAAAATTGGTTAATTACATCTACCTAATTGTATGCTTTTATCATAGTTTACATTGCATGATTATTTCTGTAAGAAATGTGAATAAATGTGTAAGTCAAATTATAACGAAAATGAGTTAGGTTGTGTTTTAAAAGTCCACTTCTATATCGTCTATAAATTGTTAAATCAGAAACGAAATTGGTAGCAATATGTCGGTATATGAAACTACAAGATTCTCATAAAGCCTCACGTTAAATTAAATTTCAATTTCAAACAGACAATTCCAACTATGCAATTTATTTAAATGAAAACCTCCATAAATTCATCAAAGACTCATGTGTTAAATTAATACATCACGTAGTACAGTCTCAAATTAAATATATATGAAGCACTTGAAATAATAAAATACTTTAAATTCAATCCGTATTTTTGCTTAAATGACCAAATAAATATCTCCAATAGTCCAATCTTAAATGTATTCCCATCTATAACAGAAAAACCAATTACTCACCCGAATTACTCGGAAAACCCCGATCCTTCCCTCTAAACCGTACCATTTACCTACAAATACCTCACCTTTCTTCCATTACAGTCATTTCCATTACTAGTTCAGTGCGAGAACAAACCAATGTAACCTTTTCTGTTTGATACAATGTACTTAAACCTTGGTGAGTACCAACATTTATTTCATCTCTTGTCTTAATTAAATTCATAAAGCTTTTATAATACTAATTTATATTACTATTAATTTAATATGTATAATAATACCAAACTGTATTTTAAATTGCTTATTTTTGAATGTTTGTGTGTTTTTAGAACTGAAGATGAATTTATAACATTTGAAACTAGTTTTCAATAAAAACAAATTTATTGAAGTGGCAAATAATTTATCAATCCCTAATTAGATGATAACATGTTCATTGTATTTTTGTTTTCGTCTAAAATATTATTGTAAAGGAATATACTGAGAGGAAAAGCTGCAGCCAAAGAAATATTTTCAGAGGAAGGTGAATAGGTTTCAGATATCTTTGGCAGCTCTTTGGTTCAAACGAACGGAAATGGTTATTTAAAATTCTAGTTTTTAATTTCAAGAAGTATATTTAATAACCCTTTCAGATTCAATATAATTTATTTAGACTCCTTTAATCAACGTTTCGGGCCTTGTGCCCATTTTCAAGTTGCTCCTTCTTCTTTTTAAGTATTAAACATTCTATTAAAACATTTTAATACAACATATATTTTAAAATCCTGACCTATATTTTAAATTCTTGTCGTTTCTCTTCTTCGTTAGCGTAAGTAACCTTATTTGCCCTTTCCTTTACTTGTTCAAACAGTCCTTCTATCCTATTCGAGTCGTTGATCTGAATTAAAAACTAAAATAAAAAGAAGTACACTTAGCGCGGATTAACGAAGGGGTTTCGCAACATGTTCCAGTATTTCAGGCTTAAAAGGAACAAATATACCCCGCTTTTATCAAAAGGGAAAAAGAAATTTTTCAACAAGGAAACGCCTTTGGCCATCATTAAACTTTTGTTCCGGGAATTAATTATAAATGATTCCATGTAATGTGCCCAATTATCTTAATTAATGTTGCTTATTTCGTTCTTTTTCAATAGGCAATGGGCTTTGTGCTTCGGTTAATTATTTAATTAGATTTATTAACAGAGATAATCGTAACATTATATACATGCCCTTACCAAATATAAATATATATAACTTGATTAATGAAAGCAAAAACTCATTAAAAAAATTACAATATATATATATATATATATATATATATATATATATATATATATATATGTATGTATATTATATATATATTCAAGTATATTATATTATATATATATATATATATATATATATATATATGTAATTCTGTGATATAGAAAGAATACGACCGTAAACGTTTGCTAAAACAAAATATTTTATTCAGTAACTTTTAATACAATCGATTAAGTTATTATTTCCAAATAATACAAAATATACAAACTTACCTAATAAAATAGAATTGTATACGAGTCTTTTACTCCCTAAATCATTATAATATATTTTACTAACAAACGTGCTGATTAGTACATCCTTCATTTATAACAAAAGCCAATAAACAGCTGTTCAATGCCATTTAAAAGTAAATGATCTGAATTAATAATTAATCTTGTTAATTATTAATTTACATATATATATATATATATATATATATATATATATATATATATATATATATATATATATATATATATATATATACATTATTGCTAATGGAAAATTTCAAAATATAATCTTAAGTCTCACAAATATCAGTAAATATCTGATCCTATTCTGGCATCATAAAGACTGAAAAACATAACGATCAGATCATAAATGCAGACCAGAGACAGTACATCTCAATTCAACAGTTTAAAAAAGATTAACCAATTAGAGATAATTTTTATTTTTTAATTTTTTATAGTGATTTACGTATATTATTTACTTAAAGTGATTTAGGTTTACTTTTTTTTAGATTAGGGTCATTCCACACCAAATCAACCATTTAAAAAATAACTTTTGAGTCGAGGTTTTCAAAAAACTTAGTATTTTGCATAAATATTTGCATAAATATAGTCGAAAATCCAAAAAGTTTCAGATTTTTTCCATTTTTAGTTTTTTAATTATAGATTTTCAAAAAACAATACTTTTTTGTTTATTTATTTCTTAATTATGTTTTAATAAATTAATTAGTGAATGACACTTTGATCTATAACTTTATATTAAAAAAAAAATGTTTATAACATTAGTTACGACGTTTCGAAGTACTTCTTCGTCATCAGGATATATGCTTTCTACAATACAACATCAACTATCAAATTCACAAATATTAATACCTTAATTTACAATATATTTTGTTACTATTTTAAATAATATTTTATTACCTTTAAATTACATGATTCTCTCCCCATGTCCCGACATCTGTATAATTTTACTTCGTCAGTCCTCGCTGGTTTCATTATAAAAAATTATTTGGGGAATAACTTTTCTTTTCCATCTTTGTCACATACTCTGTAATATCATTGGAAATCCGCTTTGTATCAATCCATTATGTCATATGTCAATTAATTGTCATATATCAAAGAATTTTAGACTCGAGGTTTTTAAAAACTTAGTATTTATATTATATGCATAAACATAGTCGAAAATCCAAAAAGTTTCAGATTTTTTCCATTTTTAGTTTTTTAATTATAGATTTAAAAAACAACACTTTTTTATTTATTTATTTCTTAATTATTTTTCAATTATGAGGGCCACATTCGAAATAGAAAACTTTTAAAACAAAACCATTTTTTTTTTTTAAATTACCTTAAGTGTATTTTATATACATATTAAAAGTTTTTGGAGTCACAGAATTATTTTTTATGAGATTTTTAATAAAATAATAATATACTAATCATATAATTTTTTACGAAATTTATTACAAAAAAATTGTAAATTTTAACATTTTTAATTAATGCTTTGGAATGGTTCTTTGTTGTACAAAACTTTTAGTTTGGATTTCTTTGGTATATAAATATAAATAAAATGAACCATTATTGTACTCAACTCGGATTTTTATGATTATAATAATGCAGTATGTAAGTATGTATCTGAATCGAAGGAAAAAAGAAATTGTTCAAATTTTTTTTTTCATGTATAAATTTCTCTGAAAAAAAAACAACACTAAATGGGCTCTTCCTTTCTCCTTCCACTTTTAATAGCTTTATTATAGTTTTAATTTCGTCGGTTTTATGATGTTATTCACTGTTCCATTCTGTTATTATTATAATTATTGAACTATTTTTAAACTCATCGTCATCTTGTGAGAACTAGGCAGCTCTTGTCCTCAGTATCGAGAATCAATGGGGAGGGTATTTTTAGACCCAACATCAACTATTTTTTTAAAGAACCTTATCCTTCATGTATCCCTATATTCATGGGTTCCCGACTAATTTCGATAATCCAATTTTCGTTTATCACATAATTCGCCTAACTTTTTATATATGTTATATCTTATGTTTATGCATTATATATATATATATATATATATATATATATATATATATATATATATATTTATTTAACTAAATCTTCAAAATAAAGTTTTGATTTTTTCGGGTATATTTCTTTTTTTTTTTTTTTTTTTTTTGAAAAATCATACCACACAAATTTTCATCGAATTTAATTTTGCAACAAAGTATAAAAATATATTTATAAAATATTATTTTTTTTAAGGATTTTTGTCAGCATATGCAATTAAAACACTAATTTTCAACTAATTTTAACCATACTTGCTCCAACTTAAAATATGCCAATGATAATAATAGACGCTTTATCCAATGGAATTCTGTCGAAAACAAACCGGAGGAACATCTTTGTAGGAATGAATACATAAGTAAAAAAAGTTAAAGATCGATGGTTTAAAAACACAAAAAAAGTGAAAAATAATTTTATTAAAGGGCAAAATATAACTTCCAGTTGTAATCTACTTCTTTATTCTTTTAACGTTTCGGGGAAATATTTCCTCATCATCGGAACTTTCTCCACTCTACTGTTTATTCCCATCCCATTGCCCGTAATTAAAATTTCTACATATATTTTTTTACATATTGCTGGGAGTCTAAAAGCTACTATAAGAAAGAAGACAGAGAAAAATATTAAAAAAAGAGAAACGTGAGATTATTATTGACAGACTAGATATTTTTTTTTTTATAATATAAGATACATGGTAACATATTTCATACATATAGAAATAAATTAAGAAGAATTGAATACGTAATCATACGTAATCATTTACAATTACAGTAAATAAAAAAAAAAATAAAAGTACCTACCCAAAATAAAGATAATACCTAGATTACTAAAAATGTCCAAGTCATTTGTTTTTTTCTGAAAATATTCTTTCCGTATTTTATTTTTTTAAACGTTGCAAATTACATAAGCCAACGATGAAAAAACTTTTGTACTGAAAATACCTTATTCCTATAGTTTTTAGGGTGCTGAATCCAAATATGATATTAAAAAAGCTGTATCACCCACAATTTCTTCACATTTTATAGTTAAATTTATTAAATTAAGCGATTTTTAAAGAATTGGACAGCTTTCAGTCTTAGGCCTCATGAAACAATTTGTAAAGGCTTTGCCTAAAGATTGACCATGTTTCAAGTATCCCTGCCAAAAGTTTCCACGCCTTTCAGAAGCTAAACTAAAAGAAGGTGTCTTTGTCGGACCTGACATTAGAAAAATTATGTTTGATGTTAACTTTGAATCCACAATGACCTTAAATGAGAAAGAAGCATGGGCATAATTCAAGCAAGTCGTTACAAAGTTCTTGGGAAATGAAAAAGATCCAGAGTGTGTTTCTATTTTAGCTAACATGTTACAGAAGTTTAAAAAGTTAGGATGTTTGATGAGCCTGAAACCTACGGAAAACTATGGGTGATACAAAAAAACTAAGGCCAGATTTAGATTCAGTACATAAAAATCTATAAAGATCAACTATCAACAAAATTAAAAAAGTTTTCAAAAACATTTATTTTGTTGGCCTCTGTTATTATTCTATGGTTTATTATTTCCAAATAGTTCAAAAAAAAAATATTTTGAACTTTTCACTTATCTGTCCCGAATGTTGAAATTTGATAATAATTTTATTTTCTATTCTAACACAACTCTGTATCGATAGTTCGCAATTTCTTGACTCATAAGATACTGGTGTTGGTTTTAAAATTTTGTAACTCTTTGAATGAAATGTTTTACCTCAATTTTCGCGATTTGAAGTGGATTCGCAAATCTCAATTTCTCCAACTATTTGGGTTTTTTAATTTTTTTTTTTTTCGGGAGAGGGTTTGACCCCTCTTACGACGACGTTCCTGCCCATATCAAACCTATTCTAAACCATAAGATGGTCCAAGTATTGTCGCTCATCAGGAATAGAACCGAGTATTCGATTTCATCCTTCCCGAACAGTGGAATAGCTGCTTCCAAGGAGACGCTGTTGACTGATCAATAAACATTACCCCTTTCCCATCTTCCATCATTAGGGAAATCAACAATTTGCCTTCTTTAAATATACATCCATCAGTAGGGGGAGGGGAGAGGATCGAGTTGGTAAACAGTGTTGCCATTGACGATCTTATCTTCTGAATCTCCTGGTAATTCAACAATGTTTTTTGGAAAAACAACAAAATGAACCAAAACAGGATTCGGAGATAGTAGTAAACAGAATCAGAAATAAACTCGGGGAATCAACACTTGGTCACTCAACGCTAAATATCAACAATTCACTGGCAGATTTTTAACTATATATATATATATATATATATATATATATATATATATATATATATATATATATATATATATATAGTTAAAAATTCAAGTTTTCTATCTCCCCTACCCTGTGTGCGCAACATGGTAGGAAAAAACTCAAATTTCAAAATTTGTCTCAACTTTGACGAAACACAGTGCCAGAGGCAATGGTTGCAGAAAAATACTTTACGTGTTGCAGCTGTAATAAATACTAGGTTGCTACAAAAGTCCTTGAGCATTAGTAATCCTTTATTTCATATTACATATTTTAAACATTATTGAATACTACTATTCAAAATCAAGTCCATTGTTTTCAACTACATCCACCCTTCTTTCTCGTAATTATCAAAGAACCGACCTTTTAAAAAATGAGCCATTGATCTAAACAAACCATAATCTGTAGATGGTGTACTATCTGGGCTATACGCAGGATGAGGCAAAACGTTAACTCCTCGCAGTTCCGATAATTTTTCCTTGGTCAAAAGAGAACGATTTGCAGGGGCATTGTCGTGTTGCAAAATGGCTTGGTTCCTGTTGGCCAAAGCGGCGTACTTTGCACTCAAAACTGCATGAAATCTGTCTAGCTGTTCACAGTAAAGGTTTGAGTCTACTGCCCGACCATCAGGAACAAGTTCAAAACGCAAAAGGCCTTCGAAGTTCCACCAAACACAACGCATCACTTTTTTCCTATACCAATCTTGGCAAACCTCCGGTTGTGAAGCTTCACCTGGGCGTTCCCACTGCTTGTGTTTGCTAGGGTTTTTTTTTTTTTTTAAATCCACTTTACGTCACTTATGATAATTTTTTTTATTATATTTTATTATTATTTTTATTATTATATTATATTATTATTTTCATTATTATATTATATTATTATTTTTATTATTATATTATATTATTATTTTTATTATTATATTATTTTTATTACTATATTATATTATTTTTATTATTGTATTATATTATTTGTATCATTATATTATACTATTTTTATTATTATATTATATTATTATATAAAGCACATCTAAAAATAAGAACTACATGACCTTTTGAGGGTATCCACCTTTTTTTTTCTTAAATGTAAATGACCCTTGGTATTTAAAGGATTAGTCAAAGTAAACACTGATATAAATAGTAGGAACAAAAACATTCTTATAGGATTAATTATGAGAGTTAGAATTAAGGGTAGTGTTGCAACCTAGTATATTTTATCCTCTATAAGTTTTATAAGTGAATTTTTTCTCAAAGAATGTACGAATGCAATGATATGGATGAAAAATTAAAATAAATCGAAAATTTATGGTGTTTTTAGCGCACCGCGGAGCTCACACAGAGCAAAGAATGTCGAAAACTTGGATTTTTAACTATAAATATCGAGTTAATATATCGATAGAAAGCATATCTAAAAATAAGAACTACACGAGCTATTGAAGGCATCCACCGTTTTTCTTACTCTTTGTTACAAATGTTTTGTAATTCTTATTTAACAGAGTAACATCTTTGCTAATCATCGTGATAAAATAATTTTCACACGCAAATTTCATCTTTCATAAATCTTCTGAAGAATATTTTTCTTTACAAAGTAGTTGTTAAAGGATATAATAGAAGAACTAAGTTTTTGAGGTGTTTTTTTTTTTTTTACTAAAGTGTTTTTTTTTTCAAAATTGTGCACAACTTTGGCGCACCGTAGCGCCAGAGCCCATGGAATAAAACTATAGGTTTCAAGGTTGTAGTTGTTATCCTCTACAAGTTTTATACCATGAGTTTTTCTAAAAAATTTATTATTACAAAGACGTGATCAAAAACTTTTTTAAAAAAATCGATAATGTCTAAGGTTTTTTTTTTTGTTTAAGGATGGGAGAGATCGAAAACTTGGGATTTTAACTACAGACCCCAGGTACAAAGCATATCAAAAAACGCTGCAAATTATTACACAATAGTTATATTCAGATGTGTACATACACACGACTTTCCTTATGGCTTTGGTTTAGAGTCTAGACAATTAGATTATCTTTCAAATGAGCATCTGGAAAGTTCCGGGAGACGTATCGTTTTCGAGTTATCAAATAGTTAACCAAAGATAATCCATTTTCCATAAGAACATGTGCAGAATACTTCATAAAATATACTTACCAAGTTCAGCAAATAAATTAACAGCAAAATAATGGCGGATAATGTAAGACCTACAATTTTGATGGGGGGTTAAAACGTTCTTTTTTTGTTCGGTTCATTATTGAAAATAATAAACCAAAATCGGCCTTAAGAGAACGTGGAAGAGGGAGAAGAGCATTTGACTTTGGGAATTTGTTGGGGGTATTTAGGAGGTAAACATACTAAAGATCCCAACCCCTAACCTTCCCGCTTCATGGAAGGAAAGGGTGCGTTGTGGACCCTTTCTTGGGTTTTTCACTAATATCTCGAAAAGGATGCGTCATACAGAAAAATGTGTCCTATCTAAAATTAAAGCGGTTAATATTTCCTTTAAGAATCTTAATATTCATTTTCTTCATTTATGTTATAGTTTCCGAGATAATCGCTATAAATGGCCGAGTTACGGGGAAATAAAATCTCTAAAAACCGCTAAGGCAGATAGTAATGTCGAGTTCCAAGGATCATCCTGAAGTGACTTGTGACTTTCGTGCCAAACTAAAAAAAAAATCGGTCCAATAGCCCTAAGAAAAGTCGCTGGTGGCGGACGGTCGGATTTTTTTTTTTTGTTGATCGATTTGGGTTCTAGGTATCTTAAAACATAAAATCTCAATTTTTTAGGGCGTTACATTTTTTATTCTTGGTCGATTACCAACGTTCGTTATTAAAAAGAATTAACCAATAATAATGCATTCTTATTTGAAAAAATATATTTTTTTGGATAGATTCTAATATTTTAACAACTTTTTCTACGAATAAATAAAAAAGATAGAGGGAATCATTGCAGCCCATTCTTGTTGCCATGCTGCCACAATATGTTGTTAAAAAGGAGTAGGACAACAGGTAGTCGACATCATTTGCATTAATATTTCATTCGCTGGAGGAATCCGATTTGGCTCGGAATAAAGTCCTTTGTAAAATGTTTACAAGCTTAAAGAGATTCTCCTGGGCTTTGGGGTTGAGGGGGCGGAAAAATCCCCTGTTACTTTTTAAAATCTTTTGAATAGGATTCTTGGTGTTTGTCCTCGTGTAAGAAGATACACAAAATTAGAATATTCGATTTTGTATTTTTTTTTTTTAATTTATACAATTTTTTGGAAGATAATTTTTTCATTCTCTTTAGACCAGTGGTTCCCAGACTTTATGCCACAGCGTACCACTTTAACTTCTTTGATGGCCAATACCTCATATTATGATAATAATATTAAAAAAATGTCTTCATAAAAAAAAAAATACAAACTGATTTACAAAAGTTTATGTAACAAACTTAATAATAGGTAATATACCGGATGTTCAATATTAATCGACTCAAATGTTTGTCCCGGTCAAGCGTATGATCTAATCAAAAAATTCCCGAGGATAAAGTTGTAGGTCTACTTCTATAGTTACACTAACCGTTATTGCTTTTTAATTTCGACGCGATGCGTTACAACGATACAGATGTAATCATATCTTGACTTTTATTCAAAATAAGAGTTAATTTCAATCCCTATCCAAAATAGTTATGCGTTGTTATGAAGTTGTTCAAATTATCACAAAATTTAGAGCAAAACTCTTAAAACAACAAATTTCATAAATAAAATCTTTGTGTGCCTAAGTTTTTAAGTAATGAATATCAAAGAACTCGTTTCAATATTTCAATAAAGTTATCATACACCATCCTTTCAATATTATTGGAGCGGAGTAGCTCAGTGCTAAGGCACTGTGTTACCATGCTCCCGGTCCCGGGTTCGAGACCGGCTGAGATAGATAATTATTTAATCTGTTATCAGCCCTGGATCGACCCAATGGGATCGGGAGGCCCTCCTGGGGCCCACCCAGCCTCTATAAAGTGGGTACCCTTAATTGGGGGAAAGCCTGGCGGTTGAGCGTGATCTCGGCCAAATCACCTCCTTGCACAACCGTTGGCTTAGAAACACTACGGTCCTTATAAAGTACTGAACCCAAGACCCTTCATGGGTTGTAGTAGTACAGGTTTTTTTTTTTCAATATAATTTCTTATTAATAATTGATCCCTCGAATTTTCATCAAATTCCCAAAAGTTCTTTAAAAATCAAATTAATAAAAATTCTGATGATCCTTTAACATCTTAATAGTTTATTTATTATATCCTACATCTCCTATGCTTCGGCCTTTTAGGCGATTTTGAAGGCAAAACATTGAACAAACAACACATTTAAAAGAAAATATTAACTAAATCAATTTACAATTTATATTTAACGATTAACCTGCCTTAGTAGCTTATATTATTTCAATTTCTTGTCAATATTCAGGCTAATCTGTCTTAAGTCTTAAGGTTAGATTTACTTTATCAGTATAATTTAATGCCTAAACATAAATATTTATATTTACAATTTAAATTAACCATTTACATTTTTTTGTAATTATTATTTAATTAACATAATTTAATTTTTTTAAATATAATTTTAGCCCTAAATATGAATAATAAAAATTGCGGTAATTATTGGGATCACACGCTGCTGATAACAAAAGGGGGCGTGGCTCACATTGTTGACATTGAGGTTACATGGTTTTGAGGTTAATAATGTTTACATCGAAGAAACAAATGAAAAGTTATATACAGTAAACACAGAAATGAACACATTTTTATTATTATTAACAATAAGAAAGTTAAAATAAATAAAATTTCATGTTCCCCATCGCGCTAATCACGATATTCTGTGCTTTTCTAGATTATCAATTACACTTACTACGAATAAGAAAAATTACGAACCTAGGAATTTAATTGATTAAATTCATTATTAATTAATTAATTGAGTAGGGCTTTAATAAATAAATAAATAAATTGGTGGTTGGTAATTTTTTTTATCCTACTATTGAATTAAAATTTTTAATAAATTTTAATCGGTCTTGCAACTGGATGATTTTTCTATTATTTTATACTCATGCTATAGTTCATAATGGTGTATTACCACAAAACTGAAGTTACCTAAATACAAAACTCCTTATTATTATTAATTGATCAGTGATCATCTGAATCATCAAGTGAATATATGAAGGGACCCCCAAACAATTAAAGAAAAGGGTTAACTATTGTATACACCAAAAGGGTAGTATTCTGAACTGAAATAATAAAAATTGCGGTAATTATTGGGATCACACGCTGCTGATAACAAAAGGGGGCGTGGCTCACATTGTTGACATTGAGGTTACATGGTTTTGAGGTTAATAATGTTTACATCGAAGAAACGAATGAAAAGTTATATACAGTAAACACAGAAATGAATACATTTTTATTATTATTAACAATAAGAAAGTTAAAATAAATAAAATTTCATGTTCCCCATCGCGCTAATCACGATATTCTGTGCTTTTCTAGATTATCAATTACACTTACTACGAATAAGAAAAATTACGAACCTAGGAATTTAATTGATTAAATTCATTATTAATTAATTAATTGAGTAGGGCTTTAATAAATAAATAAATAAATTGGTGGTTGGTAATTTTTTTTATCCTACTATTGAATTAAAATTTTTAATAAATTTTAATCGGTCTTGCAACTGGATGATTTTTCTATTATTTTATACTCATGCTATAGTTCATAATGGTGTATTACCACAAAACTGAAGTTACCTAAATACAAAACTCCTTATTATTATTAATTGATCAGTGATCATCTGAATCCTCAAATGAATATATGAAGGGACTCCCAAACAATTAAAGAAAAGGGTTAACTATTGTATACACCAAAAGGGTAGTATTCTGAACTGCTGTAATTAATCTGCTATGGTATTTCTTCAGTGTTTGTACAATATCCTCTCCAATATTATTTTTTTATCACACGATTTAATATATTATTTAATTGCCTCACAGCCAACATTTTAATACTCGAATCATTCAACATAAACCAACCAATAATTTGTTATTATCATTTTTAATTCAAAGCAATTAGTAATATTAATTCTATACATTCTAATATAAACACTCTATTTAAATCTTTTAATAATACCTAAATAAAAAAATATCTGTTTTCTACAAATTTAAAAAAAAAAATCTGTTGTTTTCCAAACTTCTTTTAACCTGAACAGATGAGAGTGTAATAACTACCTATAAGGAGAACTTGAAATAAATGTTTTTAAAAAAGTACAAAAATAATCTGCAAATCAAGCCTTCTCGAACACTCGATCATTTATACGAACACGTTATCATTTAAATTATTAACTCTGAGTAAAAAAAATCCATTTTTTTATATTGTCAGTTATGTTCAAACTTACGTCACAACAAAGCAATTGACTTCTATCAACAAACAACCAATATCAATTGAAACCTGACCCATTACTCTCCGATGATCTCAGTCGAATCATTAAGAGAAAGAGCACAGTGTATATATAAGACTTTTGCCGAAGAGGAAGCTTCCAGTCCTCCAGGATGTCTTGGAGAGAAAGGATTTCTCTAATCTGGAGGTTCATCCAGGAGTCCGTCCCATACCGTCGTATCCCAGGACCGAGTAGGCGAGATTCCGTGAGTCTGTGTTTGAACTTATCCTTAAGTACACTGTGCTTTTGAATTTTCCTGTAACTTGTATTCGTTTCATTTTCAATTGAAAAATTCAAAAGTAACTGCAGTTACTCCCTAATAAATTTAGAGTTAATCTTCAAAGAAACTCGTTTTGCAATATTGAGTTATCGGATAGCAATTGTAGCTTTATATATATTATATTATTAAGTGTTAATAAATAATTGAAACCTATATAAGCAAACCTTTATAAATAATATTTAACAATAATAATATAAAAAACATCTGTCTCGACATGGTATTATGGTCCCTTTAGGACGTAATTTTTCTTTTAGGGTAAACTAGTATGAATTTATTTAAAAAAATCGGAAAAAGCGATTTTTTCCACTATAATTAAACATTTTTATTACTTGTTTTAAGTGTTAATATTGAGTGTAAAATAATTGTTTTCCTCTCCATTTGTGAGCTGAACAAGTTTGCACCAGAAGAATAAGATTTAATTTAGGTTGATTCTTCCGCTTAAAATGTCGAAACCGTCGATTTCCAATGTTGTATCTAGTCACAATGATAGTTCTAATGCTGTTAAGGAACACGAAGTAATCTCTTGGGAACTTGTTACCTACTGAAAGAAAACGGCATATAATAACGGAAAGAGCCCTCCAGAAACAAGAGCTTGTGTGTGAGAGAGTGTGTAAATAGATGGATGACGCCGAGTGTCGTTGTTGAGATTTTATAATCGTCGGAAACTATTAACCAAATTCAGGAACACATTTCGTACAAGGAAATCCATGTGTTGTCCACATCAGATATTTTTAATTATTAAATAGTTATCCCAGAATCATTTTTTTTTTCTTTTCTTCTCCCTCTTTTCATATAATTATAATATTGTGCCAGCCCATCAACTGATTGTTAATAACTGTAATTAACAGGTATGGATTCATAAACAAACTGAAAAAAAAAAAAATTTGCCGACATTGATGATAATTTGCTTTATGATGATGACAGATGTCCAATTCCACCAAGTTGACCTCTGTGACAAAATTAGGTACATTTGTTTATTGCTCAACGAACCAGGAACAAAAGTTCAATAAAAATCATCCTAAAATTGTTAAGAAATTTTTAAATTTTCGAATTAAATTTTTTACATCTATTTTGTTGTACACTATTTTGCAGATCCCGTCTTCATAATAATGATCCTGTTAATTTTCTTTGGAGTCGTTAGTTTTATTTTTTCAAGAAAAAAACTTTTTTCAAAAAATTAATACATTTTCTGTAGTTTTTAGAACATAACATCGTTTCTTGAAAAAGACTTAAGCGCTATTTTTGACTAACTTTACAGGAAACAAGTAAAACGGTTTTTTCCCAGACAATATTTTTTTTTTTTAATTTTATTCTTTATTGTAAACAATAGGACTATTATTAAGGTGACAAAATTTTTATAATTACAATATATTTTTAAGGCTTCTATCACTAGTCAAGGCCAGAATGACGACTGAAAGTCAATTTTTATACCATTCCCAATTTTCTTTTCGACATATCCTGGGCGGGAATCGATAAAGATGGTGTTTACGACCCAAAATAAACTGAAACGTAAATTTCGAATTTTTGGCGCTTAAGCCTTTTTCAAAAAACGACGTCGACATCAAGCATGAAAAACATATTTCAATGGTGACTGGTCCTTTAATGGGTTGAGAGAAAAGCCTGTTATTTGAGCGTGTTTTTCTGCGTAAATTTTTTTAAGCTTTTTAAATTAAATTTTCTCTTTTTCTATTTGCATTTTCTTTTCAACAACCCCTTCATCTTCAGATGATGATGACATGGTGCTGAAACTGTTCAACTTTAAGTTAAAAAAGCGCAGGTAATTGTAGTGACATACGCGAAAGACTAAAGTCAACATATAACAAAGGGGAATAGAGGCTGTGGGGAAGGGAGGGGATGAACATTCGAAATTGAAAAGTAGTTACTGCTATACAGGAGTTGTATCCACCCATAGTCGTATCTACAGTTTTTTTCCTGATAATACTTCACTTAGTTATAACTATAGAGTCTTAGCTTTTGTTTATTTACACCGATTTGAGTTAATGCTAAAACTGCATCGTAGTATCTACTGTGTAGTCACTACGTTTTATTCATTTGGCCTGTTATTTGCAAATAATTATGTATAAAAAAAAAAAAATAAAATAATTGAATTGAGTGTATATTTTCATTTATTTCTTTATTATTATTTTTTTTTTAGCCTTTGGTATAATTTCAAAGCACTATATTTTTCCACTATATTTATAAATGGCTGAGATATGGACGTATGAAACCTCTAATCGGCCACTGTTTCGGTTCAAAACGACTTATGGTAATGTCGAGTTCCGAGGATCATTATTTTTAAAAAAATTTAAAAATTTAAAATTAAAAAAAAAGTTTCAGGATTCTGGGAGAAAATTTTTCTCCCAAAAAAAAAAGGATTTTTTTTTCGATTTTTAAAATATACGCATATTGAAATGTTAAGCTTGTGAGATTTTAAGGGAGATGAGGTGTAAAGAAAATTTTTTTGGGGGCGATTACAAAGGTACATTGTTGAAAATAATAAACCAATATAAATAACTTTATATAAAAAAAAAAATGTAAATTTACTAACTAATGTAAATTTAAACCTACTACCACTCCACAATCCTCTTGGCATGGCACGAATCGAACCCACGTCTCCATTCAGGGGGATCGGTAATGTAATCCCTTGTAATAGTTTTTATCATTTTATGATTATGATGATCAGTTAGCATTCAAAAAGAAACGAAAAGTAGTGCAATAATATCTAAGGCTTGCCGACGTTTCGGCCCATTTCGCAGGCATTCAAAAGAGCCTCATGGCTGCAAAAAAAAAAAGATAGGTAGGAGAAAGTATTCCATGCATAATGTAAACTGTTTTAATTGATCCGGCAGCAAAACGAATTTCCATTGAATCGTGAGCAATAGTCCGTTTAGTGTCACGAGATCTTTTCTAATGACGACTAATGGTGCCATGAATGTGGCCCTCAGGCAATGCTCGGGGAAAGGTGTTAATTCCCTCCATTATTTAGTGGAGCAGTGGGGGCTTTGTGCACCACCTGTTGGAGTCTAAATACTTTTAGCGCGGGTTGCTTAGTTAAGTATTTATTCTTCCAGTTCTGGGTATCTCTCCACCACTATTTCGAGAATTATCTCTTCTTTTTACGAAATGCTATATATACATGAAAAATACAAGTGCTTAAACAAAGTCTTTGTGATTTTTTTCTTAATCTCTGAAAGTAGGTCATCTAAACAAAAATCTTTATTAAATATTTTTCATTCTCAGTGGATTAAATGTATATTATAAATTAAGTTTACTCACGAATCAGTTAAAGGAAAATAATTATTGGAAGATAAATAAAGAGATAACATAAAGAAAAATAAAAAAACATCATATGCACTATCATACATCAAACATGTGCACCTCAGAACCAAGCTCGTACCCAACGAATGAGGCAAAGCAAAGGAGTTCCTAGCCTATCTTTCTCAACCGCGTTACTGTTATTGATAGCCAGTGGAGGCTGAATAAGGGCGCTACTAGAACCGAAGAGAAAGCCGATTTAAAGCGAATCTTCCTTTTTATTTATTTGTTTTTTCTTTGATACGTAGGTTAAAATTCGATAATTTCTACTTCTCGCCGAGATATTTTCGAAAAACGAGTGTTCCATCTCATTTATATTTTTTTTTTCTCGTCGGTCGTGTCATAACTTTTTTTCCTAAAACCCCTAACTCAAATATTTGAAGAGTGAATGAAGGTGTAAAATGTTACAATTTTTTTTTTTTTTTTTGAGAAAATGATAATTAAATTTTTTAATGTTATTTTTAAAATACATGATCTATCCAATGCACTGATAAATCATGGAATCAACTTGCTGTTAATAAAATTTTTATTCGTAAGAAAAAAATCAGGTATCGAAAATTTTTTACATACCACCTTCATCTACTCATTCATGTCTTAATTTGTCAGAATAACATTTCACGTGGAAAAACATTAAATCGATACGAAATATAATAACTTTCATGTTTTTGGCATTTTTATTTAAACTCCAAAAATATTATCCATATTGTTTTATCCAAAATTTTCGACGTTTTATTGTAAAAATAGCTTCGAAAAATTGATTTTCTTCTAAGCTAAGGAACTAAAGTAAAATAATTTTTTTAAGAGTAATTTTTAATAATATAAGAATATTTTTTCGCATATAAAATATGTATGATAAAAAAAAAATATTAAAAATGTAAATTTTAAACGGTGCTTATTTTGTAGCGTTTTTGTCATAATTAATACAAAAAATCTAAATTTAAATGCAGTATTAAGGAAAGGAAAAAAACAAAAATCAAATTAAAATTAATTATCAATAGAGTTTACAGTCAGTTAACGAAGAACCTATTATTTTTGTACATTAGAAGTAAACTGGCGTAACATTTAAAAAAAATTAAAGGAAATCAAAAAGAACTTCTAGATGTATTGCTTGTGGATAGTGGTGAATCATTATATTTGAAATGTTGCATATTTTATTACCCTTTAAGCTTATTTAAGATACTTATACTCATAAAATATGATGAGATTAATGCAAATGATATAATAAAATAAAAACCATCAAAATTGGGTAAACGACAGTTCACCTCTGACGTCCAGATTTGTCATTATAACAGATTACAGATGGCGCAAAATGCTGCCAGGGTAACTCTTAACACCACATAATTATTTTTTTTTGGTATTTGTTTATTTGTCTGCATAACGAAATTCTGTAAATTTCTAAAGGTTATTACTTTTAAATTATAGATTGTAAATTATGAATAATAAGTTTTATAGTTTTATTAATCATACATTATTTCATTTTTCTGTTCGCTAATGCCACAATATTTTGATTTATTGTCTATTAAATTTATAACGCAGATATTATTATATTAAGATGTATTATTCATCCTGCTAAGTATTTTGACCACGAGGAATCACACCAAGAGCGTACGCAGAATTTTTTTTTAGTGAGGGATTTAATAACAAGGTAAGTAATTACCTAAATGTCTATAGTCGGCAAATTAGGGAGTAAGTTTTAAGGATAATCAAGAAAATTGGATCAAACATTATCAAATATATTACTTAAAATACAAATCTTATGTTTTCGTACATTTCGGAGGGAAAGAGAGAGAATATAATAATAATAAACTCTTTATTTATTCCGGGACAAGTCCCTTTAGAATAACAATTACAAGCAATGATAGCTGGGCTCCAGAGCCTTAAAGTAGATGATATAGGAACATATGAGTTAACAGATAATAAAAATGAAAATTATAACAAGTCATAATGCGATAACTTCTAGCATAAGAAATAGGTATTGACGATCGGTCTAATTGTTTACGTCTTAAAATGTAAATCACGCGAACTTCTAATGTTAATAAGATATAACAAAAATTAGAAATTAAATAACATATTTACAAATGTTGATTGAAATAAAAGAAGATCTACTTACATTTTTTTTTTTTTTTTTTGGAATTGGATGGAAAAGAAGTGATTGAATAAGCGGGATTTGAAGGTGAGAGGAGTATTGGAGCGACGAATAGAAGGAGGGATGGAATTCCATAAGGATAAGGATCGGGACAAGAAAAGATCTTTCGAAAGCTGCGGATCGGTGGGCCGCTGTATATAAATCTGAAGGCCAAGAACGGGTATGACGAGAATGAACAGAGGCTTTGAATTGAAGGAGGTCGAAAATATAGGATGGACGGCGGGATTGGATAACTTGGTAGAGGAAGGATGGCAGAATGTACTTATGACGGTACGAAGGATAAAGCCACTTCAACTCTTCGTAATATCGGGAGACAGAGGCGTCCCTCGGGATCCCGAAGATGAATCGTACAAAGCAATTTCTCAAACGCATTTTTGTCTCGAGATCCCCAGAGACGCCCCCGTACACCACACAACAGTAATCAAAGTGGGGGAATATTAATATATCCCTCAATCCCTCCTTCCCCTTGCATTCACTACTGACACACAAACATGTCTCGGTGTTTCGACCACCAAGAAGTTATTCTTTGATTCTGGCGAAGGTAAAGGCACACCTAACTTAGACAATACTTACAATGTAATGACCACAATTTATATTGTTATCACCATCTTGTATTTTTTTTTTTTATCCATTTAGCTCGTGGTTTTATAAAAATGGAGGGTCGTGTAGTTATAAAATATTCATAGATTTTCGGCAGCAAAATATAAATTTTAGTGTTTAGGTATGGATGTATTGTATCTTTTATCATGTATATACTGCCAAATAAATAATATATGTGAAATGCTTTGAATGTTATTTAATGAAAAATTGAAAATAAACAGAATTTCATATAAGTATGAGATATAGGGATATAGAGATTTCCTCCTTAAAGACTTGAATGCAAGAATTGATCCCTGTGGGAAATCAAAGCAACAAGGTTTTTTCTTCATCTCTAGTCCGCACAAGAATCACAAAGGACTCGTTCCAAGGGACTATTTCTTCGGGAAATATTTTTGTCTAATCCCAAATTTTCCCTTCGGAAGAAGGAAATAGAGCTTTGTCTTTATTATTGCTAGAGACGAATCAACATCATTACCTCAGGAATCGATCATATCTGCATTTGTATTCATAATAGTCTAGGAAATAGAGGAGTTTTACTTTGAAAAAGGTCGGGCAATTTAATTGAGGGCTTGTAGTCCGAAATCCCTAATTGTAAAAATTTTTTATTTGCATCTAATTATGGTAACTATTACGATAAATCGCTGGTCAAACCCAAACTTTTTGTCTGGTGGCACTATAAAACAAAATTCTCTGCACCTTTATTATTAATTATTATTTTTATTTATTTACTATTTTTTTTGCATTTTTTACAGTTAGTAAAGATATGAAGGATGAAACGAATTTGAAAAATATAAAAGTTTTTTGAATGATTAAGTATATGTAAGTGAATGAGTAAGTTTATGTCCAAACAACACAAATACATTCAAAACAATAGTTATCAAGACTACAAAACTTGTTGGTATAATGCAATCCTAAGATTTAAGATTGATAAATGGGTAATGGAAATTAACGAAAAAAAGGTTCAAGAAAAATAGGAAGGTTTTATTTTTTATTTTTGTAAAAAGCATGAAGTGGCTATCAAATTTATATTCATAAAATTTAAGAAACTTTATCATTTTTTTTCTGGGAGCGGAGTAGCTCAGTGGTAAGGCACTGTGTTACCATGCTCCCGGTCCCGGGTTCGAGACCGGCTGTGGTAGGATAATTATTTATTCTGTTATCAGCAGTGGATTGACCCTGTGGGATCGGGAGACTCTCCTGGGGATCACCCAGTTTCTATAAAGTGGGTACCCTTAATTGGGGGAAAAATCTGGCTGTTGAGCATGATCTTGGTCAAATCACCTCCTTGCACAACCATTGGCTTAGAAGCAGCATGGTCCTTACCAAGTACTGCTTTGTGGGTTGTATTAGTATAGTTTTTTTTTTTTTTTTTTTTTTTACCTTTTTTTCAGTCCTGATTGCAATAAATGTCGCAATTCATACCTAATAAGGTATTTGTTGATAAATAAATGATACTATTAATAATAAATAATTATTATTATTAATTTATTTCTGTAGAATTTTATTTGCTTGATTTAATAATATTTAAATTTATAAATAAATATCTATGAAGCCATAAAATTCAGGAATAAAACAGTTCTTTTTCTTTTTTTTAGAAATGTATATACATGTAAGTTTTACTTATCTTCTATTTCATTTCACCTTTAATTATATATTTTTAATTATACTTAAGAATACCTTAATTATCGCTACCTTATAAATATTGAATGAATGTAAACTCACTGTGGCCATTAAAGCTAATTTTATTCATTAATACAGTTGTTCAGTTTGTCTTTCATCGATCCCATCTAGTGCCTTCGCGGACCTAAGACCCCCTTCAACTCAAATATTCTAGTCTATTGCAGTTATATTGAAACTTTCTTCAGCTTTTGTTGAAAGAAAAAATATTTCATCAAATGCCAATGTATCACTTAACTATATTACTGTTAGATGAGGATTTATAATTAGAAATACTTTGAGTAGATAATTGATCAATAATATACTTCAGAATTCCAAAGAAATTATAGTGTATGAAGAAAGTTCTTGCTATTATTTAGCAACTGATACTGAAACCTGCACATTATTATTTATTTGGCATGTATTTCATGCATTAATGTTAAATTCTTCAGAAGAACTGAAAAGAGTTAAAAATTAGTTTAATAGAGCTCTCAAAAATGTTTTAACTCCATATTATTAAGCCAATATTTTGTATGCTTTTTCCCAGACTGGTTATGATCCTAGTTTCTAAGAAATGCTTGTTACTCCAAAATTACATACCTGTATTTGATAAAACTTTAAGGAAGTGTAGGAAAGATTTACAACAAAAACAAAATTCTCCATAGAGTTATATGTAATCAAATTTCAGTCATTCGTATTATGATAACCGAAGTGAATAGAAACCTGAGTGGCTTTTGCAGATTTTTTTAGTTTTGGTATACTGATGCTTCCTCTAATTTTTCATTAACTCCTTATCTGGTTTAACGGTTGAAGTTATGAACCATTAGTATTAAACTTCAATATTTTTATTTATTCTGTTAATAACTCAAATTCAAATTTTTGTTTTATATGTTTTGAATAATAATTTTTCAAAAATATATTTTTCTTCAAAATATTTCTCCCACATTTCTTTGTCATAATCTGACCACTCTTCTGTTACTTCCTTGTGTTTTATCCCTTTTGATGAGTCTATGTTTTTACTTTGCATTTATTGTTGTATTCTTTTCAGTTTTACTATTCTTTACCATTTGTGCTTTTCATTCAATATACTACTTTTATAAGATAGTTATTTTTCTATGCTTTTTTAATATTTATAAAGCCTCCTCTTAGATCTTACTATGGTGTGTATACCTTTTTAGTTTTATGTATTATTATTATATCCGGTGTAGAATGGCCTCCTCAAAGCTTCTGCTTACTGTCTCGATCTCTTGCAGTCACAATCTAGTTCTGAAGCTTTAGAATATTCCTTCCATCAGCAGCAACATTATCGGCCCATTGTAGCTTAAATTATTCTCTTCTCCCGGTGCCATAAATTTGTGGTATAAAGAAGTGGCTCCATCAGCAGCTGTCTAGGTGGATCCTGATGATTCTGCTCACTTCAATCTTGCAATCCTCATTACTAGGACTATACCGGACCCCTTAAACATAGTTCCTGGTTTATCCTCCTTTTCCATTCTGCGCGACCAGACTATAGATATGTTTGAGGATTCTCCTTTCAAATACCAGGAGTTCCTGTTCACAAGCCTAGTTTTTATTTAGCATTATTTATTTTTTTATTCCTATCTGTTCTATTTTTCTTTACCATTTTCAATTATAACTATTCATTAAATATATCATTTTTATTGGATCGTTATTTTTCTGTGAATGTATTTATATTTATAAATCCTGCTCTTATATCTTGCCATTGTGTATATACCATAGATGGGGAATCTGTGGCCTCCGTGTGCCAAAGCACATATACGGCCTTCATAAAAACTAGCTCTGGTATTAATTAATATTTAATCATGCAGATTAATTAATACCATAGCTAGCTTTTATAAGGCTGAACAAAACACAAGGGAGCCGCACAATAATTAACGGAGCCCACACATTTTCCACCTACGGTCTATACATTTTTAGTTTTATATGATTTTTACAATATATATGTATGATTATAATTCATTGATTCTATTTAGTTTTGTCAGATATAAGCCGCACCTCCCTCCATGATTTGCTTTGAATTACTCTTACTTTTGACGAATTTTTACTTACTTTCAGTACATCTTTTATTGTTCCTTTTTCATATTCAACTATATATTGTTTATAGCCATGAAGAAGCCTACAAAGTTGGCTGAAATGACAGCATACATCAAACGACAAAAATGTTTACTGTTTTTCATATCAATCACAATCCTAACTACCATCGCCTAAATTAAATATAACTATTTTTACTTCATAAAATATATATTATAAACAAATTTCTTTACTGTCCTAGGTGCTGTCGCTGGGAGCCGATGTTCTGCCAGAGTACAAGCTCCAGTCTCCACGGATACACAAATGGACCGTCCTCCACTACAGCCCGTTCAAGGCTGTCTGGGATTGGATCATCCTCCTCCTCGTCATGTACACCGCTATTTTCACCCCGTATGTTGCCGCTTTTCTTCTCAACGAAGCAGACTACATGAAAAAGAAATCGGAAAAATACAGCGATGAACCATTGGTTATCGTTGATCTTATTGGTAAGAAAGAAATTTCAAATCATGATTTATCATCAGGTGGCTTAGAATTAGTAAAATTAAATAATTTGATGATAAAAATTTGTTTAGTTGACTATTTGAATATATTTTGATAATATAAAATATTCAACAGAGAACAATATGAGTTTCAAAAAAAGAGAGGGAATGAGTTCACAAATTAAATCAACCCTTCAAATACTAGATGTTGACGTTGAAGAAAAACCCATGTTTTGGTTTAATTGCCCCAGGCAAAATAAAGCTATACTTATAAGAGGCTAGGACATTTATAACTTAATCCTTATATTTTTTTTTAATAAACAAATCACTTGAAATATAAGAGGATAGGACATTTATAACTTAATCCTTTTATTTTTTTTAATTAACAAATCAAATTGAAATGAGCATAGAGAAACAAAACAGTCGGCTGTGCTTTAAATAAAAGGATAACTTTATTGATTTTCTCTTTCAAGTCATCAAAATTCATGAAACTTTTTCTTTTTTCAAATGAAGTATTAAAACAAAAAAATGATTTATTTACCAATCTTTCTTTCTTTTTATTTGCATTTTATTCAGTTATGAAAAAGTTAACATTCATAATAATCAATGAAGTCGTATTCTGTGGAAATATACAAAATAACCATAGGGTCCTCCGGGAACCCCACCTGATTCTGCTCGTAATTTTTTTTAATAATAAATATAGCATCTGCATTTTAATAATATTTAACCACAATCTGGGCCCTATTTTATAATTGAGTACAAAAATACACTGACAAAATTTACTGATTTTTAATATAATTATTTTAAATGTTATAATGTTTCAATATTATAGCAATGGTTCAACAACTATATAACAAGTTGTACTTTACTTTATAGTCACACCCTGTTTCATCATAAAATGCAAAATTACAAGTATAAGTAGTATGATTTACTATGCCTATGACTTACACTGTGAAATGTTGAAGCACAATAACATTTAACATTGTTGAATTATAAAAGAGTCAATTAAAAAAAAAAATTGAATAAAATTATTATTATCTAAGGACAATGAGTAACCTGTAACCTCTAAAAATGAACATTTCCACTTTTACTTGTTCTTTTGTATTTAATTATGAAATAGGGTCCAGGTTGTATATTATGAAATAAAAAAATTTCTGAAAGAACATTAATAAAATATAAATGTATGTAATCTAATATAAAAGCTTGTTCCTCGAGTTGAATTATCCATTTGATTTGAATAATTTTGGATAAGCAGTTATTATTCAATGGCATCCCTTGTGGGGATGAATATCACAGATATCTCCCTGTTTCTACGAAATTGCATCTTTTCTATGTTAACTGATTTTATAGTGATATATGATGATTTTTCACAAATTTATATTTCAGGGATTTATTTTACTCTTAATGGTAAAAAAAAAAAATTAAAATTAGGTCTTTTTTTAAAAGTTTTATAAGTGTTTCGAATTTTTTTTATTGGTGTTTTTAATTTGATTTTCACTCTCTTATGCAACCCAGATACTAATTTCAATGCAGTGATTCTTTTTATAAAACCAGTTTTCTCTCTTCTAGTGGATGTAACATTCATTGTGGACATCTTGATAAACTTCAGAACGACATATGTAAATAAGAACGATGAAGTCGTATCACACCCAGGCAAGATTGCAGTTCATTACCTCAGGGGCTGGTTCCTTATTGACCTAGTGGCTGCCATTCCATTTGACCTCCTCATCTTCGGATCTGACACTGATGAGGTAATTTTTTTAATTTAAAATATTAGTGAAAACAAAAGTTATAAACAACTTAATTTATTTTAAACGTAATTTATTAACCCTCTGTCGGCCATATTTTCATCTAATGTCTTATGCATATTTTTATAATAATGATTCAAATATCGCAGTAGCTCCCTAGAGTCCATCACTTATTCAGGCACGGTTAATAATTAATAATTAAATTTGTAAATATCTTGAAATTGACTTTCTTGAGAATTTCTATTTGCTGTATTGGGAGGGGAAGAGCCGACTCTCTGTTTATAACATAGAAAAATGTTATAATTGATCATTCAAAATTTTTCAAATAAATGCTGAAACTAAGGAATAATCATTTAATTTTTTTTTTACTGCAAATTATGTTATTATACATTTCTTATATAACTATTTTTTAATTCCTTTCATATTATTCCATTGATAAACCAGTGGTTCTTAACCTTTTTTAGAGATTGGCACTAACGCAGTAGGTAGGGTTAGATTAACTAGTTTCTCAGAGATGAGACAATCAAATGGTAGTTCAATTGAAAATTTAGAAATCTCTCACATCCCCAGAAGTGCTTTCTTGCACCCATAGTTAAGAACCAATGGTTTAAACTATTGGTAATCAGATTTGATTTTTTTTTTTTCAATTGTTTCATTTAGTTCTGATCTTAATAATTGAACCAGGACTGGGATCAGGGCAAAATAATACTGTGGGCTCCCTCTCACTCATTATTTCATGTGTTTTATTTTTGGCAATAATATTAATATATAGATTAAGGTATTATGAAAACAAAACTAACTACTATATTTTAATAACCAAATTTAAATGTTTTACATAAAATACAACACAATTTTGTAAAAAAAAAATTGTATAATTTAATCAGTGGCGGTTATTCCATTTGCGTACTTGAGCATGCTATCTCACTAGCTTCATATAAGGAAAATACAATTATTTAATTGTAGTAAAAAGAATAAGAAAATATTTATTTGAAATTGAGTAAATCTACTGAAACGGAATGCCTTCATTGTAACAGACAGACGCAACCCGCACCGCTTGTGCAATGAACCCCATAATCTGTGCCAAAAGATAGGAAGGTGGCAAGGGGTGGAGCAGGCTGCCTATCTTTACAACTTGAGCACACATTTCATGTGAGCATATGCCTCATTCGGGTGCAAGGACTTTTTACAACAGCTAATTTAGCGTACAATTATTAATTTCATTTCCAATTCATGTATAATTTATTTATTTTCACTATTAAAAGAACGTGTTTTAATATGTTAAAAATAAAACAATTATTTTTTATTTCCCAAATAAAAATGACACTGTATGCAATTAGTCCTTTTAATAGTTTGGAAACTGCCTGCTTTACAGTGAGTAGTAAAATCACAAAAAATGAAGGTGTCTCTCTACCTGTGATGGGTATTTTATGTCGTATTTTTGAGTTGGTTACTTTAAAGACTATTTGTGTGAACCTCCATTGCCACTATCTAGGAACCGCCACTGAATTTAATTATAATTACTTAATTAAAGTGTTCAAAATAGCACTAGAAGAGCTTGAATTAGTTTTTATTTACAACACTTTTCTTGCTTTCTTTTCTGTAAAGTTTGAATAATCAAGTCAAAATTTAATGTTTTTTTCTAACCTAGACTCAAGAGACAACAGTTTAATTTCTCTTTAAACTCTAAGCAACATACATATTAATCAATTAGGGTACACTGTCAGAGTATGATAAAACTAAGTGATGTTATTTGTTATTTATTGTGATTATTTTATTTGCATATATTTGTTCAACAAATTTTTTGACTGTATAGATTGTATTAGTCAACTCTTATCGCGAGTTCCCGGAAGATAATATTATAATTTAATAATCTCACTAATAGTTGAATCTAAAGGTATAATTAAGATTATCTCTCCTGTATAACAAGTTTCTTTCATGAATGTTTTATTTTTGTAATTATTAAAAAATTTAATTAATTTCTTTCTCCAACATTGTGCTTCAACCGTTTTGCATTATAAAAGTAAATCATAATCAAAATTCTTTTTTCTTTATCTAATACATATAATTTACATGAATATGGGAGTAGTTAAAAATAAAGTTGTAAATATAGTCTAGAGCTTAAAATACTTATTGAGTTTATAATTTAAAGTCACATTAGATAATTTGCTATAATTATTTTATTTTTTTCATAAGTCACTTGATGGAAAAATTCGTCAACACAATTCAATTTTTGTTTGAGCTCTCAATTTTAAGTTTTTCTCTAATCATATAAGTAAAATTTTATTTACATGTTTAATATTCAATTACTTAAAACATGTTGAATTAAATAAGTGAAATATTTAGTAAGCTTAATTCTTAAGATATAATAATTATTATTAATATATAATAATAATATATAATATTTAAGAGGTGATTTTATTTAAAATAGAAAAGCTATGTATGTATCTTGCATGATGGAGCTATGTTAATTTCAACTATGTGTAGTATTGTATAACTAATTTGTAAATTCACATATGTATTTGTAAAAATGACAATTTAGTGCATATTGTAGGAAGAAACACAGGTGAATCTAGATAAGCTTGGCTGGATCTACGGTCGCTTTGCAAAAATTTTGACTCGTAATAATTAAATAGACCAAAATCCACTGTAATAATTAAATAGACCAAAATCCACTGAAGCACATTTTACAGAACAGAGTATCAATAATTTATTTTCTAATACTTATACATTAACATATTTTATTTTTCAATTTTTACATTATTTTATTATTTAAGTGATTACAGCAAAACTCTTAACTTGATATGTTTGGTTATTTTTAGTGTTTCAGAGTGAAAATATTAAAGAAAGTCAATACTTTTTTACAAAACTAAATGTTATATTCATATGAACTGTCGAAGCTCTAAAAGTCCAGCCCGAAAATTGTGCATTGATTATAATTAGCAAACCATTAAAAATCTAATTTAATTGGGTATTACTTTTATACCAAAAAAAATTAACTTATCATAATGGTCATAATCAATATATTTTCCGTTGATTCAAAATTACTGTTTCTGTGATGTAGCAGTTGAGTCTCCAATTACAAATCAAAGATATAAGTTTGATTTTTATGAGTCTTGGATTTTTTTTCTTAAGTGATTGGGTCTCAAACATGGTCCATTCAGTCTTTTGAGAAAAAATAAACAAAGAATAAAAGATGAAAACATGGAAAGCTAGAGACCAGTTGCATAATGTTTTATTAATCTACAGAGCAAAAAATCTGCTCAACGTAATGGCCATTATTACTAAGGTGAAAACCTTGGTCCTATTCATTCACATTAAACTACGTATAATTTTAAGTGTGTTAAACCTTCCCTACAATTACACCTCATGATAATGAAACACTAAATCAAAGTTCAAAAAACTGGTGTACCAAATATGTGGTCTCAATATCGTGTTAGTTGAACTTTTTTGTAAGCAGTATGCCAAGATCGGGAATAACTGACTCATTAGAAAGGACTCTAAAAAATAAACCAATGTTACTATAAAAAAAAAATAGTTTTAATTTCTAAAAGTGCATTGAAAATAGTTTTAATTCAATCGGTTTTAAAAATTGCATCTTCCAAATTTCAGCCATTATTGATATGCTCAGAAATTTTCTGCCACTCTTCTTGTAATTTTGAGTAGAATGGTATTGATTTCTTACCGGATCCCCTCCTTTTAATTTTCCAGAGAATGAGGTCAGTGTTTCAGCTCCTGTACTTGAAAAAGTTGCATTGAATTAATTTGTTTGCCTTGCCAGCCACCCTATTCATCCCTTAAAGAGATTAATCTGTCAGAGAACATTTCCCTCAAGGTAAAGTCGAAATGTGTGAGCTATAGAACCGCGCACCTTCTATGTCGATTTCATCCAACTTAATAGAGTCTTCAGGAAGTAGGATCTCTAGGACGTAGAATAGTCTCTAACATGCATGTAATGGTCGGAGTTTGCAGTTGACATTACGCCTTCCTCCTCTATAAAGCACAGGCCGATAATACTGAAGTCACCAGCAGATGCCCATAGTGCCCTACTGAAATGAATCAGTTATTCCACCAGAAATGACCCGAAGAGTGATGGAAAATTTCCGGAAAGGCCTTCAGCAATGCATAGTCAATAATAGCCAATATTTGGAAGATGTAATTTTTTAATGCCCACTGAAATAAAACTATTTTCAATGAACTTCTTGAAAATAAAACCAGTTTTTTCTAGAGACATTAGTTTCTTTTTTACAGCCTTCCAAGATGTGACAATTATTTCTGCCCCACTCAGTATAATTAATAAGAAACATATTAGTTAATGGATATTTTCTCTTATTTTAGACTAATGTACTTGTGCCTTAAGCGTTGGTCTAAAATAAAACATAAATAGAGCTTATAGCAGTAATTTGAATTATTACAACATAATTAAGGACCTTCCTTAAATCTTTATCAATAGTTTATCTAGATTATAGAAATTATTTAACATTAATTAAAAATTTGGGAATAGCATAAGTATTGTTGAAACTGGCGTAGCTTCATTTATGCTGCGGGTTGAAAATAAAAAAATGTTCGCATATTTTCAGTTGAGCTCGGATAAAGATGAGGTCAGTTGGAAGTAGTGAGAGGATCATTTATCTAATCGCTTGTCAAACGAACACATGCTACAGCTTGGCACTAGTTTAAATTAGACTACATACCTTGCATCAATTTCAATTTCATTTTCAAATTTTGTTTTAAGTTCACCAAAACTCACTAAATAAAAAATAATATTGGCGCTTCAAGCTATTTTTTCACTGCAAAATTCAAAATTAGCACATAAATCAATCAACAAAAAATATATAGTTATTAAAAATTCATAGATGAAAATATAAGTTTTAAAAACTTAAACCAAATTTCATTCTTTTTTTTTTTTTTTTTTTTTTTTTTTTAAATGCTGATTCACCCATACACATTGTAGTTAAAATTGTAGGAGCATGAGCTGAAGTTTTAATATTAATTTCATTAGTCTTAAAAAGGAAAATTACAAAAAAATATATCATTTTTATTTAGATCTTTAAAATATGCAACTATTATAATAGTGATTACTTTATTATTTGAATGCAGTTAATTTCCTAATGCCATGAAGAACTGGATTATCAACAATATATTTGAGTAGTAGGCTAACAGAAAATTATTAATTATCTTTTATATTAGTAATAAGCTTATTGGCATTCTGTCTAAAATATTTTATAAATTGATTTTTATTATTTAACTGTTTTAGTGCTTTAATAGTATTTGAGTGTATCAAAAATTATTCATTTTAGGTTCAAATTCAAATAAATAAAAATACCCTATTTTTTATTTTATCAATCTAGTACATATATGCCCTATGTCGTATATGTCCTAAAAGTGAAGATAAACTCGTACCGTCCATCCAGTCGTCACCTCGATAAAAGTTAGTTATCAATTTCTTTCAGGTTGGATGTAGATCTTAATAAATTTTAATGATAGAAGACAATGTCAGAGAATATGATCAACAGAAGATGAATAAAAGTGCAAGATTTAAAAGTGGAAATGGTATCAAATGAATAAAAGATGTCGAAATAGAATTTGTAGGATAAGAATCAAATGATGAATAATCTGTCAAGTCAGGGTATATAAATCTGATGGTTAAAAACAAGAACGGCAGAAATGGGCAGAGAACTGAAGAAGTTCAGAGATGAATGATATGAAAGCAATCAGTTGAAGAGGTGTTTCATTTTCTAGCAGAAGTAGCAAGAAAACTTGATCTAGTAGTTAGCCGAGATGAGACCAAGTACATGTTAGCAGAACCACACCCGAGACATCCTGGGCGCTCTGAAAAATATTTGAACCAGTGTTTATATTGGTGGAAGATGGAGACAGAGATCCAAAAAGAAAACTATGACCTCTTTGGCGAGCCCGATGTCGTGACTAATTAAACAATCCTGACAGAGATGGACTAGATATTATGGTCAGGTTGGGTGAGGAGGAGATACTGAAGCGACTACTGGCAGAGGTCATCCAGGTGCAGAGAAGAGTCGGCCGACTGAGATTTCAGTGGATTGACTGTATGGCTGGAGACGCGAGGAACTTGGGGGTCTCAGTACTGATAGAAGTAATAGAAAAAATATATATATATATATATTTGCAATCAGGACATAATTATAGAAGATTAACATTGTCAGAGAACAAGATTGATAGGAGATGAATAAAAAGGTAAGATTTAAAAGTGATGTGGAGATGCAATAGAATTTTAATGAATAAAGATCGGATAAAGAATAACAATTTTTTTTTCATCGCTTAATGTGAATGATATGAAATATAGAAAGGAAAATAACACAGATAAAAATCATTTAAAACGATCACGATATGTGTGATAACCTAAAACACTTTCCTGCCAAACCTATAATTAGTTTTTATTTATGTCATTAATGTGGATTAATCTATGTAACTTATTGGGTACCTGAGAATTCATAAATAAAACTAAAATATTTTTGATATTTGCTTATAATAATATAAATTGTGTATTGACTAATAAGCAAGAAGAAACCTTTCCCTCATAAGGTGTTTACATTTTCCATTTCCAGCGAATATCTTAATTCTTAGAAGCATATAATAGACCCAAAAGCCCAGTTATTGTATAACCTGACAAACTCCCTCATAATTCTAAAGGTCTATATTGTCCCTATTAACTGATGTTTTGTCCTGATAAAGAAATGCAATATTATGCCTATTTTGATTCTCTCCCTTGGCCTCATGATTAAATAGGGTCGACTGCATTTAGTCAGCTTAAATACTTATTTCTAATTCTCCAAGATCCAGAAAGCCAGATAGTTTTACAAATAAGAAATGTGATTTCTAAACTTATGTTCATCATGAATGAATATAACTTAATTTTTTTTCTTTCTCTTTCTTGCCTTTTATGATTTTTTTGTTCTTTTTCTTTTAAAGTAGTTAATCAATAATTGTTCAGAATAAATCAAAGGTATTAATAATTGTTAGCAGATCCAAGCTTGGGAACCCCTGCATTATAGAGACTAGTAGTTGCTTTAAACAGCTTTCTCTCTTTATAGTTTCTTCTCATAAACAGCATCCATTATTCCAATATTATATTTAAATTGAAATCTTTTATTAATTAGGATACCTTGATTGACATTCATTAATGAATAAGTTCTGTGCCATAATACTGTTTCAGTTCACTCCTTCAAAACTTACTAATCCAAAACTAAAACGTATAAGTAATTTGAATGTTACTATCTAATGGGTGGTCTTTCCTCAAGTAATCTCCATATCATACATATCTCGTTCAGCAAAGTTTTTTGTTGTGAGAGTTATTTATCCTAAATGAGAGATGGACCAACTTTATTAAGAAATAGCTAAGTAACAGATAGTTTTGAATAACACTGATAATAATTTTAATGAAGCAGTTAAAAATAATGGTTACTTTTAGTTAATAAAAAGTTTCTATTTTTCATCAAAATCCACTAAAGAGAAATAATAGTTCAAAATTAACAAATTACTGACAGCAAACCATCTTTAACGTAAATTTTTTTATAAAAAAATTTACTAAGTAATCAGTGGATGTGACAATTTTCCTTGAACTTTGGATTTCTAATTGAGCTCAGAGGAGATCATATATTTCATTAATATTTAATACATTTTATATTAATTATTTAGTTTTGTGATTTTTTTATACATCTAATTGGTATAATGGTAGTACCTCAGACTATAAACAACCAATAGTATTCGCAGTACACATGCAAGGGGTCTATTAGTCATTCGAGGATAACTTAGTACTGTAGTACTTGAGTAAACAAACTGTTCAGCCTAAAAAAACGTAGATTAAGGTTTGAATTATGTATGGCTGACTACCATAAACCTCTGTAAGGCAACAACCATAATGGAAGGCCTTGCCTCTCATTGAGATACTGAGCCAAATATTTATTTATTTTAATTATTTATAACTTCCTCCGTTTGATATTAGGATATTTTTTATCATCTATCAGTCATATTAAATAATTACACTGGTCGACAAGACTTTCTTCACAAGAAATCTGATTAGTGACTCTAGTGCATTTTTTTCATTCTGAATTCAGATATGTAGTCAGATTTTTTCCATCAGGCATAGTTTTCCTGTGACAGCCAATTTTTAAAATCTGATTTTATAGCTCTCTTTGATCTGTCATAGGAACATTTTAATGTAACCTAAAGAGACATATGAAACTAGTTTTATAGAAAATCCAATATGAAAAATATAAATGGTATATCTGTGGTGATTTAAAGGTCATTGCTATATTTGCAGTTTTTTGTGCGAATGGGACAGCAGAGATGGGAAGTCTCACTAAGTTAGAAAATCATGGCTAAAATGCGAATCTCTTATCCACGGCCAGAAAAATCTGACACACGTCCCTTCTGTGAATCCTGAAAAAATATATTCACCTCATTTGCATATTAAATTAGGAGGAATGAAAAATTTCGTCAAGCATATGGATAAACGGTCTGATGGATTTTTGTACTTAAAATTGAAATTCACCAAAATCAATAATGCTAAACTGAAAGAAAGAATTTTTATAGGACCACACATACTGTCATTAATGAATGATGAAAATTTTGAAGGACTATTAAATCCACTGAAAAAAGCAGTCTGACAGTCTTTCAAAAATGTATGTTGCAATTTTCTTGGAAACCATAAAGCAGAAAACCGTGGCATAGTGGCTGATCTTCGGCATTCTTATAAAGCTACTGGGTGCAACATGTCTTTAAAATTCACTTCTTCCTCTCTCACTTAGACTTCTTCCCAAAAAATCTTGAGGCTGTCAGTGATAAGCATGGTGAGTATTTTCAACATCAAATTTCTACAATGGAAAAGATGTATCAAGACAGGTGGAGTTCTAATATGCTGGCTGACTACTGTTGAAACAAGAAGAGATATGTTCCAGATGCAAAATATGCCCAAAAATCATTATCTACCACTTTCTAGGTAATTCAGTTTGAGTAGTTTATAAAAAATTCAAATGAATATCACACAAAACTCCTGCCCGATGAGAAAAAACTGAAATGATATTTGAATTCAACATGAAAAATACTTCTATAATCTGTTATTTGTTTTCTTGTGAAAGAAAAATAGTTCTTTTTTGTAGACCAGTGTTATTTTTATAGCAGTCATCGCATTTTCTCGTACATGAGCTATTTTTAATTTCAGTATTATGTTAAGAAGTAATACTGATTATAAATTAATAAATTTTATAATGCTATGCTAGATATTCTTTTAAATTATTTATGCATGAATCCGGTTGCTGTATATAAGGCTTGCGTTTGTTAGTTGCATATTTATGATATGTACAATTTGTTAATATTTAGGTACAGATAATCTGTAAGTATACCACCATATGTTTATATTTTAACTTTTTATATTTGCATATTGAAGTAATGAAAATGAAATTGCAAAATTAGTTACCAACTTCCATATTTCTTTTAGTTATTAATAGATTCCTCTACAATGAGGTTTACCTCAACTTATACTCTTATTATAGCCTTCCATAATTGTGGTCTGAGGCCCACTCCCATGGTTTATTTAACTTTTAGGTTTCTTTTTATTTCTGGTTTTGGATATCCTTCATTCTGCCATCCAGAGTATATGTCACAGTCAATTCTATAATTTTTTCTCCCATACTTTGTAAAGGATATATTTGTACTTATACAATTTGAAATCCTCGAGAATTTATATAAATCTTTATCCCATGTTAAGAAGATCTCATTTCTAGATTTTTGGGCTAAGATCTTTTAAGATCATATTCTAGAAGAGGGGAGAGCTAAGATGAGGAATAAGATGAATACTGAAGCAATAAACTAAATGTATTCATAGAATCAGACCGCAGAGAACATCAGCAACCTACCGTCCACCGGTACCATAAACTCCTTAAAATTGTATATGTATTTTATTTTCTTTCATTTTCAAATTTAGTAACAAAATTAATCTAAAATGTACCTTAATCTGGCACAGAACCACATCATTCCAAATGTAATCTAGTCATTAGATCATTCATTCAAAACTATGTTTTATTTAAACTACCCAAAAAACAGATCTATTATAGCATTTAATACAGTCCACTCCAAAATACCAGCATAACCATTTAACAAAAACAAATTAATTGTAGTAATATCCCTACAGATCGGAATACCATAATTATGCATTCATGACTACAGAAAAGATGAAGTACATAATTGAGGAATCTACATTGATCTCTTACTAGATCAGAATGCCAGGAAAGTTTACCTCTTCTTATCTTAAACATAAAATAGTTGAGATAGTAAATCTGTTTAAACAACATTCGTCCTGTGAGATCATGCGCTAGGTCTAACAATTATTTAATCATAATTATTAATAATTATTTAAATAATAAGTAAAATTATTTAAAAATCAACTATTCAGCATATACGACATCTGGTCTATGTGTTTTCAAATCCTTAAAAGAATTGTTGCCATTGAAATGAATAAATATGTACTCAACAATTTATAATGTAGTACAAAACCTATTTTGTTTATATTTATGCTATTCTATCGTATATTATAGTATGAAACAACATTTATTTTTTATAATTGTTTATTGCAATTTCATTTTCTAAAAATTTGTTTATACATTTTTTTTATTTACTAGAATTAATATCTTTACTTATTAATAATTGAAAATTATCAGTTTTTTTGAGAGGAAATAACCTTTTTGCAGACAACGACTCTGATAGGATTATTGAAGACAGCTCGCCTGTTGAGACTTGTTAGAGTAGCGAGAAAAATTGACAGGTATTCCGAGTATGGAGCGGCTGTTTTATTACTTCTTATGGCTACATTTGCACTCATCGCTCATTGGTTAGCCTGTATTTGGTAAGATGTTGGTCATTTGTAAGAGGTTGCCTCTTTATATATTTCTCATTGCCTTTCCTTTTTTGCCTTAATGCCAATATCATATTTCTTAATGAAATCTTCTTGTTCAGGTATGCAATAGGAAATGCTGAGCGACCTCATTTAACCAGTAAAGTTGGGTGGTTAGATATTTTAGCGAATGATACTCATCAATTTTATCTTCAAAACAATACTGGTGGGCCCTCGATAAAGGTATAATTTAAACTATAAATATAATTTATTGTAGTGCAAATTATACAAAAAGTTATATTTAATAAGTGCTGGAAAATACCAAGGACAGTCCTTTTTTCATTAAGTGTTAAAAATAGAAATATTAGAATTTTCATCAAGATCTCTTTACACACTGCTCAATTCAATGTTTTAAATAAAAATTTCAGATCCACCCTAGTTTTAAAAATTATAACATAATTTATTTCTTATATATGGTTTACATATCAACATCGTATTTTGAAAAAGGCTTAAGCGCCCAAAATTCGAAATTTAGATTTCAATTAATTTTGGGATGTAAACACCACCTCTATCGATTCCCGCTCACGTTATATAGAAAAAAAATTGGAAATGGTCTAAAAATCAAATATTGATGACGTATGCTCCAAATACAAACAATTCTGAGTTGCCACTCTGGCCTTAACCAGTGCTAGAATCCTTTAAAATATATTGTAATTATAAAGGTTTTGTCAGGTTAATAAACTCCTACTCTATACAGTAAAGAATAACATTAAAAAAATATATATTGTTATTTGGAGAAAAATCGTTTCATATGTTTCCTGTAAAGTTCGCTAAATGGCGCTTAGGCCTTTTTCAAAAAACGACGTTGATATGGTTAGTTAATAGTAATAGCTTGCTTTTATGCTGAGTCAGACTTTATCCAAATTTCCAAAAGTAATACTACCTTAATGCCTTTCTATTTTAATCCTAAAAAAACAAATAATCTCCCAATATTTTTTTTTTCTAGCCTTATATTCCTTCATCCATGGATCAGTGCTAATTCCTTCATCCATTACTTATTGAATACAATACCTCAACCTTATTCAGTGAATAGGGTCTGCTATTCTTTATTTTAAACTATTACATTGATTACATTGTATATATATATATATATATATATATATATATATATATATATATATATATATATATATATATATATATATATATATATATATATTATATGGTGTGTTTATTACTTTATTGTTTATTGAACTGAATGAATTTCTCCCCAAAGATGATAATAATTCAGTCTGGGTAGCACAAGATTATTTCAAAAAGCACAGTAAACTCATCTAAAACCTCATTCTCATGTTCATAATTGCGCTATCTATGTCATGCATTCCTATAAATAATATAATAACTCCCAACTACAGCCACTGGCGATCTTTATCCCCCTCCTTACTCTCTCCACCCACCACTCTGAACCAACCAGACTAATCAGTGATCAAACATGTATTAGTTTTAATCTTAAGGGAAATATGTCCTGGAATATAAATTAAATTTTATTATTTTTATGTTTCAGTCGAGATATATTACTGCTCTTTATTTCACGTTCAGTTCTCTTACATCGGTTGGTTTTGGAAATGTTGCACCCAACACTGATGCAGAAAAGATTTTTACAATAGCTGTTATGTTAGTGGGATGTAAGTTGTAAACTTTAAATATATTTAAATCTGTATTCAATTTTTTGATTTATTTGATATACAAATATTTTACTTTCAATAATAATTATTTAAGTAAATTAACATAAAAAGTTTGAATTTTCTGCGATTTAGGGTAATTTAATTTAAGGAAAAAACTGCATGTAGATTTTATTTATTTTTTACTAATGAGTGAAATAAACGTATTAAACAGTAAATAAATAATATTAAAACAAATAAAGGTATAATTTAAACAATAAAAATATAAGGAACGTTGAAGAACTATAAGAGATATGAAAACTATCAAGTAGAAAAAAAGAACAAGAAGCAATGAACTGATTTAAGGAATAAAATAGTAATCATTTTACATAAATATTATATTGATTAAAATTTGATAAGTTTCTATGAATGATAAATTGAAATTAAAAGTTTTATATTTTATTTTATTTTTAGTTTATACTTTTCATTATTGCCTTTGTGAATCGTGTAAATGACACAAGGAAAGTGATCAAATTCTACAAACTGAAAAAGTAATAGAGAGAGAAACACTTTATTATCAAAGAGGTGCCAAACTGTATTGGGTTGCTATACACACAGCATACCAATATAATCATATTGGCAATTTGTAAAACTTATAAGTATATAGGATAATTAAGATATTCATAATATATAAAAAGTATATATATATATATATATATATATATATATATATATATATATATACACAGATATTCTTTTTTTCTTTTTTTTTTTCCTATGGGTTTTCATATAAATTCCCTTTTATCATTAACTCTTATAAACCTATTATATCACTATATTAATAAGTATAATTTTAAAAACTCTCTAATCTATAAAAAATTTATGCTTATAATAAATGAATAAAATTTTGCACATTAGAGTAAAATATAACTAAAACTTAACATTCAATAAATATTTACAAACATAGAAAAAACATATATACATGTCCAACCATTTAACCTTGGATGACCATTGGATTATTCCACATGCATGTGGTGGTGGATGATTCCCAGGGACATCAAGATCGACATCAAGATCCTCCATGAAGCTCCTTGCTGTATTTGGTATAGTTCTGCAGGCTCCGAGCCAAAGGCCTCTCACGTTGAAGTCTCTTTCTCCGCAGCTCTAGCAGAACTTTTCCTTAAGGAAAAGGATACACTTATCATAAATTTATTTATTTTTCCTATCCATTCTACATGCTTGGTCAAGACCATTACTTTTGTATCTTACAATAGGATCCAGAATGATTGCTGACTTACCTGTCTTTGGGAAAGCTATGATGTCAGCAAATCATGTGGATCCATCTGTCTCTATGCAATAGACCTCATCGAAGCAGGCAAAGTCTCTCTCTCTTAGGAGCTTCATCAATTCGTACTTCACTCTATGGTGAAAGCGTGTTATGAGAAGGGAGTTGTCGGGGAATTTTCCCAGCACATGTGTTGGTGTTTCAGGCTCTCTGTTGCATTTGCGACGGAGGGACATTACTTCTCTAACCTGTCTGCTGAGACCTGGGACTCCATATAGGGGTGCATAATTGATGTTCAATTTCAGGGTATTAGACCATTCGGAACCCGAAAATATTTGCTTCTCAAAAATGTATCTGTTTGCTTTTGGGGTTTCTTTAAAATGGCGAACTCCAATGCGATGCCACCTGCAATTGACTCATTCTTCGAGGAACCTTCTCGTAACAACTGTCCTAGAGCTCCCATATACCGATTTTCCTGATCAACATCCAATCTCTCGGTATATTCGGCAATCTCAGCCAAATATGCGAACATAGATTGTAACAGGGCATCCGGCACATTTGACAGTCGCTGGGCAATGGACCAGTGCTATAGAGGAGCCTCCCATTGGCAGCGGATCAATCCTAATCCTCGATACCTCCTCGGAGCATACTACATCGCCTTGAAGGTGTTCGCAGAGAGTTCAATAATGGTCTTTATTCTCCTGCGAATGATGGTGTCGATTTCTTCTAATGTATTCTGATATAGCTTTGTGAGGGGCCCTCTTTAGAGAGGGTAAGTAAGACCCGATATTGGTAGACAATGGTACAGATATTGGTTGACAATGTTAAGATTTTGCTCGGGCTTGAGCAAGCAAGAGGCTGCGAGCTTATTTAACTTTTTATTTAGCTCTATCACCAAATCTTTGTTGAGCTGTAGCTCTCCCGAGAATGAGCATCCTAAGTACTTAATTGTATCTCCATGTTTCAATGTTTGGATGCCATCTCCATTCTCAAGGGAGAGCATCGTTGTTTCCAGCTCTTCTTAATTCATGACGATGAATTGCCCGTCAGGTCCTGGCGATGTGTCCAATGATGTAGATTTAACAGCTTTTTTAATTCCTTCAATTCCAATGGACATTAAATTTGGCATGTTTTTCATAATCCGCACGCTTGCAGAGATTGTCGCTCTCAAAGAGGTCTTTATAATGCCTTTCAATTTCGGGCATCTTAAAAGGGCATTGCGTTAGGAGCGTCTGCATTCAAACCTAATTTTTGATCTTTATTTTTATTTAAATAATAGTCAATAAATTTATACATGCAGTATGCTGAAGAGCATGGAACATGTAAAAGTGTTTTATATGCAACATAAATCATACTTAATGAAAGAACGTTATTTATTTATTAAAAATATTTATATTTATTTTCAATCTTATTTCAGCACTTATGTATGCTAGTATATTTGGAAATGTATCAGCAATTATTCAAAGATTGTACTCGGGAACAGCGAGGTATCATACACAAATGTTAAGGGTACGAGAGTTCATTAGGTTTCATCAAATACCTAATCCACTCCGCCAAAGACTGGAGGAATACTTTCAGGTAATATTTGAATTATTAAAAATGCTTAGAAAAACAATTTGTTGTTTTATAGTTTTACTAGAAAGTTTAAAGTAAATTAATTGTCAATTTGGTAAATATTTGATGTGTGGATTTAGGATGAGATTTGACGTTATTAGTTTAATTAGTCTAAGTCAATTAGAAACAATTAGTTGTTGTTTCGATTAAAAGGGCTGCTTAAATATATAAAAATACATGACAGTAACAAAGTCGACAAGCCTTTTTCCAATCAAATTATTTTTACAAATTTGACATTTCTATTTTCATTTTTCATTATTTAGATACTCTAATTACACTTGGTAAGAATCAATTATGTTCTTGATTTCTCTTCTTGATGCATTTTTTAATGTTTCCTAGGCATTTTGTTTTTACTTGAAAAGATATAAAAATTAAAACTATCTGATTGTAATTTTATTCGCCATCATCCAAATCATTTTCATCAAAAAATTCTTCGAATTTCGAAGGTAAATAAATTCATACCACATAAAATAATGTTGCAAGTTAATTCAATATCATTAGGTCCTTCAAATTTATAAATAATTTTATACCCCATGATAGAAATGATAGAAAGAAAAAAAAAAAAGATGTATAAGAATATATCCCAACCGGCTCTCTCTTACGGAGCACTAATTCTCACAAATATACTGGTCACTGCAGATATCAGACTACAGAGACTATCAGTTTGGGAACGGGGTACTGAGACAGATTGTGCGGCATATTTTACTAAAGAGGACAAAATGGGGCATACCACACACTACATTCTAGCTATCGTAGTTTATAGATTTAATCACAAGTTATTTGATAGTCTCCCAACCACCTTTTCAGGAGAAATCACAGAAATGGTAAATATATCTAAATAGCTTCAGGCTAGACCAAGGACTAACACAGTGGTTCCCAACCCATAGAAGTCTGCGGACCACTAAATCAGAAACTGGACCATTTGCGTACCACCCGCACTCCCACCTTGGGGATTATGATGCTTAAAAATGCATTTACCTGTATAAACTTTTCAACTAACAGATCTAACAATGAGTCCTTACAAAAAAGATAAAGCAGGGTGCTGTCGGACATTCTCCAAGGGTCTTCTGGACCACCGTTAGGGAACCACTGGACTAAATTATAAAATTGATTATTCAAACAACTAGTGTGTCCTAGCTCTAGAATACAAAAACATAATTTCCCTCATCCACAAATGTCCTCTCCCCCTTTCTCTCCCCAGCAATACGTTTACTTCCACGAAATAATACCATATGGAGCTTAGAAGAAAAAAAAAATCTATATTTTGTAAATTAATGCAAAATAATAAATAAAATAAAGTATATCAATTGCAACCAATTTTATTTTTATAATCTTGTCAACTATATTTCTTTCTTTTTTTATGATTCATGTTTTCTTCAGGAACATTTTAAGCAGCTTAAATTGTATATTTTGTTTAGAATTAGCCTCATAGATATGATATAAATCATAGATATTATGTTTTTACCCACCTTATAGGCTAGTAGTTGTTCAGATGTAAGATAGTTAGATACGTTGTCTGTAGAATAATTAAGTATAGGTGACTTTGTGTATTGTGTGTAGCATGCATGGACTTACACTAATGGAATAGATATGAACAGCGTGCTGAAAGGATTTCCTGAGTGCCTTCAGGCAGATATTTGTCTGCATCTCAACAGAAATTTACTCACATCCTGTACTGCGTTTGACGGGGCTTCTCCAGGATGTTTAAGGTCAGAATTCCCAATAAATTAACTTTCAAACTAACACTACTGAAAAGTTTAGAAAACATTATTGCAAAAAAAAAGATAAAATAAAAAATAAATACATACAGTCAACTCTCGATAACACAAATTTAAAGGAAATGACAAATAATTTTGAGTTATAGATAATTTGAGCCAAAAATATTTTTTACTCCCAGTTCTAAAGGTAATATTATTAGGTTACTTTAAGAAATATAACAAAACAAAGCTTTGAGTCTTTTTAATAGTAATAATTAACTAATAAGTCAATGTTTCGTTAATTCATGCAATAATCAGGACAGAAAAAGGTAAGATCTTATAAGTACAGGACTTACAGCACATCTCACATCAACAGTCTAAAAAAACTAACCAAACAAAGATACTACATCACTCCAAAGGTGTATTCAAACCTTGGCAAATCAAACACGTAAAAGGGGTAGTTTTGCTTGGCTTGTCTGTTTGAGTCTGATCTGATTCTTGCGGGAAATGTTGCATCCACATATTGGTGTATTTACATAAATTATATTTTTATATGTTTTTATTTTATATTTGTAATTGATTCTTTATAAAATAAAAATAGTTTAAACCGAAATTAACAGCTAAAGTTGAAATAGTCGAAGAAGGAATAGCCGGAACAGTAGCGTCTGGTTAGTTTGCTAAGCTATTGTAAACCCCCTTTACACGTTTGCTGTTTGTTTGGTTTGGGACTCATCACAGTTTGGCAAAGGTGCGAATGCACCTCAAGACATACCTATACTTAGTATAGTATATACTATAGTATATACTATAAACAAATCTTGTTTAATAATAGTCAAAATTTGTGTTGGAACAGACCTAGTTTGATGATAGTCAAAACTCGTGCTAGAAGAGAACTAATATAATGGTTTTCAAAATGTATTGTACTATGCAGTGTTATATGAGATAAGATTTAAATAAAAATTATGTTAATGAAGAAACTTAAGAGAATGGTTTGATTTTTGAAAATTTGATTTCTAAATGTAAACTATAACTCAAGTGAAAATATTTTCAATAATTTTATTTTATCCCAAATCTCTCCCTGTTATTCTCTTTAAATTACCACACAATTTGAATTATCGAGAGTAAACTGTATAAATAATAACAGCAAAAGAAACAAGAGCTCCATAATTATAAAAACATTTTTTTTTTTAAACCAGAAGCAATTCTTTAAATAAGTTAATCAAAACTAATTTTAATTCTGCTTATGAATTAACCACCAATATTAACCTATTCTCTTTTTACTTTATTTAATGTTTTAAAGCCTTACTCTTCTTCTCTCAAGGACCATTGTTTTCCAATTTGTATATTTGTTTATTCCGACAATCAAATTAATCCTAAGTCTCCTGCGTAATCTATTAGCAACTACTGGAGGTGTCCTAATGGATAGCTTCAAATGGCATGCTCTGCCCATTTTACTTTTTTAGTTTCACATTATCACAGCTGATTAGTTTCTTTAATTGATGCCTGATTTTTTCAATCTCTTCGAAATTTTTAAGTTGGGATGCCAAGTCAACCTAGTTATCAGACGGAGGACCTTTCTTTCAAATATTTCTTCTTGTTTTCATTAGTGCTCGTCAGAGATTGAATATCACAACATTACAACAGAATAAGTTTAAATACAAGATACACTTCTATTTAACACTTAAGCTTTCTTGAGATTTTTTTGGATTCAAATATTCATTAGAAGAAGAAAAGAGCTAGTTATCGAGATTGTCATTAAAGATAGTGTAAATGTTCTGCATACTTAAAACAATGGATCACTTCCTCGAAATAAATATAAATACCTTGCAGGCTTCACTTGTATTCGAAATAAGTAAGAAATAAAAAATAGAACCAGTACAATGGAATGGATTTTTATTTTTTATCTCTTCAGTGTTTCAACAATGCAGGATTAATTAGATCTTAGGTAATAAAACAGCTGATCATATTTCTGCTAATGCCAGAGAAGGCAATGACTTAAAAGCCAATAAAATCAAACTTGTTATAATAGAAGATTGGATCAATGATATCAAGCTGGAATCTTTAAAGAAATGGGAAAATGGATGAAGAGGCAATGGCTCGAAAAATTTAATTAAATCAGAACTCCACCAATGGAAAACGAGTAAGAGAAAATCAAGGAGAGATGAAATTATTTTATGCCGTCTTCGCATAGGTCACTGCAAATTTTCACATGAACACCTGCAAAAATCAGAACCACCCGTTTGCAGGCACTGCTCTGTGAACATGACCTTTACGGTTGTACACAAATACCAATCCATATAGTCCGACATGAACTTGCAAGGAAATCTCAAAAAACTCCTCTAAGATATTGAAAATATTGTATAGAAATTCATGAACTTTTTAAAAAAGATTTATATACACAAAGAGATTTGAACAAGGAGATGAATAGCACAACACCAATGACCCTCTAGGGTAGATGCATTAAACAAATTTAAAAAATATGAATATATGCATATAAGATATAATTTTCTTTTTCTAAAATTATTTCAAACTTTATAAAAATTGGAGTCTGAATTCTTTTGCTGCTAAGTTATTGTACTAGTCACATTTGCATGTATGTATATATAACAAACTGTGAGAGGCAGTTGTTTGAAATATATGTGTATACTATTGCATGCGTGTACAGAAAGTTTTATATAGATACTCTTATGTACCTGTTATTCCTATTCAAATCAAAATAATTCACGTTTCTTTGTTGAAATTGTTGTTCCTATCTAATTTTCTTTTCTTCCCGAAAATTATTAATATTTTGATTTAAAAATTGTTTGTTTCAGGGCGTTATCACTGAAGTTTAAAACAACTCATGCTCCACCTGGAGACACTTTAGTGCATAAAGGGGATGTGTTGACATCACTTTACTTCATATCAAGAGGGTCGATAGAGATTCTCAAAGACGATTTAGTCATGGCGATACTCAGTCAGTTTAAACTGTTATTTTATTAATTTTTCAATATTAAGAAGAAAGTAATAAATTAATTGTTAAATTTTGTATATGTTTCGTATTATATTAACATAAGTGAAACATTGTAACGTAAGTGAATTTATGAAAATCACTGATTATCAATCAGTTAAGAAAAAGATGTATTGAAATTTTAATTAAAAAGAATTATTGATGTTGGTTGGTCGACTGTGATATTTATCATTAAATAAATAGTCGGGATGCAGTCTAAATAAAAAATAATAATACATACAATAAGAAAATGTATAATAATAAAATAAAAAATATTATGCTGACTGCATCCCGACTATTTATTTCATCATTTTAATTAATATACATGATAGAAACCAATTCGAAGAAAAAAGCCAATTATCATAAAGTATTGCTTTATAGTAAATTAGACAGAGATGGACAAATCTATTAATATCAATTAAAATTAATAGTTAAAAGCAATAGTTACTGTTATATGACAAAATATCATTGTCCCCATGTTTAAGTAACGAATGTGAATATAGCTACTTTTCAGGAAACCAAAAAACAAATTTATTCTCTACTTTCAACTTTCATATATCAAATAATATTTTTATCTCTGGGTATTTTTTTTTTAACCTCTTTTGAGTCCTAAATTTGTATTTATAAGATTTTATTTTGCAAATTAATAAAACTAAGGAATTCGAAAAATGCGATTTTTTACATTTGTTACTTAAATATGATGGCAAAGATATAACTATTTGTTGCCTTCTGAATGTGCATTATTATTCTGGAGTGAATGGATTTGCACATAGGAAGTAATTTATAACTAAAAAAAAAATTCTTGAAATACAATTGATATTAAAAATTAATTTTACAGGCAGACAGAACTTTGATTTATCATGCAATTTATTAATAACAATTGAAAAATAACATACTTATAGCTAACAACCCATCTATCTCTAAGTTTGTTTACTAAGTTTAAGCAGTCAAAGTTAGAAATTACTTTAAACTATCCAACTTTTTAATGTTTCAGCTCATTGATGTTCAGTTCAAATTTGGAATTAGAGCCCAAAATTACTATACCTGCTATTTTTATACTTAAATAACAGTTTACAACTTCTAAAACAAAACAATAGTAAATAATAGCTTGTTATTAACAGATGGCTTTTTAAGCAGTAGTATATCTTATCGTAAATATCTTTCAGAATTGGTGCATTAACTTACAATTATTCCTTGCATAAATGACCATCTGTCTGATAAAAAAAAAAAATTGTTGGAAAATTTAATACCACAATATTTAGGTAGTTAGAATACTGATTAAATGAAAATACATAACAGCCACAAACTAATAATGTTGTTTGAAAAAAAAGCATTACCTAATCAATAAATTATGCACATGCATAAATTGTTGGTATTCTATATAATTAAATAATTATCCTTTTTTTTATATTATTTTTAAAAAAATTATCATGAGAATATTTTGTTTCATTTAATTTTAAATTGTCTTTGTTTAATTTTAAATATTTTTTAATCTAATTCCATGTTAATTCTTTACTTTTAGGTAAGGATGATATTTTTGGAGAAAATCCTTGTGCTCATACGACGATAGGTAAATCTAAGTGTAATGTACGTGCTCTTACTTATTGTGACCTTCACAAAATTCATCGTGATGATTTGTTGGATGTATTAGAACTATACCCTGAGTTTTATCAGTCTTTTACAACTAATTTAGAAATAACATTTTATCTTCGTGATGTAAGTAGATCGAACAACTTTGTATATCTGTTAAAGATTTATTTTGATAGTTATGAACTTTTTTTAGGAAGAGCAAGCTGGAGTCGACCCCTGGGCTAGTCGTCAAACTAGAAAAGTCACCTCGAGAACTAATTCTCAGGACTTAGGAACAGGTGAAGTGGGTGGAGGGGGTAACTTTGATATGGATTTTCGAAGAAATTATTATCGTCCTATGATGAGATTGAGCATGGAAAGAGCTACTTCTTTTGATGATGAGGGCATGTAAGTGAAGCATTAAATTTTTTACTAATTAAAAAAAATACAATTTCAGCATAATCTTTGTTTTTATCTTTTCAAGGGAACGGTATCCTGGTCATGGAATTCTGGAATTTTCAACGGACAAAGCCGGTCAGGATGTCACTCCAATGAACCTTCAATTCAAAGATAACAACGAACGTTCTCAAGGGATGAATTCGATTACTGGTATACAGAAATTCACTTTTATTGATACATATTTTAATTCAACGTTTCCATTCTGTTCCTGCATGGGAAATTTAAATCCTCTATTAGTTTCAAGTATTGAATGTATAATAAAGGGACTAAAACTCCAAAATATTTATGAAATATTTACATTAAATGTATTGTGATATGGGCATGTCTAGAATGAATATATCCCATTTTTAACATTTTTATTAATATATAACATTCATAATTGGGCATAGATGTAGTAATTTGATTTGTCAACCAATTGATCATAGTTATACAACCAAGATCCACCCAATAAAATTTCTACTAAATAGATTAGGATAGTTTATATATGGTTTAAGGGATCAAAGCAACTTGTGCAGATTTTATAGATAAAAATGTAGAAATTCTAATGGAAATGGAAAACTAAAAAAAGACAAAGCTTCTTAAAACATTGACCAATAAAAAAAAAAATTCTGAATGTTTCCTAACTCTATTAATCTAATTCTTACTAATTTTGGGTCGAGAAAAATGAATATGACAATGAAATATTTTTATTAGCTTCTGCTCTGAAGGATACTTAATACACACATCCTATTCACAATTTTCCAAGAGAATGAAAAAAAAAGTTTCATTACAATTTCTTGTAGCAAATCATTATCAATATTGTCTGTATTGGTGAACAAAAGTGAAATTCCACTTCAAAGAATAGTTTCTACAGCTGGAATAATTGATCTCATGAGAACGCTTTCTTTTGGCATGCCTCTTGTTCGTCAACTCCAGGACATCTCTCTAGACAGTCCAGCAGTAGTCTGGTAGGATTGATCCATTCCGACGGCCCGGATATTTGATCGAAGAAATGTCTTGGTGGAATATCTCCTCAAGCTCATCACTTGCAGCTCCACAATTTTCTGGATAAAAATCCAAGTGGTAGTGGAGGAAATTTATTTTTAGAAACACATTACCAGAGTATGGTATTTTTCAAGCAGTTTTTTGACCAACTGAGGATAGTTATTGTCTCTTTTGTTACCAAGAAATCCATGCACTTGGAATGGTTCCCATGCTGCATTTACTTTTCCCTTCAGTATTCTATCAAAGTTAGTATCTTTAAAAATTTCCCGAATTTGAGGTCCAGCGATTCCTTCCTTGACCTTAGCATCACTTAATCTGGGGAATTCCCTCTCAAGTACTTGAAAGCTTCTTCTTCCTGGTCCATAGCTTTAACGAAGTTCTTCATCAAGCCTAGCTTGATGAAGAAGGGAGGGAGAAGAACAGTTTTTGGATTTTGGACATTTTTCTCACCAGGCTTAAGGGTTCTTCCTAGCCATTCACCTTTTATGTAATGAGACTTTCTCATTACCTCAGCTATCCCACATACATAGAAAGCAACTTTAGTTGGTACAGTAGCACAATTGCATTCCCAGAAGTAAAGCAATAACTTTCAAATCACCACAGATTTGCCATTTATGGTTAGCATATTTAATTGAATCAAGGAGAGCTTTAATGGCACAGATATAATTTTGCAGGGAAAATTAGCTGAATAGTATTTATTTGAAAACTTCTCTTGAAAAAAATACAGAATTAATCAATATTAGAATGATATATAGCCTGCTCTATGTCTGTTTCTAAGTTATATCAATAGAAAATTCATGAAAATCTGATCAAGAATACCTGTAGACAACTTAAGGGTTATAATAACTAATAAATTTAGGCTAAATAAATAAATATTACTTTTTGTATTTTTTCCCGATAATTACAAAAATCCTTGGGACGAAACTCCCCTCTCCTAGTAATTGAATAAATAAACATTAATTAGTTTTATTTGACACCAGCTATTGTAGGACTAATGGCAAGTTGGAGACTCTTTGAATTGACCGATAGCATCCAGGGTGTTCCGACTCATTTCGCGATGAATCAGGTATGTTATGGGTCAGTATTTTCTGGATCTTTTGAGTCCAGACCAAAAGAAGAGCTTAGGACACTGACATTTTTCGCTTGGGACTGAATGGAAACATGAATCCCGCTATGGACACAGTATTTGTTGAGGAGCTACGTCTGGACTGAGTATGAAAAATAAGTCGACTCTGAATCACAACATGAATTGACTCAAAGGGTCCGTGCGTACTAGCCTTAATTATCCATGAATCATGATGCTTTTATAATCTTCTACTTATAGGGGAATCAAAAAATCAGAAAAAAATTAACTTAAAAAACTTAGACAGACTACAGACTAAAATTGAATAAGATTTTATCAGTATTGGGTATTTACATCAATCTTCTTTTGTATAACTACTGTCATTTATAAGTTAGTTTTTGAACTTAGTATAGCTCAGTAGTTAGCTTGACCAATTATGAATGAAACCATATTTATATCAGAGATTGTTAATTTAAACTTTCATTTTGCATGATGACAATGGTTTTTTGAGCCATTGAGCATGACTTTCCCTAAAAATTACATAGATTATTTAAAACCACACATGACAATACATTTTTATTATCTGTTTTCTTATAATAAATTTTATATGGTTTAAATTTCTTATGCATTTTTCATTATATCAATATCTTTAGCCTACGCACTGAAACTAAGTTGTTTATGCAATCATCTAGGTATATACTATTCCTGATACTATAATGCAGTTTGTAATCATAAAAATTTAATTTTCTATTAGATATATTTTAGTATTTTATTTATATAAGTATCTTAGGTTTGAAAGTAGTTTTAGCTATTGAAGATTGAATCTAGCTTAAAATACTTGACAGCAGGGGTGTGCAAAAGTCTAGATAAAAACTAGATACACTGTTAATTTGTTAAATAATGTTGATTTCGGAATATTTTTTACGTCTAATTTGGTTTTTATATAAATAGATCTCTGGGTAACTTTTTTTTTGCCCTAGTTACTCAAGCGCGAAACTCCTGATAATACCACATTTAAACTCCACTTATTATTACAATTTTTCAAATAAAACTGAATTGAACTTTTTAACTTTGTTACGAAAACAAATATTTCATTTAAAGAATGCTGTTGGAAACTGAATGCAAAGGAAGAAAAAAGGGCCATCTGAATTTCAGATGATGGGTTTCCTAGAATCGTTTACTAAATATTCGAACCTAGAATAAGTTTGTGTTAGCCAAAAGTTTCGCTCAACTGTTGCCTAAAATTGTTTGAGATTCGTGTTAACTAAATGATTCTTGTTAACCAGGAATTTTTTAAAAAATATGCCAGGGAAAGCATTGTTTTTGGGGCTAAGAAATTAGTTCATATTACCTGATGTTTTACCGATTTTGTGATAACGAGGGATTACTGTAGAGCCTTTGATAAAAAATAGTGTTTATAAAAAAAATCATTTTGTTTGAGTAAAAGTTTGAATTTAAATAATTAATAGGCATTTTCTCCTCTTATATTTATTATTGCTTACATTCCATATGGCATTGGTCTAATAATGTTTGAATAAATTCCTGAGGGATCAATAAATAAATTACGATTTCATTCAACCTCCTGGTTAATGTCATTATTATTTTTAAACTTACAAATCATACGGTAAAATTTTATATTTAACTTATTACAAAATTTAACAATAAAACAGTCTGCTTCATTTTATAATTTATTTGGTCTGGGATAAAAAAGAAAAATGCACACTCCTGCTTCTCATATATATATATATATATATATATATATATATATATATATATATATATATATATATATATATATATATATATATATATATATCACTTAAATGTAGCCATGAATGATTATTAAAAAAAAAAAAAAATTTATTATTATGTTGGATGTTTATTAATATTTATAGTAAATACTTCAGTTTTAATCAGGTTGAGAAAAGAATTAAAGCAATATAAAAAATATACCTATGATTGTTAGTTCAAATTATTATTATTGATAGTTTTTTATTCACAAATAAATATTTCCTATACTGTCAACCTGATATCGTAAACCTTGAGCTCATTGAAAATTTGATTAATAATAATGCAAGTTAAATTATTTGACAAATTGATAAAAATACAATTTAATATGCATAAAATGGACGAATTCAAACATCTTTATTAATTTGAATGAGCTGTATATAATTTTAATGAAGCATAGTATTAATTTTCTCAGGTCTCAACAATGAATTTCTTACAATTGGGTTGTTTCAGATTAAATGCCGTTTTTTTTAAATAACATAAATATTTATATTCAAATTTTAAGTGTATACCGAAAACTTAAACATGATAGAAGCAGACGTTTTGTTTTTTCTAAAATACCTGTTATTACGTCCAACTGTTCTGGTTCCTAAAATCTGCTTTACTTTATTTGCAATTCATGTTATTAAATAACAAACTAATTAACCCTCCAAGTAGGATGGGATCCTTTTACAATTCCATATAGTTTTAATTTAAGAAATAGCATTTGAAGAAATTCTTTGACACCTGTCACTTTCAATGAATTTTTGCGTGGTACTATCTAGAATATTTAGAAAGGGAACCAGAAATATTACAGGGCCTTTTCGAATATTTAACAATTTATTCTCTCTTAAAAACATGGCTGGAGTCTTTTCGGAACCTCTGTGGTATCAGATGTGACCTTTTTTTTTTTTAAATTTATTTAAAGAAATATTTTATAAGTTTACAAACATATGGTTACATTAAAAAAATTCTGAAAATAATTGTTTACATATAACTAGATAAAAATAGGAAGCTCAAAAAGTACCTGGTTAATATTATTATATATCAAACAATAATTTTTCGAAATGGCATCATTATTAATTATTTAATTTTATATTATCATTTTACAATCCATAATCATACTTGCACTATTTATCAGAAAGATCTATTAGTAAAAGTAGCTAATTAATTTGCCAAAATGTTGGTTATTTGAAGGACTAAATTATGCTAGAAAGAAGGGCCCTAATTCCGTAAACACTTTCTAAAACTTCTTGTGAAGAATTGTCTCACATCTTTTTCCAAACTTGGTTATCTACAAAAAATCAATTCAATGTTTTTCAAGAGTCCATACCAGTGGTTATTTTTTGTAGTTCAATTTTTCTAGAAAAAAATGTCTGTTTTATTTTTTCCATAAAGCTGTTAGGTAAATTTATATTTATTTTTTTCTTGTTTATACCCATACCTCTTTATTCACTAGTAGCTAGATTTAAGAAGTATTGTGTATTCAAATTCAAAGAACCTCTATGATACTTAGCGTTTTATGAGACCCATCGCACTCAGAGAAATAACTCCAGCAACTGATTTTAAAATACAGGTATCTGTTGAGAGTTACCTGACAAATTTAAATTTGTTGTGTTAGATGTATCCAACCATTAATCTAATTTATACTCTTCTTGATGATTATGAGAATACTTGTTGATTTTTTTTTTTCTTCCAATATGTCTTTTGATAAAAAATGAGTTTTGTTTTTGTACATCTTTGTTGTTCTTAAGGGAATAGTCCCAGAATAAAGTATTATCTTTTTATGTTTCATTGCTTGGTCTATTCATGGAGAGTACACTCTCCGAGTCTTTATAATATTTTATTTTTATCCATTTTATTCTTAAAACTGACATTTCATCTAGTGCAACCTGATATTTTTTTTAATTTGGTACACCACTATAAGTATATAGTTAATAACGCATGATAAATAATTTTTTTCGATTATAAGAAAAACAAATTATTCAACTATAAATATCATTTTCTAAACTCCATCATAAATAATCATTTACTAAAATTGATGTATGCTTTGAATTATCAAGTATTTTCCTAATTTATTTAATTCATCTGTAGAATATGTATTATCAGTTAAGATACTATTTAAAAAATACCCAGTAAGCATGTTGTAGTGTAGTTGTGTGGATGTGTGTGTGTGTCAGGCATGCTCACTCAACTGAAGCGCAGCCTCACTGATCTCCGATTGCATGGCCTCAGCGGTAAACAGCCAATCAAAGAGGACTCTTCTAATGGTATGTTTCTTTTTATTATAATTTTCTTTACTAAAACAAACTAATATGTGTATAAGTGTGAAAATAAGGTGTTTGCATGATTTTTGACCTATATTGATATATTTTTGTAGTAATTATTTTTTGAGTAGTTTTAGTAGTTTAATATTAGTTTAGATTACCTTAGAAAGTTTATTCAATGGACAGTGTGCTTAATTTCTAGAGTAAATTTATTGCTGCCATTTGTAATTTTAGTGCTTAAGTGTCTTCTAAACTGTTAAACTTGAAATTTTTCAACATTTTTCAAAATAATTTTATTTATATCTATCAAAGAAAATGGCTTCAATATTATGATTATTTTAGTCTTTTGTTTTTTTTTTATAACACTAATTTATACCTTTATAAATCAAAACTGTTATTCATTTAGTATTTAACATTTGCGTAGTTAGATATAACAAACAAAATAATTTTTTAATTAAGGAACGCTGTATAATATTATTCAAGTGCTTATATAGAAAATGTTTAATTGCTTTTGAGATTAAAAAAAAATTAGAAATTATAAAAATGCTTTTAATTTTGAGACAAATTTTTTTAATAGAAAATATTCAAATGCTTTTTTTTGAGATAAAAATTTTTAATAGAAAATATTTAAATGCTTTTAAGGTTTTTTTTTAAATAACTCATTTTTAATTAGGCTATATTCTATCTTAATTCTTAATATTTCAATTCAGGGGTTCTCAATGAGCATCTTTAGTCTTAATGTGAGGTACCTGGGAACCCAAACCCACAAACATAAATAATAAAGAAACAACAGTTATTATATTATAATTGTTTAAAGTTTTAATGTAATAACAACAGACATTTTTATAGACTATCTTGTTTTGTGAACTTTCCATTACATTCACATTCTGCATTAAAGTAATTTCAAAGCGAGCTAATACAAATTAATGAAAAAATAAAATTAATTTCTTATGAGTTTTAATTTTTTTAATTATGCCGTTTTTTTTTGTTCTTTTTTATATAATCTTTAATAGGGTGAATTATATGTCATCTCAAACAAAGCAGATGCCTGTAAATGCAGATAAGTGTGGCAAGGAACAATAACCAAGTTATGGGCGCTAGCATGAGGGAAGGGACTGATTGTCTTGTAGATTTGGCAACGCTGTCCTCTCACTCACTTCTACCAGATGTCATGCCAAAATCTCTCAGACTATAGAGATTGTTTTTCTTCAACATCATCGAATTTCGATCCTCTTCTACTTCTGTGCAATGTGAGGATTTCCTCTGTATAGCTTGGACCAAGTGTCCCTCTCCAGTACCAGCTCTTTCTTCCTGTTCCAGTCCAGCTCTCGCTTCCTGAATGGCTCCTGCACACCTTCCTCCCAGCTGATCCAAGGTCTTTCTCTAGGTCTTTTCTCTCCACTCGCATCTCATTGTTCATCATGATTGTTCAGATAGCCACTGGTCCTCCAGGTTGGGGAACAGTACTCTGACACCCACACATATTAACAGGAAACTACATTCACCCCCACTGTACAGTCTATAGTTATCTTAGGTAGCCTGATGACTGATTGTAAGGTACATTTTTTATGGTTACAAAGCCGGTATCAGAGTCATCAAGGTGACAGATGGTATGGCTAAGAAAGCTTAGTATTGGACATACTCTGCTTACCCACGCGTACTTAAAAGGATATCCACCTGATTTCGTCACCTCTGGTGTACCACCAACAGTGGTTTACATCGTGACCGAATGCTATGTTTTCAAGACCCATAGAGAATGATGAACGTAATAATTTCAAAAAGACAATAATTTTATAAACTTAATGTAATCCCTAAAAGAAACTGAACTATTTTTTAAAATTTATAAAATTTAATTCTTTGTTTTGCAATATTGTGAATGTTTAAAATTGTAATAAAGGGCAAAAATTATGCAGGTGGTCGAAAAGCCCAAAACATCTATATAAATAAATAAATATAAGACAAAATAAATTGTAATCATACATTAAACCGATCTCAATCAGCTGTTTAATTACCCTGCCATCATTTCACAAATTTGGGAACCCCTGCTCTTTTATTAATTTTAAGAATTATTTTAATTAATATTTCAAAACATTTTTTCTTTTCTTTTTTAGAATATCTGGTTGTATCAGTAAATGATTGTATTAATAAGTTAGTTATGAATGGATGTAACCTAATTAATTAAAGTATTCTCTTTGGCTTCTATATGATTCTTCCAATGAACTGGTTTTGTAATTCCCTCTGAAAAGATTTTGATATACCATTTTGATGTATCATATTTTGTAAAAGTCTAAAAGGATTTAAATTTGTAGAAGTTATTTTGTGTCTATCACCAGGTTCAAACCCTACCTTCTCTTTAAACACTATTCTATAATTTAACTATTTATTTAATTAATGTATAACTATTTTGATATACATTTATAATCAATTCATTCATATTTATTAATGTGGCCCCCAAAACGATTATGTAATATGATGCAACCAGATAAATTAAAAAAAAGGCCAATCTTACAATTTTTATTTATTTTATGATTTTTTTCTTGACGTTTTTATATCAGTTATGATTTAATATCTTAATAAATTATTAATATGAGATTAATAATTAAAACTATAAAAATAAATAAAAAGTAAAAAGTGAAAAGTAGTAGCAGTAAAAAGTAAGTATAAATTACAGCCAAAAAATGATTTTTGCAACTTTTTAAGTGAACTGTGATAAATTTTCTTCCATGAGGTTATCAACACAATATTTGTCATCATTCTATATCTGAAAAAAAACATTTTCAAGATAAACAGTAACTAGGCTCAATGTTGTAAATATTAAATTGCTTTCAATGTGTTGAGAGTATTCTATGATTGGCTGTAGCTATGTGCTTTTTGCTGATTGGATGTAGGGCGAACTGCTGATGTGCGATTGAAACACTCCAGCAGTTCTGGAAATATGAGGAGAGGAGAAGCTAGGGTGATGTCTTCGGCCACGTCGGACTCGTCTCGTGAGACTCAGCCACTTCTAGACCATCAGGCACCAAGTATGTAAACTTGTGGTTTTATAGGAAACAGAAAATATTTATGGGGAAGTTGCCTATTGGACCAACTCCTACTTTTATTTTAGTTATAACTGTACCTTAAGTGATAAATTGATATCAATCACTGGACAAAAAAAATTGTCTAAAAAATGACACTAACTAATAACTTTTATTTGAGAAAGATTTTAAAAAATAATAAAATTGCAGATGATCTAATTTAAGAAACAAATTTCTTTATTTGATTGCTGGGTAGCCTAAATTGGACCTCAGGTTGAACTTCAGTAAAACAATAAACAATTCATTAACTTTTTTTTTTAACAAAAACATTCATACTAGAATAAAATACTAGAATTAAAAAACAAAGTCTATCAAATATCAATAAATAACTAACTATATATTCAGCGTTATGCCAGTTCAGGGATCACCATGGCAGGCAAGATCACATAAATGCAAACTAGAGACATAACATCTCAATAAGCGTCCTAAAAAAAGACAAACCTTAGAGTGATAACAGAATCTTGATTTTATTTTAACTCTCTCCGAGATAAATCGAACTATCCAAATAGGAGCTGGCCCAAATCAGCCAACTTTTTCTTATATTATTCTTTCTATGGAAAATATCTGCATGCTAATTAAAAATATATGTCTCTGTGTTAATTTTGATGATTGATTATATGTTGCTAATATGCTTTTATTTATGATAATGTCTTATATAAGTTGATATAATTTTTCAATAAATTTACAAAATATTCTTTAATTATCATAATTGTAATACCTATACAATTTATTTAACATTAATGTAATCATTTGAAATTAGGTTTTAATTGATTCAACTGAAAATCTAGAATAAATTTACAATTTAGACTGAGTAAATTCATCTTAAATGTTTACTACAAAATTTAAGTACAATGTAAAAGTTTTCATCAATAGTACATGAAACTTTTATGCAGAATCTGGATATGAAAATAAAAATTCACATTCCTATTTAAAATAATAAACTTTAGGATTGAGAAAATGTCAAATTTGGAATGTTCTAGAAGAATCTCGAGGAAATTATAGATTTTCTCAATCTGAAAAATAACAAAAATAAATCTAAAGGTGCATTTATACGAGCGAGTTTTTCACTCTTGAGAGTGGTAGATATACTCACAACTACAACTCGCAAGTGAAAAGGCCACTGAGAGCTCAAGGGTGAGCTTTCTGAGAGTTGTAATGTCACATCACAGCAGGTGTAAAAGTTCTCTCCCTCCCCTCGGAAAGTAATATCAATCATTTAAAGTAGGTCTGAATTTCCTGAGAGTACTCTCCAACAGGAGGAACGTTTATGCCTGCTATGATGTGGCATTACAACTCTCGAAAAGCTCACCCTTGAACTCTCAGAGGCCTTTACACTTGCAAGTCTTACTCTCGAGAGTATCTCTACCACTCCTGAGAATTAAAAACTCACTTGTGTAACCACACCTTAAGAGCATATGATTGTATCACATGGAATGTTAGTTTTCGAGTTAACCTTAATTAAATATGATTGAATGCAATAACTTATTAATTAGTAATAAATAGTTAATAAAAAGACATAATAAACCTGGGCTGATGCTCATATAAGAATAATAATTATTTATTTTGAGATTGGCCATGCAGTATCTCCAAGGCCTAAAAATTAAAGTTTCTCAGTACTCACTTGTTCAATTTGAGACCAACTACTCGTTCAAAGGCCTGAAAATTCTCTACAAAAAGGCGAATAGATTAAAACTGATTATATGATACAAATCCCCTTCAAAGAATTTATTTCTTTTCACATTTTTATTAAGAGGGAATTGAAAACCTTTTTTATTGGAGACATCATATAGAAGCCAAGATACATTATCTTCATTAATTAATAAAATCCCAAAAAATTGAAATTCCACGAGATATTACCATATATTTACTGAATTCCCAATACAAATAAATTGTCATATACTTATATATTTATAATTTTATTCGGAAACGTAAGTACATAGTATCAAATAATTGTTAATTTTTCTTCAGTTTCAGAGGGGCTACCGTTGGGTGGTGATTTGCCCGAGGAGGGCCATCTCAGCGGAACTTCGCACTATACCACCCCTGGCTCTATCAGCCCCTTACATTCCAACTCTTTTTTAAGGCCCCATCAGCAGGGTAAATATTGCACTATTAACATCTCTTCTAGAATACCAAATCAATTATTTATTCTAATCTGATTCCTATCATATACTCTTTCAAAAATGTATAGATGAATAATTGGCAAAAATACTAAATCGTGGGATATTTAATTTGGTTTATTATTTTCAACAATGAACACAAAAATCAGATAAATAAAAACAATCAATCTGCCCACCGCTTTCAGCTTTTCTCCAAGTCCACGGTCCCGTGATTTTTTCGAGATTTGGTACCAAAATCATAGGCCAATTAAAGATTTCTTATGCCCATATGACAGTCATTTTTGAAAATTGAGTGAAAATATAAATCGTTTTGGGATCATCATACCATAAGCAAAAAAATAAATATATTAATACAGATAAATTTTTTATTGGATATATGGACCATTTGGAAATTATAAACCACAATCTAATAATATGCAGTGTTTTTCATTAGTTGCTCAAGTCTGTTACATACAGTAATTCTATATAAGATTACTCCATTTCAATGTTCTTGAATCATTTAAGTGGGTTGAAATATTTCATGTCATATTTAATATCTAAATATAACATTTTAAAAAACCTAATTTAAATGAGCAGGTAGTTGAGGAATTTTATAGGTAATATAGTTCCATGTTTTTTTTATATCAGCATCAAATACATTTTTTTTAAATTTATTTAAATATGCGACAATCGAAAATCCTTTCTAATATATATACATATGGATTTAGACCATTATTGACTTTCTCTTTGAAAATTTGAACCTCTTACCATGACCATACTCATTAATTTTTAGGTCTTTGGAGACTAAATTAATTTATATTTGCACCATATTAATAATTCTCCATTGATAATTTTTTTTGTTAGGGGCATCGTCTGTGATAGTGTACCCAAACCACGGTGAAGCGAAGTGCAGTCATTGTGGTGGAGTGAAGGCTCGTGTTGATAGTGATATTCATTCTAGGATAGATAGGCTAAGCAGGTAACTAATGGGCAACACATAATTTTAAAATAACATGTTTGTATATGAAAATTCTAAATAAATTTTCTAATTTTAGGCAGTTAGATACACTAGAGCATACGGTAACGAACGATATAAAGGCTATACTTCATATCCTGAAGCAGCAACAATATCAAGCCGGTGCGAGAAGTTCGGATTCCCTTCCGGAAACGAGGGAGGTAAGAAATTTGAAAATTAGCTTATTTGATTATTCATAATTCAAAGTTGTAAATTATATTATAAAGCTCAAGTGAGGCATTGAGTTTCAAAATCACTTAAGTTCATTCTCCAATTTTTTTTAAGCAGTTTTTGTACTAGATTATCATGTGGTGATACAACTTCTCCCAAAAGTAGTTAAATCACATAGAAAATAGCCTTATAAAAATGTGGAGTGCCCTATCAAGCGCTTTGTCAGAACAGACGATATTGTATTAACTTACCTTTATAATGTTATAATATAAGTGACTTTTGTATTGTAAATAAAAAACACTGTATTGAAATTATGATCATTAAAAAAGTTTTCTATCATCTTTAAAATGAAAAAAAAAATGTTATTGTTTGATTTATTTATGTGTTTTTAGTACCTACCTTCCTTGAAATACAATTGAAAAATTAATTGCAATAAATATTTCAAAATTAGATACATATTTTTTTAATGCTCTTCTAAAACCAGCCAACTCCAAAACATTTTTAGCTGCCAGAAGTATTTCAATTTTTTGTTTATTACTGCGCATGAAATATTTTATACCTGAAATATTGATACCTGTCTTGTCTAAGTGGCAATGACAAAAGAATAAATAATAATATCTGCTGTGCTTTAATAACACTGATCCATGACCTTTGTCGGGTAGCTATGAAAAATTTACAAAAATCGTCTGCTATTGTAACTCAACGCCTCAAGTGATGATTTCACTGTTACCTAATTCAAAGAAATATATTCATCAGAAATTCTTTACAAGAGGTGGATACACCAGGCATGTAATGATAACTATGAGGCTAAACAGGAGAAGGGATCCATCAAGAGCTAAGCTATTAGATCTAAACCAGAAAATATTGGAGAAAGAAAAATACCAGAGATTTGGGTCATTCACAGAAGAAAGGAATATTACAAGGAATAGCGCTCCTCCTTATAGCATACAAGATAATATATATGATAAAAAAAATGAAAAAAAATTTATATGACCTTTTTGCATTTTTCTAGAGGCATACATGATGTCAAATTTTTCCTATCTAATAGGATAAAGTGGCCAGTATCTAGCCTCTTTTCTCATAAAGGCTATTACTATAAAAACAATGTGTGGAATTATAGTTTTTATTTTACAATTTATTATTTTTAATAGAATAACGATAAAAATTAAAAATTCATCTAAAATTAGCTCCCTGCAGCATTGTTCATTGTTGGTTGGCAGCAGCACTGTTTAGGACAAAAAAATACGCAATAGCCTCTTTTCCCTTCTCACCCTAGTATTAAAATCTTTTATAAAATTTATTTAACTATCATAAATGCCAAATTTAAAAAAAATAAAACTGATTTCAAACAATTCTTTTTCCTCCCACTCCTAAATATAGGTAACATTCTTCAGTTACATATAACAATAATATAATCTATAATCTAAGAATTCAATTTTAGTAGTGATCAGAGGAACTGGCCACTTTGCTCCTTTGACAGAACACTAATGGTTTATCTACGAGTTAGTTTGGAACCTTGCCTCCAGATTGAAGTAATTTCCGATAAGTACATGCCAATGGCCAATTTACTCCTAATAGCCACTTTAATCCAGTCTCTCCTACCTATATTTTTTATTGCTTACTTTCAAGCACTGTTATATCACCAGCGTATAAACTTAAGCTTATTAACTTAATTATCTGTTTCTCACAAAATGAAGGCATGATGGTTTAGGTGGGCAGGGTATGTAGGTAAAAAAAAACAGAGCTCTCCCAATAACCATGGATGCCATTGAAGTTGATAAGAAACTAGATGGGAGACCTTAAACCAAATGGATATACAAAATAAACTACATGCAGAAAATTATAAAACAATTTAATTAGTGAAGCTGGTTAGTTAAGACAGGTAATCATTTAAAATCTTTGTAAAGTAAATTAAAAAAAAAAAAACTAATGATATCATGATATGATACAATGATATAATTGTTGAGGTTTTTCTCTGCCTAGTTGATTTCCAGCAACTTGAAATGAATTCTCAATAATTTTCAGGGTAGTTGGGGTGATTCACGATCCAGGCCATCACCTGTAAGAAGAAGTTCGAGTGTGCCCCAAAATACAGACACGACTCTTCAATCCCAATCGAGGTCTGTAAAATTGTAATTTCATAATTTTCTTTACCACTTTTTAAATAAGATTCTTCAATATTTGTATTAAATCTACCAAGTTAGGATGTAATAATTGGCTTGTATCATTATTAGCAAATATTATATATATATATATATATATATATATATATATATATATATATATATATATATATATATATATATCAGCATATATTATATGCTATATTATATATGGGTTTAATCAGCATATATTATATGCTGATTGAACCCAGTTCATATCCTCACTAGCACACTAATTTTCTTCTTAAATGAAAAATATTGGGCACCAAAGATAAACCTGGCAGTTAGAGCCTAGTATTATCTCGCAATATTACTGTTAGATCAATTGTGTATCAGAATCTGGCTTCTTAGGCTGAAAGGACTGATGTATATTTTATTTTCATGAAATTAAATTTCCTACAAAATTGTAATAAGATATTACACATAGGGAAACTGTAATGCATGTTCTTGTATCAATGAATGATATAATTAAAGTTAATTATCAAACAAAACCATTAATCAAACAAAATCGGACAAGTTCTAAAGTGCTGATTAACACTTTCCCTGCCTTCCAATGGAGTACAGCCGATTTACCGCTAAGAAACCATTATTAGGCTTATTAGAAACATGTATACCATGTTTCATCAAAATCTCTGAGTCCTTCTAATGTGCTGATGAATCCCCCTTCTCATGGATTTACTACTAATGAAAAGAATATCTTGCCTGTAAGACATATATTTGCATTCAAATTAAAATGTTAAACTTTCCGTGAGAATTTTTTATCAATTTCCTTCAAATAAACGTATTATACATTATATTTTTATCTACTACCAATCTAACATGTTATCTAACTATTTAATATGTCATCTAACCATGCTTAAACATGCTCTTTATGCTATTCATCCATTTGTACTACTCGCAATCACTCATTTAGCATGCTAAAATGTGCTATCTGTGGTATTTGTTGAATTTCAACAATAGCATGCTAAATACCAAAATAGAAAACAAGTCAAATAACAGGCTCAGTTTAACAGACCTGATTGTGTGCTAAATACAGTGTCACTCTGCTAAATGGCCACAATCTTGTTTTATCGACTCACAGATGTCCACATGAGGCTTTAAATAAAGTATTAACAAACAGTCATATGCCAAATTTTCACATAATCTTGATTTCTCTTTAATTTTAACCATGAAGAGTTAAATAAATATGCGAACAATAAACAAAAAGTAAGATCTACCTGATTAAATAAAATATCCATCGACTGACAAAAAAAGTAAAAGTTTCATAAAAACAAAGTTAGTAAAATAAAATTAAATTAAACCATCTTACCAAAGACAGCGCCACCGTATCAACTTAGCAAGATATCATAATCCTTAATTCAGCATGCTAAATAAGATTGTGAGTGCCCCAATAATATATTTTTTAATAAGAAAATATTAAATATTTAGGGGGCTGGAGATGTCACGATTACCGGTGCCATCCCCTTTACAGCAGCAAGGAGTATTCGTGCCAAGGCGGAGTCAATCACAACCAGTCGACTTATCACAGGTATTTTACATTATTATTGGTATTAAATAATTTTAAGGCAACAATACAGTAGAACCTCGCTAATCTGACTTCGATGAGACCAGGGAATAGGTCGGAAAAGCTGAAAGGTTAAATTAAACGACAAAATTAATATGTTTTACACATTGTCACCACCACGTTTAAGTAACAAATGGTACACTATTTTATTAGTATCAGGTGGAAATGGGCGTGTAAAGCTATTAGGTTTTATAATAAACGAATTCCTCAAAAGTTAATTAGCTCTGAATCGATGGGTGGACATCCCTGGGATAGACTGAGAGGGAGGTAGGAGTATTTCATTCAGGCTTGTTGTCTATGTCTTTTACATATTCTAATATCCTTTAAAATTGTAACAATTTCTCTCCTTTTTCAACTGGTTCTTCCTTCCCAGCGTGATCCTATTATTCTCCTACCCTTACATTATTTACTATTGTTTTTTACAGTTATTCAAATCTTAGATCCTTATAGCCTATCCCTTATACCCATTTCAACTCCTCTTGATATTTCCCCTCTCCATAGAAAAATACATTTCTTAAAACAGATGAAAAAATTAAATAATAACAATTGGAGGCTTAGAGGATTGGAGTGTTCGATCCTGAAAACACCAACAGTGGCAGCATACTAACTCGATCTCCATCCACTGATTCCTGTCAAAACCAAAATCTGTAAGACAAGGCTGAATGGAATATTCCCGTCTGACTCCCACTAGTTCAATCCTCCGAGTAGTCCGACTAACACATCCCCCCATTTAGCATACAATATTTCTGGAACGCCGTGCGACCCAACTGGTGAGTTTACAATGAAAATTTCTCCAAAAACGTTAGTTCAATTGAACTCCTCTCCTATCCTTTCAGTAGAATTTTTGAGATTGCTTTAAAATGTGTTGAAGAATATCAAGAACCTACAGTTGGTTATATATTGATACTCAAGAGATGGCGAGATCGATGCTCTGATGAAGAGATATTTTTGTTGTCATCTTTGTGATTGATTGGATTCAATAGATGTTTTGATTTTTCCTAAATTAACTTAAGAGGGGGCAAAAAATTTGAAAATAAATTTTATATTTTTATATGAAAGTATAGCTTTTTCCGATTAGAATGATATGTAATAAGTGTACTTTAGATATGTATTTCATTATATTAAAAAAAGATAATAATACAAGTACTTCTGCATTAACATTTTCCAATAATTTATGAGTGCAGTAGGAATAATACATAATAATAATGTAGCAGAAATATCTTTGCATACTGGTTCCAGAAGCTATAATGAATACTACTAAATCACTTTATTTACACAAATGCTGATTTTTTTTTTTTTTTTAATTAAAAAATAATAATATTTATATACTTAAAAAAAAATATTATTAAGGATTGATAAATTATTTGCCACTTCTATAATTTTGTTTTCATTAAAAACTAGTTTCGAATGTTATACATTCATCTCCAGTTCTAAAAAGACACAAAAATTCAAATGCTTATTTTTGAATTTTTGTGTGTTTTTAGAACTGAAGATGAATGTATAACATTCGAAACTAGTTTTCAATAAAAACAAAAATACAGAAGTGGCAAATAATTTATCAATCCCTAATTAGACTGATCCTTCTATACCATCATGCGGACGTCAACTAAAAATATTTTTAATATTTTAAAGTAAAACTATTTTGTAAACAACAAATTCACTACTGATCATTTAGATGTAGGTACTAAAAAAAAAAAAAAAAAAAAAAATCAGGATATGTACTAAGATTCAATATTACTCCAAAATAATTTTGAAAGTGATTGATCAAACAAATTTTGAGAAAATGTTCCTTGTGCTAACATGTAGTAGTTTAGGGATTCAGCCTCCCCTTTAGTATTAGTAAAAAATTTGTAAAGTTTTGTAAACAAGCTGAATGGAGTTAGTTTCTCTGGACTAGATGCATTGCATAAGATTATTTCATTATGTAAGTATTGAAATAAATTAATAAAAATAATTTGATAGAATTTGGCTCTATATAAAAAAATCCAAAGAATACCTATACAAACAAGGTGTTGATTCAGAAACGATTATTTTTCCATTGTTGGAAACTATAGCTAAAATGGAAATATCTAAATTAAAATTATTATTTAGGCATGTATCATGTGTTCATGAAGTTTTGAGGTATTTGTGTTGCCGAAGATGATTGTGAATTAATGTATAGAGATAAAGCTGAAAATATAATACCTAAATTTCAAGCACCACAGAAAATATTTGAATCATGAATTTAAACCATTCTGATTATTTTTTTTCAGCCTCAGGGACTTCAGAGATACAATGATGACCCTTCTCTTCCTTCCAACCAAATGTAAGTATAACTAATTTTTTTCTTTATTTATAATCCATATTAATACCAATACATGATTTCACTTTTATCTATACTTTGTACTGGATCAGGGCAGGATTAAATCAGGTAGAGGCCCCTAGGTAATCAAATATCAGGACCCAATGAAGTAAAGTATAGAGTTAATACCTAATTTGTGATAGAGTCCATCACCCTGACCCTGCTTCGTGCAATACAAGTTTTTAATAATGAATAAATATAGTAGATTGGTGGGTATTTGAAATAAATAAGCTAATCATTTAAATAAAAACTTACGAAGATATCATTTCAGTTTTATACATTTATCTGAATATCGTTACTAGGTAGTTTCATTGTATTTTTCAAAGCACTTTTCTGCACAATATTTCTCTTAAAGTGTCGCACTCTCTCCAAATATCGAAATGCTGTAAAACTTGAAATACTTAACACAATTGATGGTCGCCATGACTGAATAAGATTAAAAACGAATGAATAAAAGTATAATACAAAAATATATTGTCAATGATTCAACATATCGAGCGAGGTGAGGATCTCCTAGTATTCTTTTTAATGCGAAAAAAACACCAATTAATCAGTGTGTTCAACTAACAAGTCAGTGTAAAGTTTATAATACACTTTCATATCTAGTATATTTAAATAAATTTATAGACACTCTTTCCATGAGTTTGGATAAATAAATAATTAAAAGACTAAGTAGACAATTAGAATTAAATAAGTTAGGTTCAGGGGAGCAATCAACAAATTTTAGGAAGTATTGATTCAAAAATGCTTCATTACCGCTCAATTGATGTCATTACCAGTGTAGTAATGACATGAGTAAACGACTTGGTAATAACATTTCCACGTATTTTACTCGGCCAAACTGAAATAAAAAAATATATTGTTTCTGCAATCTTTCTTACACCACACGGTAGTCAAACTTAAATTTTAATGAATGAAATAATTTTAAAAGGTAGCGTGGTAATAAAGTCCGTGATGATGACAACAATAAAGGTACATGACTTATCTTATGACCAAAAATGCGTTTAGGTAAGCTCCGTTAAGTCTGTTGTCTGCTGGTGGCTGATCCTTCAACTCAGGGCTACCACTACACTCGGACAAAAGGTGCTTACTGTTCCATATTTTTCAAGGCTTTTTCTCTGACATTTTGTTTTTTGGGTGATAGTGACATCAAAATCAGAGGACAAAGTTTGGAAAGCAGATAAATATACTTCACTGCAAAAAAAAAAAAAAATATATGATTCAAAATGCTTAATTTATCCTTTATGAGTAAAAATAAATTTCACTACCATTTAACGTAGGCTACAAAACAAAAAAAATATATATTTACTAGAAAACTGAGGGTTGGACAGTGTATGGAAATGACATTTTAGTGGCTTAAATAATTATAAAATCAAATTATCCTTTAATATTTTAATTTTTAATAATTTATTATAAAGAAATGTTTCTTTGGCAGTGGAAAAAAATTCAGGTTAGACTTAATTAATTGAGTAAACATTTTAATGGTCTAAAACTTGCCTGTAAAATGAGGCTCATCCATATATCTGATTAATTCATGGAAAAAAAGGAATTTTTTTTTTTAAATTAGGAAAATAATTCTATAGAAAGTAAACAAAATATATCTTATGTTCTTGAGCTTTCGCGAACTCTTCTGAAAGTATATTTAGAGAAATAAGGATATATATTTTTATAATTACTTGTTAGAAGATATTAAAATATTGTTCTTAAATTATGGCTGATGTTACAGAAACTGGAAGAATTCTTATAATAAGACAACCTCTTTTTATACTCCCGATTAAAATATCCCTTTAATACTCGAAGTATCATCATGATGAAAACTTTTATTTATAAATTCAGGTGATCGGTTTACAGAGATGCCGCAAGTGACATTTGGAGGGCGGACACAGCTCGAAGAAGACAAGTCCTGGCTTCTAGCCGTGGTGTTACGAGCTGTGAAGAATCAGATCCAAGCCCACCACAACCACTAGCACCTATTGCAAGACTGGACTCACTTCAAGAAATGGTTAGTATCCTATTAATTATACAGTATAGTCTCCATAATCCGGCAAGTCCAGTAATTGGCGCTCTGAGGGTGCTGGCGGTTTAGTTGTTTTCATGTCTCGGTTTGTCTGTAAGAGCAAGTATTTAACTACACATTTCTAGTGTGTTGTCATCTAGGTTCGGTAACCGTAGTGGGTCATATTTAACCTGTTATGGGTGAATGTTCGATCCAGTAGGCATTCTATAGTACAAGAGTAGTGCGATGTCACAAAAACATGTCACATTAGCATTATAATAGTGATATTTATTATCCTTTAGATTACAGATTACTATCATTTATTTCAATAAAATATTGTAAATAGCTTTCATAGGTAATGATGATTTTACATTAATTTGTTTTGTTTTTAAAATATATATCCAGCAATTCTGGTAATCCGGCAATACAGATTGCAATATGGGCTAGTGATATGATAGAATTAGTTAGATCTTACAATAATTAAAATAGAAAAATTAAACATTAGATTGAATGAATCTATTTCTATTCTGAGAAATTAAAGAATAATTATTAATAATATAATAAAATAATTGCATCTATTTTTTTTTCTATTCATGACCAAATTAGTAATCAGGACTTATAAAGTCAATGATTACTCAACAAAAGAATAATATATCACAAAAATAATTTAAAGTAAAGCTATCTCCAGGAAAATAATTATTTGTGATTCTAAATGTTTATGCTATAAGTTATTTTGTTATTCTAGTACTTTATAGTATTTTATCTTTTCAGGAATCTACACTATTTTCACCCCGGTCAAGTTTAACAGATTTACAAGATTCAAAATCTTCACAAGTATAATTGTTTTTAATTTTATTTGATCTCACATATTTATTAGTTCCTTGCTCTGTTACCTTCTAGTATTATTATTGAAAATATTATTTCGCCCGACGCTCCCGTATCTTTTTTCGAATTCATTAGTAAAATATAATGCAGTTCAAGCTGATGATTTATATTAATGTTGCCAGTTTATATACAATTTATATTTAAAAAATATATAAATATATTTTTTGTTATGTGATATAATGTATTACTTAAAAATAAATTGTGAATTGTATAAGCATTGGCTTAAAGCCGTTAAGTAGGAGGTTGTATACTGTTTAGGACATGATGCAGTGCCTATCACTCTTTTATTGTTATTAAACAATATCAGCATATTTTAAATTGTACTAAAGATGCACAGAGTGCATGCACGTTATGAATTGATAATTGAAACTATATTCGATATTGGTACTCTTTCATTAGCGTGGCTCCCGGAAAGTTTGTTGGTTTTTAATGATGGTTTCAGGTAGCGCTAAAGTTCCTTAGATGAACAAATAAACCATTATAATACCGTATCTTTTGTTTACGGACCTCAGCGGGCGAATAGTCATTGTTGAAAAGGCCACACCACAGAAAATGAGGACTCATTGGTGGTGTATTTATCTTTTGAGGAAGCTGAAGTTAGCAGCTATGATCATAACATAATTTTTAAACATTGTCTACATTATTATAACTTTATTTAGATCACATATTTTGGCTTTATCTTGCTCAAGAGATAAACAAGCCAAGGTCTTATGGAGATAAACAAGGACAGGTACTAAGCAATGGTCATACAAGTAACATGAAGTTGAAAATCATTAAATTTTATTCCATGGAGGGCGATTCGCTTGTGATATCAAATATAATTTTTAAATGTGGCTCTTTGATTTTTATTGGTCTCTCAACTTTTAGAGAAGCTTGCTTAGTACGAGCTACAAAAATAAACTTTCTAGAACCACATCCAAATTTATTTTGGAACAATGACAGAAGAAAATATTTTTGATATAATTTAATACTTATGTTGAAAATAAACATTTTGTTTTCAATTTATTACATGAATACAATAATTACCAAAAGATATATAAGGATAAATAACTTGTAGCACGCTACATCCCTAATCGTAAACAATGATATGATGTTTGGAGCAGGAAGCCACTTTCGCTGTTGCAGGAGACACAATAATGGAAGAGTGCCTTAATTTTATTGAAAATTGTGCTTTTTGTAATATAAAAATAATAATAATAATAATAATTATAGAGAAAGAGCTATGTATAGCTAACGCAGTGACAATTTAGACATATTGTACTATACAAATACACATGCACTTTGTATTTCATAGTAACAATTCTAAAAGAATTGTTTATGAAATTAATTTTATTTTAAATTAATTTTTATTGTAAAAAACCTTTTATAAACGAGAGAACAAAATATTTTGTCAACATATTTAGGATAAGTTAATCTAGTTTTAGTATTATTTAAATGACTCAATGTCATTTCCCTATGTGAATATTTTTTATGCCTCAAATTTTAAATTTTATAAACTCGTGAATAAATTTTTAAAATATTGTCTTTCTTAGTTTTTATTTTATCACAAAAAGAATTAAAGCAATAGTTCACAAGTAGTATATGATTGTAAATTATTTAATATTCGTACTAGAATTAAATATGGATGTTGATAATTTGAGATTATAAGTATAGTTAATAAGTGAACTATTGAATATGTTACTATTTTACAGGAATAAAATTATCTAAAATAATGAGAAAGAAATAAGAAGCTTCGCACAAAGAGGGTTAATAATAACAAGTAAATAAATAAATGGCCTGAAGTGTAAAGGTGGTTGGGAAATCTAGTTAGGAAAGGACCATTTATAAATAAAGAATTATAAATTTAAATATTTTTGAGAATATGAGAGATATTAGAATAGACAGAGAGTATGAATTCCTTATGAACTATATGGTTGGTGGGGCTGGGTCATAGATTGATAAGGATAGATTCAGGAAGGAGTATTTTTTATGTTAGAAACTGTGGCTAGAAGGATTTTCAAAATTAAAGGATTGGATTAAGGATAAGAGATGTTGACAGTTTGGAAGGGGAAGCATTACAAGAAGTATATTTGTAAAAAGCTGACTCCTCAATCATATTTTCTCTATCCCATCAGGATATTAATTTGATTGAAAATTTAATTTATCGATGTTCGACAATATTTGACCCACAAAAGCAATAATTCCAATAGTAATTCCACAAAACCAATACAATCCGTTCACAAAAGATCATATACAGTTGACTCTCACTAATTCGAACAAATTAAAACCAAGAGGATTCGGATTTGGTAAAAATTCGGATTACCGAATGAAAAAAAAGGTAATGTCATTAATAACAAGTCAATTTGAAAACACAAATTATGTATTAAAAATATTTTTACAATAGTTAATCATTGTTCAGAAATTTATTTTTTTATTATTTTCTAGAGGAATAGTCTAAAATTTTGGGTTATTTAGAAGTTGAAAGGATCTTTTTCATATCCTCTGACCAAAAACTCATGACTGGTTAATAATATTTTTGAATAGCATCAACTACACATTGTATTACCAATAAAATTTTGCGCTGAAGATCAATTTTATGAATAGTTCAGTTTTTATTTTAAATAAAAGAAGTTGGTATTTTTAACAACATTTTTAAACCTAACAACATGGAAGATGTTTATAATGCGTAAGGTTTCATTGAATGTTGCCTTTTTTATGGTTCAGATCAGCGATAGTCCACTGTAATCCAATGGCTTCCCTAGTATATAACTTTATCAAATGTCAGATCAACAGTTTTAAATATTTAAATAGTTAGTCCAATCAATGAACGCTCAAAAGGAAAGATAGATGGAAATGACGGAAAGGCCAAAATTTACTTCAGGTTTGTTTGGACTAGTTAAGAGGTAAACATGCTAAAAGTTCTGGGATCTAGGAGCAGAGGCAAAATGAGAAGGGGAGAGAAAACCATATTTTTTGTTTTTCATTTATATCTCAAAAATAGTTGGTCCTAGCTTAAAAAATTTCATGAAAAAATTTATGAGCATTAAATTTAGTACGTTTACCTCTTATAAAAGTTCTGAAGTAAATTTAGGTCATCGCGTCATTTTCTTCTACAACCACCTCATTGACTGGTCTAAGTACCCCTTCCTAAAATTCTCGGCCTCCCAACATTAGTTTTCACTATAGATCCCTTCCATATTTTTCATCATATCTTAAATCTATCGCTTCTTACTCTTCCTCGTTATATTTATATGATTTTATTCCTATTTGTTAGTAATATAGTTGATGATTTGCTGTTTTCATTGATATTTTAATTATGGATGTATTGACTACATATTCATAATAGGTGTTACTAGTCGGCCATTCTTTCTCATACTTGCATATAGCTTTGAAAACTACTGGGTTTTTTTCCTTTGCTTGAATACAGATTTAATAGGTGTCTTACATAAGTGTTTTTATAGAAAAATAAAAGGAAATTGAGATATTCTTGTCCAGCCAGCAGGATTGCGGTTTATATAAAATCTAAGACAGTTGCATTTTTTTCCTAGTAAATTTTCTAAGTAACTTAAGAATTGATTAAGTGTATTTTCGTCACTTTTATTAATAATTTTGGCTATGTTATGCGTGTCCTTTTCACTATTTAGGTACACCGTTAATTCAATTGCTCACATTTTATAACATCAACGAAATGAACCCGTTGTAGAGAGTGAAGTATGTTTTATAATTTGATTTTGTATTTATTGGACCTAGATTACATGAGCTTAGAGTTAATTGTTAGCATTGGAATTAAAATTCACATCACTACTGTGTAAACAAATACCATACCCAGCTGTCTATTTTCAATTCTTCTTCAAGCTAATTATATTATATAAATATTATAAAAAATATTATTTTTCAATTCGTTAAAGCATGATACATTATGATAGCTTCAGTGTAACATGAGATGTAACACCAGTAGATGCAATAATCTAAGAGAACCATAAAAAATATTTAATATTTTTTCTTAATTTAAAGGCCTTTTTTCATTAATTTTTCACTTTTTAATAGCTTCTTTAATTACTTCCACTAAGCGCACAAATAAATTAAAAGTTTAGCACTAAGCCTGTCTAAACTAGGTCTTATTGTTTTGTCACATTTGTAGCATTTAGTGTTGCGGAATTGTCGTTCAATGACGAAAGGAATGGAAAGATTCGTGCGTCATTTCTGGGAAGTCCCCTATAAATAAAAGTATTTTGTAACTAGCATTAGAATGGTTTTATTTTGTAAGTTAGAAAATTTTCATTTAGATTTTGAAGAAAAAAAGGCACCTATGTAACATATACCATATATGAAACATTATAAATAATAAAAAAAATTATGTACAAAAGTTAATAAGGTTTAATAAATAGAAATGTATGCATGCTTACATTTCAAAATTTATCAGACTGCTATTGTGTAAATGAGTATCGCGTTATAGAATTGGTGCTTTAGCATTTGGTGCCCTACGGAATGCAAAACAGTAAGTTGACTTATTTTTACACCAATGATACAGTATGAATTATCAATTTTTTTTTAAGAACATTTTTGAATTTTATTTTGCTAAGTAAGTGACTTTAAAAAAAAAAAGAAACAAACAGATTGAAAGTGATGTATCTTTTTATTTTATCACTCTATGCAGGGTCATGTATATATTGCGTTGGTATAGCTGCAAATCATGTAATTGTCCACGTTGAAAGACAATGCTACAAGACTTAAATTATTGTATTAAATTCTTGGATATTGTTAAATGCTTGTAAATATTAATTTTTCTAATTATGTAATTTATTTAATTTTATTAAATACACATATGAAAGATTTTTGTCTTTATTTCATATATTTATCCTCTCTATGCTATAATAAATGTATAACTTTCTTAAATTACAGTTTTATGCTACAGGAACGTACACCAAGAGAATAATAAAATATTGTCTTCCTATAAGAAGGGATGTTGTTACAGGAAGACATTTTATTCTCATATGTATTTTTTTTTTTTATTTAACTACTCCCACTATTTTTTTTCTTTATTATGGGTTATTTATTATTGCAAAATTCTATGGATTGCTTGGAAAGATGCTTACTGATTACTGGGTCAGGATTTCACTACATTCTTAATACTGAAAATTTGGAAGATTTTAAAGTAAACGCAGTTCATCGGTCAAAAATAATTTTTGAGATCTCTCTTTCTTTAGATGTTTTAGGCCAGGCGCACATTAAGACACAGTTAACGCAGGCAGGCCAGAATAATTTCTGTGACTCGGCTTATGGAAGGGGAAAGGGTGAATTGAAAGGCAGAGCAAAGTAGGGAACCACTGCCTCGCACAAGGTGAATCTGACACAAAAACTGTATGACATAGTGACACATTCTCGAGTTTCTATTAGTTATGTGGATTTTTTTTTGCTTAAATGAAATCGGTTGAAGAAAAGCTCATTGAATTAGTGTGGAATCATCCTGTATTATATCATATATTGACATATCAACACAAATATATATATATATATATATATATATATATATATATATATATATATATATATGTCGTCAATATATTGTTTTTGTGGTAAGTTTGAAAAATTCTTTTTTAATTATTATTTTAACTTTCTATGACTAATGAGTCTTGGATAAAAATTAATCTGTTTGGTTGTTGATTTTAAATTAACTGATATAAAATACAAAAAGAGAAAATCAATTTATTAATGAAAAATAAACACAATACATCTAAAAATTATGAAAATTTAATGAGGAAAAGATTTCAGAAACTGATATATAGAAAAGTATTAAAATGATCAGTTTTTACAATTTTACAAATAAAGGTGGATCAATTTAGTAATGTGTTGTATTCGAAAAATAACAAAATAAAATTATGCATATCTTAATTCTAAAAAACAAAATATTAAATTTAAATTCTATCTGCAAAATAATAAATGTTATTCTGATATGTTATTAGATGTCTTCTTTACTCCTCCTTAATATTCATCTTCTTTTTTCATAATCCTAAATAACGATGTTTCTCTGCTAGACAATGTTACTATTTAAACTTGGTCTTTACTCCCTGATCTATATTTAATTTTATTTTTTAAAACTCATATATTGACTTTAAGACATTTAAAAATGAACTTGGCTCCATATGAGGCAATTAGTCCAGTCGATGGTCACGATCAGATCCCCTTTTCTCCCCGGCTAACCTTAAAGAGAGGCTAATTACTTTACAGAGTGCCACATCTCTCCCTTCAATGATTTGCTAATTAAGAAAGCGTAATTAAAATAGTGTGTCGATATTGTTCTTTTTTCTTAATTTCTTTTAAATGTCCACATTTACATTTTTTTTTTTAGTTTAAATAAAATATATTCTCATAGTTGTAGAATAAATTTATTCTAAGAACAATATATTTTGTAATACATGCTAAGTATCTACTTTTTTCATCTTAAACAAGCACTTGTTCCACTGCTCATTTGATTTTAACACTATATAATTTTTAATGTCAATAGTTTTTTCTCTTTATAATAAAATTGTTTATAAATCTATTTCTTTCGTATAAAATTATTATATTTATTTCTTTTAAATGAATTCAAAATCTCATTTTCAAGTTTTTCAAGAATTTTTAATATATTATATTTTAGGAAATTATTATCCCTTATATACTTCATCCATTTTATTCAACCATTTATTATAACGTTTCGGGCTTATCTTTGCTCATTTTCAAGTTTTCTTTTATCTGGCAATTTTACATCAATATTTGTAAAATTTGAAACATCATTATCCCATTACTCCATATTTGCATGAGAAGAATTTTATTTGCCTATTTAATGGTTCTCTATAACTTATTTCTTGTTTCTAATGAGTGAGCTATTTGAACCGTATTATCCCAAAATAAGCGTCTACCTTTGTCAAACCGCAGCACTAAACTACTATCTAATATGCATGGACAACTATGCCAAACAACTTCACTACCATGCTCAGCAGTAACTCTATGGTGCAGCTTAATGTAGACCTTACTTTGGGGGTTCTTTAGTCCAAAAAAGTGATTTTAACAAAAAAATTCTGTGAAAATGCCAGTTTCTGTAGAATTTTAGTCTCCTGTTTTATGTACCTCCACTCTCCTAATTTATGTAACATTATTCAATGAAACTTCAGGAGTAAATAATGGTTAATTCAGAGTTATTAGTAACAAAAAAATTTTATTGCAAGTGATCCAGATCGATACTGATAGATTTTATATATATATATATATATATATATATATATATATATATATATATATAATTGCAGTCAAACGTCTATATATCTATATATCCATACATCCAAAATCTCTAAATATCGAACTATTTTTAGGAACATTGAATTTTTATTAGAAAAAAAATTCTGTATATCGAATAAAATTTCTATATATCGAATAAAATATTCCTGTTTAAAAAAATATTATTAATTATAAATTAGTTTTTCTTTAATCCTAAAAAATTGTCTTTGTTACATCATTAACCCCAAAAAATTGCCTTTGATATTTCTTTAACCATAAAGAATAGCTGTAATTGTTTTTAGCCTGAAAAGGATGAAAAATTGCAATCTTTCTATATATTGAAATTTCCATATATCAAATTTTTTTCAAGGAACCTTCATGTTCGATATATAAAGGTTCAACTGTGTGTGTGTGTGTGTGTGTGTGTGTGTGTGTGTGTGTGTGTGTGTGTGTGTGTGTGTGTGTGTGAATGTGTATGTGTATATATATATATATATATATATATATATATATATGGTAAAAAATTTGGGCACAATTTATTTTGGATATTTAAAACAAAGTCTTAGCTGTAGATCATTTAAAATAATACAGCAGCTGTCCACATCATAAAAAATATATATATATATATGTATATATATATATATATATATATATATATATATATATATATATATATATATGTATATATATATATATATTTATATTTTTATGATGTGGACAGCTGCTGTATTATTTTTAATAATCTCCAGCTAAGACTTTGTTTTAAATATCAAAAATAAATTGTGCCCAAATTTTTTACGGTAATATGCATTACACCATTTTTTAATAAAATTACAAAAAAAAACATTATAAGGACTTCTTAAAAAACCAATATGATCCTAAAGCGAAAATCTCAAATTTTAGTAATGTGTCACGAACAGAGTGCGGAATAGATTTCTAGTAGAAGGGATATGTCATGCCAGAGTGAGAAAGTGACAGGTTTGAACCAGATCAATAATAATCTTGGCCAAATTACAGAATGTTTTTTAACTATATATATTTATATATATATATATATATATATATATATATATATATATATATATATATATATATATATATATATATACAGAATATTTATCGTTGACGACAAAGCCATTATTTTCTTTTATTGTATGGCTTCAGAATATATAACCGGATTATAGGGCTTCCCTGTTCTTATGCAATAAGAGATAAAAGGAATTTCTGTTAGATAAAAGTTACCAAATAATTTTAGAACTTATTTTAACATTTATTAATTTTGATTATTTTCATAATTTTATTAGAGTTAATTGTTGAATCAGTAGAGAAAAATATTGTATATCAGTTGCTTTTTTTAGAGGGAGAGAGAGGTGGTGGTGTGCAAATACTTGTGCAAACTCACATGTTAGGGTGGTACTGTAGCCCTAAAAACATTTTTATTCAATTATTATTAAAAATAAAATATTACTAGTTTACAACTGCATTAAAAATACAAGTGATGATCAGGGCGGAATGTGTTGTACTGCCACCCACAGGTATGTTAGATAATGTTGCTCCTTCCAGCTGCTTCCTATATTTTAACTTTTATATAAACGCCTTTAGTTAAAAATTAAGTGGAGTAAATGTTTATATTTATGTGTGCTTAGTTGAAATTTTTTTTACTTTCCCTTATCTATATATGAAATATAAAGTAAGGGGAAGTATTATGATCGTGAAAATTTTTGAATTCGAGTTTTCAACGGAAATACACGTTTTAAGGTCCCCTTAGTCCAAATAACCAAGTCTCGCAAAATGGTCTGTGTATATATGAACAGCCTAGCTCAAAAACTTAAAGCTGTACGATACTGAAATTACGTATTAATGGTAGGTATTTACATGTGATGTCACAGCAACTTTTTCGTCAAAATCGACTGACCGGAAGTGCCACTTAATATAATCGATTTTATATTTTTTTTACAATTTTCTCGAAAACGGCTCTAACGATTTTGATGAAACTGGCCTAAAGTCTTCTCCTTTAGGCCCTTTAAATTGTCTTATGTGTAGTGCATTACCGAGGAAAAAAGTTATGACGAAAAGAATATTTCATTTGCGTATAACTCGAAAAGTATGCATCTAATGGTAAGTTATGTATAGGTAATTAAATTATCTAAAAAATAAAAACCGAATAATCGAAATCGGACCAGCATTAGTAAAAAGATAGAGCGTATCGGATCAACCAGAAGTGTCAATTATTTTATCGATTTGAAATTTTTTTTACAATTTTCTCATTTAAATTGTTCAAACAATTTTGATGAAACTTGCTTAATTTCTTCTCCTTAAAGATCTTTAAGGATTCGTATATTTAGTACATCGCCGAGAAAATGCAGGGAAAAAAGTTATAGGCTAAAAGAAAAATTTATTTTTCCACAACTCTAAAAGTATGCATTTCATGATAAATTATGAACACAATCATATGTAAGGTAATTAAATTATCTAAAAAACAAAAATCGAAATCGGACCAGTATTAACAAAGATACAACGTATCTTATAAGGACTAAAAGATTCTTGATGGAACCCGAACGCTTCCGAAAGGAGACGGATACAACCGAACGTCCTCCCACCAACCTATTGTCAACAATACGCTCTGTAATAATGTAATATAATAATATCAAAGTAAAAATTAACTTAATTATTTTTTACTTTTATATTATTCAATGGAATTATACTGAATGGAATTTCCTTGAAAACTAAACTGAAACTTGTAAAATATATTTTGAGCTTGACAAACCTAAAATATATAATGTATTGTTGTACTAAAATTGTTTAGAAAACTATTCTACTGTACTATTGTGAGAGAAGACATGAAGAAGTGAATGCTTCTGAGTTTATTTCAAGTAGTGTTTATGTGAACTATCTAAAATTAAAAGTTGTGTGATGCGCGCATAGCACAAGATTTTTTATACTTAAAAATTCGTTTGAATCTAAAAATATAATTTCACTCAAATTTAGCTGCCCGAGGCAAGTGCCTCATTAAAATGGTGATAATACTCAGTAAAATACTCTTTGGTTGAGCCAGCATTTTACTAAATACCTACCCACATAGTTGAGTACGTTCTCAGTTTTATTCAATAAGAAAGGAGAGTAGGTGCCCAATAATCAACCCTATTGCTCTATATACTTAGCAAGTATTCATTCCATTGAGTTAGCTCTCTTTATTCAAATATAACCGGAGCACCTGCTCAATTTTCTGAGTACTGAGCAAGTACATTTTTATTCACTCCACCTAATTAATACTTGTGATAATTACATTTCTTTTGGTTTAATTACTATTTTCAGCATTAAATATTTTACAATAATGGTAATAATTATTCAATTGCGATAAAGTATCTCCTATTAGTATAACGAATACCAGAGCTCTCTATTTCATAATAAAGTACTAAAGTACAAAATATAAGTGGTAAAAATATTAGTGGAAAGATTTATTTTTATAGCTTACATGTTACTTACGTCTTTAGATAATAATAATTTTATTCATGTTTTTTTTTTAATTTACTATTTTTAATATAACTATTTAAATTTTATCGTAATTTAACATTTTACAGGTTTAGTCATAGACGTAGTAAGCAATTGGCTAACTTGTCCTTTTGTAATTTATTATGAAAAAAGAGGTTGTCTATAAAGTAAAGTACAAGATGTTATGTATTGTTCAAATGTTGTTATAATGTCAAACAAGATAACATTTAAAATAGTTAAATTAAAATATCTGATGTGGACAACACGTGACTTCCTTGTACGCCTATTAAACTATCAATCGGTGGCTCAAAAAGTGATCCTCAATTTGGTTACTAGTTTCCGAAGATTACAGTATCTCAAAAAGGACAGTCGGTGTCGCGACATCCATCTATTGACACACACACATACTCTTATTTCTGGAGGTCTCATTCCGTTATTATATGTTGTTTTCTTTCAGAAGGTAACTACTTTCCAAGAGATTTCTTCGTGTTCTGTGACAACTGTCAATATCACTAGATGGAGCATTGGAAATCGACAGTTTCGACATTTTAAGCGAAAAAACCCACTCAACTTATATTTTATTTTCCTGCTGCAGACTTGTTTATCTCACAAATGGGGAGGTAAACGAGTATTTTACACTCAAATTTAACACTTAAAACAAGTAATAAAAATGTTTAATTGGATTGGAAACCAAATTGCGTTTGTAACCTTTATTACCGAAACATATGATTTCTGAATTTAATTTTAATATAATTTTTGATGTGTTTATTATGACCTTCAAGTAAAGTACCCTTTTCGGCTCACCAATTTTGACAAAAATCTAGTAAATACATTCATATCGATATAAAAGACCTATTTACCAAATTTGAGATGTTTTACATTATATTTTAATATAATTTTTGATGAAAGTCTAATATGACCTTCAAGTAAAGTACCGCTTCCGGTTTTCCAATTTAGACCGAAATCTAGTATGTTATTTAAATCAATATATAGCTTATAAATACTAAATTTGAGAAGTATTGCGTAGTATTTTAATATAATTTTTTATGGAAATCAGTTATGACCTTCAAGTAAAGTATCACTTCCGATGATCAAGCAGTGACCAAAAAGGGAGGTTCACAACTAGATTTTACAGCAATCCTTTTTTTTTTCTCTTTATTGGTTAATTCACAACTGTCAGTGATTACTGACAACCAGCGAATGTGCTTACATAACAAATTTGCAATTAAAAGGGCATGACAGGCATGAGGAAGAGATTTACCCACTGGCAAGTCTTCGGTCTTGTTTCAAGTTACTGAAGAAGATCTCTCATCCAGCTCCTTTTCAGCCTTCTACGGGTGCTGTCGGGCTCCAACAATCCTAAATACAAAATTTCAACTTTCTACGGCTAACCGTTTTTGAATTATGCGAGATACGCACGTACGAACGTTCTTACAGACATCACGACGAAACTAGTCAAAATGGATTCAGGGATGGTCAAAGTGGATATTTCCGTTGAAACCTGAAAATTGAAAATTTTCGCGATTACAACACTTCCTTTACCTTCGTACAAGGAAGTAAAAAAAAAAATGAATAATATTATTATTATTATCTAATGACGATAAGTAACTTGTAACCTCTCAACACGAACCTTTCCACTTGTACTTTTGTACTTGATCATGAAACAGGACTCTGGACTGCTTAATATGAACGCATCATGCCACTGTGCCAAATGTATGACGCTGTTATTTATAACTGAAAATATTATAAGGTTACACAAGGGTTTTGAAATGAAACGTACATTTTTTTCTTAAAATAAGAATAACAATAACATCTAGTTATAAGGTTGGAAGTGGAGATGGCTTTCATTTTGAAACGGGACAATAGTCGAGATGGCCTTTGGAAAAGCATGACGAACAGCGATCCTGCAGATTACATTGTCGTTGGAACCGAGGCATATTGACTTGTTATGTAGAGTAAGGTCACTTCGTATTGGCAGAACATTTGTTTATCTAACTTGTGGATTTAAAAAAAAAAAATCATTTAAATCAGTTTTGCCCTTCGTGGCCAACCCACGACATCCTGCCCTACAGTTTCCTTTAAAATATCCCACTTATCCCTGTCCAACAGATGCCCTACCTAAGCTTGACAAGCGTCATACATGGAATTCTTGAAGACATCCTATAATTTTTTTTCAAAAGCTGAAGTTATAGCTAATGTTTACTTTATATATCGATCGATTCCCCAAATATTGCATAGCTAATCTCAACCAGATAAAAATAGAGATAAAATGAAATGTACGGAGATATAGCTGTCTGTATTTTTTACATTTATCTATACAAAAAATAAATTATAATCCGGTAATATCCGGATATTTTATTTATTTTACTCAAGAATAATTACATAAAAAAGAAGGTTTTTTTTTTTTTCAAAAATGACTCCACAAATATACACAAAATTCGGTTCATTGTCTTAAGGTAGAAAAAAAAGGGGAAAACCGGTGAGGTTCCGAAACGATTTTTGCTACAAAAGTTTGAAATGGATAATATTGTATTTTATGTAGATTTAAAGTTGTTTTAAGGTTGTATTTGGGTTGGAGAAATTATTTCAGCTGAGGGTAAGAGAAAGCAGCTCTTTAATTTATATTCCCTTTAAAAAAAAAAAATCTTTATAACAATATTGAAACAAATAATCAACCAAAGAAAATTGTTCAGATTACAAAAAAAAAAAAAAACGAAAACGCTCAAGGCCGGATTTGATTGAAATATGACTTTAAAAAAATGGGAATACGAAACCTATGTAGATTCGTATCAAATTTAATATATCTTATATGATTTAAGTTGTTGAGTTATTTTTGGATCTAATTAAATAAAAATTCGGTGAGTGGACGGTTGTAATCACTGGGAAAAAATACTTCATCTTGTTCTTCTTCATCTTCCTCCTTTGTGCCTTTCAGCGTAGAGGTGCCTCAGTCCAAGCCAGCCAGGCATCACGATTCCAAACCAGCGCTCTCATGGAGATCAGACGCTTTCCCTTTCTCTATCCTATCCTGGAGATGTAATCGGTCCATAACAGTCTGGGTCTTCCTCGAGGGCGACGTCCAGTGGACCTGGCTTCAAAAAACGTTCATGGATCCCGGTCTTCATTCGTTCGGTGTAGATGACCGAACCAGTTTAGCTGCCTTTTTTCGACAGTATCCCTCAAGGCGGGTACTCCAACGTGGAGGTATCCGCTCATTTCTGATCTGATCTCTCCTGTTCGGCCTGCCACTCTCCAGAGGTTCTTCATTTCAGCGGCTGTAGCTCTACTCCAGTGCCTGTCCAGTGGGACCCAGCCTTCACTCCTATAAAGGTAGATGGCCTTGAATGTACTATGTTTTAGTTTTACACTGTTTTCTATCTCCCTTTTCCCCACTACTGAGCTACAAAGCTGATAATATAAATTATTTGCTTTTTTGATCGTGTTGGAAAGCTCTTGGTCCATTTTTCCATTCCTCCTAGCAGCGAACTATCTCTTCTTCTTCCTCACGACCAATGTGCATCACCTTACTCTTCTTTGCATTCAGTATCATGCCCTTTATTTCCAACTCGGCTTCCACTCAATTACTGCATGCTGGAGACTTTCATAGGAATCAGCAATGAGGACAATATCGTCTGCAAAAACTAGAACTTGGGCCAGTATTGTCCTCATATTCCACTTTCCCACGACTCTCCGTGTCGTTCTACGCTTGTATATTTTTAAAATTTCATCCATGAATATGGTGAAAAGGAGAGGACTAAGGCTGTCACCTTGTTTAAATCCTTTAATCATGTTAAAATTCCTGTATTCTGTTCCGTTTATTGTAACTATGCCTTTAGAGTCGTGGTAGGTAGATTTTATTGCACCAATCAATTCCTTGGGCACATTTTTAACGGTTAAAGCTGCCCATATTTCTTTTCTAGGAACCGAGTGAAAAGCTACCTTTATATCGAGTAATGAGAGGTAAATGCTCTTCCCTGTGTCCCATGACTTCTCAATAATTGGCCTGAGCGAGAAGATGTGGAAAAAATACAGAGCATAATCTATATAATTGTTTGGCCTTAATTTATCTATTTATTATTTATTTACTTATGCTCCCCACAAGAATGGTGCCTGGTGGTATTCTCTACAGGCTGTTCAAGACGCGATTGGCACATTAAACTCCGCAATTTTTCGGACTTAGAAGTGAAACTTAGCGGGACTGCTGTGTCACCTGAAGTTTCTTTTGAGCTGATATCCAACCATCTAACTTTCTCCAGTACCTCTCCAGCTGGAAATTTCAATAGAATGGGATATATTTTATGATGGATTATAATAGGATTCAAATTCTAAATCGTTGTTATATCAGTGAAAATATCGATCCGACACTTCGGTAAGGCGCTAATCACAAAAAACGCAGCATATTAGATTTTTCAGACAAATTTTTATTTTCTTCCAAAATAAAAGCTTTTTATCAAAAACATCTCCATAATAAACGTTGTAGCTAATTAAATTAGTTATAAAATCAGCTCATATACAGAGGCTTACGTTAAGTATTAACTGAGAAAATCCTGTTTGAACATAAGGCCAGATTGCCATTTGCTGAAAACTTCGGGGTATAATTCTGAAATTAACATTATTTACTCAAGCCTGGAGAATATTGGGACTCAAACTTCTAGTTTTTATCTAATAATTTTCTCGCATCATCGAACTCGAAAGCATGGACTAATGTTTTTCAATAAAATATAAAAAATTGGTAAATATCTATTTTAATTTTTTTTTGTAAAATACTTTATACAATCAATATCGTAAATTTTAACTATTATATATTTGCTGACCAATCATTTTTATTATTATTATAGCACTATGTGAAAAACTTTGCAATTCATGAACAACTGTGTGATAATATTTGCATTCCATCGCATCACTCCATCAGTGTTCCACAAACACGGCCAGTTGGAGTGATTGGATTTTGGTATGCGTGATGAAGTTTAGGACCGATAGAATTTCAGCTTCTTCGCAACGATCCAAAAAATCCGCGTCCCATTTGGCGAGGAGCTTTTGGTAAACCATTTGGCCGAGAAATAGGACGGTTGTTCGATGCTCTTAAGATGATGTCATTATGAATTATTGCTAATTACTGATTTTTGGGTTCATACAACTTACTACTTTAGTCTATGCTTGTAGACCTTGGAATAAGAAACTCTACAGAAGGTTTGAGCTGCATATTAAGCAGTCGACACGCTTAACCTCGGACGAATTCTCAGGGGCCTAAGAGAAAATAACTTAAAGGGATGGAAGATGTAGAATTAATAGTTATCTATCCTCCCCCTTTTCTCCCTCCAACACCAGGTAATCGTTAACTTTTACATAACAGTTAAACAAAGCTGCAAATCATTGTTATATTAGCACATTAAGATGACGATAGCCGAACACTGTCACCCAGCCAACGCATGAATCGGATACGACATCGATAATGAGGCGGACAATCGGGTTTTATAATATTTTAAAATCATTAAGAATTAATAGCTCTAGTTACTGTAACATCTTTATCGCTCATCAGGGGTCAGTTGCAATCATTTATTTATCTCTGCTCCGTCTTTTTATATATTTTTTTTTTTCGTTTCAGTTTCCAATGTTTTATAGCTTGATTGTAGTGTTTCAACTGAATTTTCCTCGTGGCATACAAGGGTACCGTTTCAAGAAAGATAAAAAGCACACAGACCATTTTGCGAGAATTGGTAATTTGGAGACAGTAGACCTTTAAACATGTATTTCTGTCGAAAACTCGAATTCGAAATTATTTAAAGAAAAATTGGACTTACATTTTACATTATCAAATGTCCCATCCCTTAGAATTCACATAATTCTAACAAGAAATGAGAAGAGTGAAATGTGATCTTCATGCATCAGTAACCAACATCAAATCATACATACATTAATGATTTCAAAATTAAATGATTTATCAAAAAATTAATTTTTTATATTTTTTCCTTGTATAAATATAAAGTCATCAAGCGTTTAACGATTAGTCATTAATCATACAATACAAAATAAGCAATTAAAAAAAAAAAAAAACGTAGCTCTCTCGATTTAACGGCAAGGGAATATTTTTTGGGGGGAGAGTTTCTTAAAAATTCCACCGCGACCCTATCTCCCGGACCCGGGTTAGAGTCCATCTGTGGCACATAATTATTTATTCTATTACTTAATTATAATTATTATTATATAATTATTATTAATTATTATTATTATTTTATATTATTTTTTATTATTAAATTTTTTTTTTAGTTTTTTTTTTTATTAATTTTTATCCACGTGCTCAGGTGTCAGCCGAGAGCGCAAATCATCGAAAAGGCTCTTTGTAATCAGTAAGAGATCTAAAGTATTTTCGATTTTATTTAGTGCTATATAATATTTCATAATTTCCATTTATGTAAAAATCATAGCAAATAGAGAGAATAAAACTAATTTTTATCTTTTGAGTGAATTATTATCGATCAAGAATTAATCATTATTTTTAATTGAAAAAAGTATCGCTCAGAGACTGGGCATTATTTTTAATGGAATCGATAAAAATCAAAGATTGATTTTTATGCATAAATCAGATCTGATTTTAAAATTTATTGATAAAAGGTAATGATCATTTCATGATTTTTTTTGAAAAATTAACTAACAATTTCAAACTCAGTCTGCAATTTCGTCTCAGAAAGGCCATTTTAAAGATGGTAGTTTCAGGACTTATTATTGTTTATTATCTTTCTGCTGAAGTACATGAATGTTACCTGCTCCCTTCCCCCCCCCCCCTCCCCCTCAGAACCAAACATGTCGTTCAGTTTTCTTCAAATTTGGTATAAAAGACCTATTTGTAGGTTTTTTTTATTTTTTAATTCCAATCCAAGATGGCAGTCGTTTTATTGGCACCGTATCGTAAACAAATCTGTTTGTTTCGCAGTCACGTCCAAATTTGACATGAATATATTCCTTGAAGGCATTTGATGGTTAATTTTTTTGGTTTTTGTCTATATGTATTGACACAGATAATGACGGGAATATAAAATGAGATGATTACAATAATTTTGAGAAAATTAAATTATGTATTTAAACTCTTCCAGTTCCGAATAATATGAAGTTATTATAAGAAAAAAAATTCTCTATAATAACTCTCGCCTTAATAACAAGACCTATATTTTTCTGGAGAAAAAGGAAAGTTAAAAAAAAAAAAAATATTGCCCGATTGGTCTGATAGATTTTGTGTTTACTAGGCAACAGGCTGGCAAACATATTGTCAGATTTATATAGTATTAAGATAAGAAAAGATTTCAAAAAAATATTGCTCACAAATGATCATTATTATGAGAAGATTTTGCTCAGAAATAATGAACAAGATATGACTTTTTTCAGCTGTGAATGACACGGACAATGAAGAGAAAATAAAATGAGATAATTACAATAATTTTGAAAAGACTAAATTATGTTGTAATAAAGAATTGATCGATTCTATTATCTATAATCGAGTTCTGTGATTATTCGTGAATTATCTTTGGTATCTCTCGCTGGTCTTTTGTCGAATCCTGGCGAATTTTTTACATTGAGAATTGCAATTGTATTACTAATATTACAAGAGGACAATAGGAACTCTTTGGTTCGCGAGGTCCACTGTTCAAGGAGCTTGCAGTTATACATTTCCAAGTTCTCTGTAAATGTGAAATATTGTGTAATAAAGGTCAGAACTAGGTCAATGAAAACCATACGTCATTAACAGCTCATGACGTCATAATTATAGATAAGAGAGTATAGAAAATGAATTTATACCATTCATATAACAATATCTGAATATTTACGTGTTTATGAATATTTCCTACCTATAGTTTAAAGGAAAATGTTTAAAACTTCCGTCGGTCGTTCTTCCTCCAACTAATACGCGAGATATGTTGGAGTCGCTAGATGCTGCAACCAGAGTTTGAAATAGATAATTAAGAATAAATAAAATAAAATTAAATCTAATCAAATTTTTTTAATGGTAATTTTATAAATTATTTTATAAGAATAATTTTTATTTTGCGATCAAAAGCTAAAAAAATCATATCTTGGTCATTATTTCTGAACAAAATCTTGTCGTTCAATAATAATGATCATTTGTGAACAACATTTTTAAAAATCTTTTCTTATCTTAATAATATATAAATCTGAAAATATGATTGTTAGCATGTTGCCGTATTACACAAAATCTAAAAGTCCAATCGGCCTAGGCCTATTTATTTTTTTTTTTTTTTTTTTAATTTTCCCTTTTCACTTCAGAAAAATATACGTCCTATTAGCGAGAGTTATTAGAAACAAAAAAAAAATTCTGGCAAAAACATCTATCAAGCAATAAAGAACATTAGTATTCATCCATATTAATCGGAACTGGAAGAGTTTAAATAATTTCATCTTCTCAAAATTATTGTAATTATCTCATTTTATATTCCCTTCATTAACTGTTTCAATGCTTGTAAAAAAAAAAAAAAAGGTCATGCATCTTCATGGAACATTCATGTCAAATTTGGTCGTGACTGCGAAACAGATAATTTTTTTATGATACATGGGCAATAAAACGATCGCTATCTGGTGGGAAAAATTGTCGATCTAGTGGCCAAAATTGTATAACTCTTCATTAAAAGACGATAAACAAAAAATATTTTTTTAATTTCCTTTAATAGTGAATGAATATCCTTTATTAGTGAGAGTGAAAAAAATATTTACAGGGTGTCTCCGGGCCTTCTAAATTAATTTTTTTCTTAATTATTTCAAAACTTTATTTTAAATAAAACAGTTTATTAGGTATAAGAGTATCAAAAGGAGTAGAAATAAACTAAAGAGCTTTCTACGTATATAATTGCCTTTTTCAGGTATTTACTACGTTTACAAGATTCATAAAATTATTTGAAGAAAGAAAAATTTAAGTTAACAATATACTATTTTTTTATTTATCCGAAATTTATCGTGTGTACAAAAATTATAAAAGATAATGGTCTAAAAATATATGTAATATTTAAATATAGACCTTCAGATCTTCAAATCTATATTCCACTGACTGATCGCATTTGATCCATTAAATTGTATCATGGTATTTTATCACCATAGACCATCTATTACTGTAAAAAAAAAAAACATGTTGCCACCTAAAATTTTATTTTTTTATTATTTTTTAATTTTATTGCACTTATTTTATTTTAGAAATTTGGAAATGTCTGTAAAAATATAAAATAACAATAGCGATATATTTTCGATCTTATTAAATATATCAGTTATTAAAAATAATAATAAAAAAAAATTAGTTGCAACATGTGATTTTAATTTTGTTCACAGTAATAGATGGTTTATGGTACTAAAATACCATGATACAAGTTGATCGATCAAATGCGATCAATAAGTGATACAGATTTGAAGATCTGAAGCCCTATTTTTAAACATTACATATATTTTTAAGCCAATGGCTTATGGATAAGCTTCAAGTTATCTTATTTGTCATTTATAATTTATGCACACATGCTTCATAACATTAAAAGAAATAAACCAAATAATCTAGATGGCTAATAATCATAAGTTTCTAAGAATTATATTTTATGAATTTCTTCAGTCAGACGTATCCCCAACGAAAAATGTTTGTCTTACAACTAAGATTAGTGATTAAATAAATATTTGTTATAGACTATAAAAAAAAAAAGAAAAAAAAACTACATATTTATATATTATTTTAGCAGCCAGTATTAGGGTACTTCAGCTATATTATACTTACTCCAGGTATAGTTTGTTCTTATAGGACTTGGTATTAATTAGTAAAGTTTTCCAAGAAGTTGTAGATTGACATAATTATGTAATTTTATTTTGGCTCCTTGACTTAATTTTTGATGACCGGTACAAAAACTATACATGCATTTAAATACAAAAAGTATCCCCAACTAATATTTTAAAATAAACACCATGTTGTTATTTTGTAACGTTATCTCAAAGTCTTTGATGTCACTTTTGCTACCTACTAAAAGGTTTCGGACCTGGTTAACCATCTTCTTTGTGGATGGGTCTTTTTGACCTGAGGTCGCCCATGTACTACGTGACTGGACTCAAGTATTTCTTGTAGGGACAAAGCAAAGGGATTTTACTTTTGGCAAATTTTCCACAAAATAAAAAAAAAATAAATAAACAAATAATCTCGGTATTATATTATACTAAATTAATGTTATTTAATATAAATAAAAATATTTTCGTACAAAACATGATATAAATTCTAGAATATGAAAAATCCTTTGTAGCTCCCAAATCAATTTTTTATGATTTTCTCCCTCACAATCTAAATATGTACATCATGCTACTACGTATTAAAATATATTTAAATCCCTTCTTTTCCTTGACATTCTCTCCTGAATAATAAGTTTAAACTAGTTTATAAACATTTTTTATTTATTTTGTTTGATGACAAAAACATGTAAGAACAGTAGCATAATTTATTTATTATTAATTTTGAAGAATCGATCAAACAGAAGGTGAACCCTCTCATCCAGTGAGTAATTATTATTTTATAATACACACTCTACATATTGTATTGTAACAGGCAATCATTAAAATTTAACTTGGTTACGGTACAAGAAGAAAAATTAGCGTTATATAAACATATAAGAATATAAGAGATAAATGGTGTTAAGAAAAAAACAAGTTTGGAAGATGTTGGCTTGTAAGATGAATAAAGAAAAAATAAATAAATAATAAAAACTGTTATAAATAAACAGAAATAACGGTGACGATAATATGCTTCCTTAAAATGCAAAGCTGCAAAAAAAAATAATAAAAAATAAATAAGGAGAGTTTTCTGATACATGAAATTATCACAATATATTTTTCATAGCATTTTTTATTTATTTCTTTTAATGCGATCTGACGATGGCAGTGGGACGGATCTAGTGATCCTGATATTCTTTCTATATTTTTGTTACCACTTCTGTATAAGGTTATTTTTACTTTATTAAACTTTCATACTCTCTAAGATGAATACAAAAAAAAATTAAAATATTCCATCGATTAATTAGAAAACGGTGATATGAAGAAACTATGATAATGATAATATGTCATCATAAAATTCAAAGCTATAGAAAGAGAAGAATTTTCGGGCACATGAAATTATCAGAAATTAAAATATTTTTTTAATAATATAGTTCAAATATCTGATGTGGGCAACACATGACTTCCTTGTACGCCTATTAAATTATAAATCCGTGGCTCAAAAATTGATACTGAATTTGGTTACTAGTTTCCGAAGATTACAATAAAAAAGACACTCGGCCCCCGACATCCATCTATTGACACACACACACTCTTATTACTGCAGGTCTTATTCCGTTATTATATGTCGTTTTTTTCCAGTAGGTAACTAGTTTCCAAGATATTTCTTCATGTTCCGTGACAACAATAAAACAATCGACAGTTTCGACATTTTAAGCGGAAAAGTCCACTTAACTAATATCTTATTCTCATGCTGCAGACTTGTTGATCTCACAAATGGGGAGGAAAACCAGCATTTTACACTCAATTTTAACATTTAAAACAAGTAATAAAAATTAATTGGATTGGAAACCAAATTGCGTTTGTAACCTTTATTACCGAAGCATATGATTTCTCTTTTAATTACTTCCTTGTACGAAGTAAAGGAAGTATTGTAACCGCGAAAATTTTCGGTTTTCAGATTTCAACGGAAATATCCATTTTGACCATCCCTGAATCCATTTTGACTAGTTTCGTCGTGGCGTCTTCAAGTAAAGTACCGCTTCCGGTTTTCCAATTTATACCAAAATCTAGTATGTTATTTAGATCAATGTATAAGTTATAAATACTAAATTTGAGAAGTTTTGCGTTATATTTTAATATAATTTTTGATGGAAATCAATTATGAGCTTCAAGTAAAGTATCACTTCCGGTGATCACGTATTGACCAAAAAGGGAAGTTCACAACTAGACTTTACAACAATCCAAAATACAAAATTACAACTTTCTACAGCAATCCGTTTTTGAGTTATGCGAGATACGAACGTACGTACAGACTCCACGACGAAACTAGTCAAAATGGATTCAGGGATGGTCAAAATGGATATTTCCGTCGAAATCTGAAAATCGAAAATTCTCGCGATTACAATACTTCCTTTACTTCGTACATGGAAGTAATAAAGGCAGTTAAAAATATAAATATCTATATAGTCAGAATCCTCTTTTTTTTTTCTTTTTTTTTAATTTGTATTATTTTGTGTTGAATTTGTTTTTAAAGGAATTCATTGGCATTCTTTAAATTTCAACAAACTTAAAAAAATAAACAATGTATATAGTACAGAATTCGTCATATTTTGCTGATTTTGTGAGAGACGACAACATGTAATAATAGACAAAATATAAATTATTTCAAACAAACATTCCACAAACCCACATAAGTCCTGCCAGATCCAGGTACAATGAAGGAATTACACCTGGTGTACCTGAATTGACAAATTATTTGCGGTATCCTTCATCTTCCAGGTAAGAGAAGAAGCGTCCAAAAGCCTGGACATGAAAACTTCTAAAGTAAAGATATAGAACACAAAAGTATTTTTTTTTTTTTACTTTTGTAAGTGGGTCTAAATTAAGGAAGGAATTAGGATGATTGTACTTTTGTACCTCTCCTACCCCCTAGAGAGTGTCAATAGAGTTTGGACCTCGACGATTAGCTGAAGGAAGTCTAGATCGCCGACCCAGATATCTCGGGTTATCTATAGAGCAATTATTATCCAATTAATTGTAGTCCAAAGTCCACCAGCCTCGGGCGGGCGCCCCCGTTCCATCCTTTCAGCCGAATTTCCTCTGTTATCTTCTTGTTTATGTCTCAGTCGATTTAATGACACGATAAAGAAATTGAAAGTGTCTGGAGAAGGAAAATTATTACACTTCGTAAAAGATTTCATAAAATATGGGGCAACTTTTTTAAGATTTTCATGTACAGTAGTTTATCCTCGAAACGAAAATTTATAGACATTCACAAGAAAATAAAAAAAATAGGGAATTGAGCTGAGACAAGGATAAATGATGTTTTAGATTTAACCCAACCTAATCCAGTACTTAAATAGTTCGGGACTATAAAATGTATCACAAACTCATTGTGTGTTAGTTTTATTCCAGGCTAAATCTTGAGCTAGCAATTGGTCCTCAAATATATAAATGCCCTCATTACGCACGTAACTACATCTTAATTTCGGTTATGAATCATTAAAATGTATTTTCTACTTGATCAAATACATTTAAATTTTCAAAAATTCCAATGAATTCTAATAATAAATATTTTTTCTTACATATAATTTTTTTAAATTGAAAAAAAAAATGTTTTTTATCAAGTATAATTTTTTCAATGAATGATGAGATAAATATTGCAGTTAGTATATTATTGGAACATAGATAGGTAGATGACGAAAAAAAACTTTGTATGTTCTGCATATGTTAAACTTTTTACGTGTGATATATCTCTATTTGGTTTGGCGGTATTTAACTGTTGATGTGGAATGTTCTGCTTCGAGGCGGCATTACCTAAAGTAATTTTGTAGTTTTCAAATTATGCCTGCGTTAGCGAAAGGTAGGAAAATTAATGACTTACCTGAAATTCCTGACTTACTAAAATTCCTAAAGTAGGACATAGGGCCGCCAAAAAGTTCCTCCATAGATCTGTCAAAAGCAAATTCCTTGTGTTTTGCACCTCCTCTTCCAGGGTTCAACTCCACGTCTTCCTCGGCCGTCCCCGCTTTCCCTGGTCCGGGAAGTTCCACTCTAGGCTCTGTCCGCTCCGACTGAACAAATAAAACACTTAATAACAAGAGATTATCATAACAAACTGAATAATATAATTAGGGATTGATAAATTATTTGCCACTTCTATAAATTTGCTTTATTGAAAACTAGTTTTGAATGTTATATATTCATCTTCAGTTCTAAAAACACTTTCATTTAAATGAAAAAAAATCATAAATTCATCAAAGACTCAGGAGTTAAATTAATGCATCACGTTAAAAACAGCCTCAAATTAAATATATATGAAGCACTTGAAATAAAAATCCTTCAAATCCAATCCAGATTTTTGCTTAAATGATCAAATATCTCCAATAGTCCAATCTTAAATATATCCCCATCCATAACAGAAAAACCGATTACTCACTGGCATTACTGGAAAAATCTCGACCCTTAAACCGTTTACCTATTAACATCCTACCTACCTTTCTTTCAGTGCTAGTGCAATGCGAGAAGGAACCAGTACAAACTTTTCTCTTTGATATAATCTATTTAAACCTTGGTGAGTAACATGTATTTGATTTCTTGTCTTAATTAAATTCATAATTCATAAATGTTTTATAATACTGATTTATATTAATCTAATTTAATATGTATAATAATACCAACTATATTTTGAATTTTTTGTGTGTTTTTAGAACTGAGGATGAATGTATAACATTCGAAACTAGTTTTCAATAAAACAAATTTATAGAAGTGGCAAATAATTTATCAATCCCTACTTAGAATAATATAAGCATCCAGATTACGAAGTTACGTTTTAGATTAAATACAGATTAAGCAAAAGTATATTTTGGTATGTTGATATAATTAATATATGTGTATTATAGTTTATACGCTTAGGTTTATTAGAAAATTAAATGTTTATTTATTTTTCATTATTATCATAATTTTCTTTTGTATACAAAATATAGATATATATTTGTTTATATTTCTTACGTTCATAATAAATGTATTTACTTAACTATTAATGCATTATTATGAATTATTATTATTGGTATCTATTAAATAAAACTAACCAATACTAATAAGGACTGGGCCAGACTCCATTGGTCATGTACATGTACAGCATAGAAACTAATAAAAACAATTATTCTATTCTACTCATAGACAAGTTAATACCGCAATTAATTAACACCAATAATTTTAATAAATATTTTAATGCATTTTATTGCATTTGGTATAACACGCCCTCTGTTGATGTTTACTATTTTGTAATAAACGATGCGCAAGATCGTGATGGGGACAGTTATTATGTAACAACAATTATCGATATGATGGACAATGAAGTGCAGCGATTATTTTATAGTTTAATTTTTATTATCTTAGGCAATATTGATAACGGGAATAAAACTGAAACATTGTTAGAGATTAAATCAGATTATCGATATAAAAATAATGATGTGGCATTTAAATCTTTATTTTAAGAATTGTCTTTTGACTTTTGCCTTAATTATAATATAATTTGATTTTATATTCTTCATTATTGAGTAGCAATAAAGCATATTATAATAATATTATAATTAATTGTAAGAGAAACAGGGAAAGAGGCAATTTCAAAATTTTCAAAATCCGGCGCACTTTTAATAGTACTTTTCAACTTTTCTAGTTTGACAAAATGGGTCCAAAGGAATAAAATATCTAAGTTTTATTTATTTTTTTCTATAGCAATATTAACTGATTATAATCAATAATTAATTACCAGCATGTTCGCAATACAACCAGTAAATGAGCTATACAGAATGTTATGACACGGCTTGTGGAGAAACTATCCGAACAAGGATGAGACAACTGGAAAATTAAGAGATTACACAATATGGCATCACTAAAAACTTAATTGGTGCTGAACCGACGGGTTGGACGTCCGAGGGGTTGGCCGAAGCGTAAGTGAGAGGATTGTGCTGAGGCTGATACTGCGGAATTGGGTTTTGAGGAGAGGCGGTAGACCTAAGTGTGTTTACAGCGATTAATGGTATCGGCATTGAACCTTCTGGTTCGCTAAGCCATTTATTATTATTATTCTGGAGAAATTAACCATCGTTAGAACTATAATACTGATTTGATGTTAGAAGGCCCCGAAGCCTTCTTATTTTCTTTCGCCAAACAGAATATCGGAAAGATAGACACGAACTAGTTGGTTTGCGCGGATATGGAGTTAAAAATTAAAGAATGTTTTTTTTCAATCTGATTCTACAATATAGGAAATTAAGATGTTATGGATAATTTTAATACAGGATTCTGTAGGGTTTGTTGTATTGTAAAGATAGGATTCAGGAGGAATTTGATTATTAAGGCTAAACCTCACCGACTTTAGTAAGATTTTTATTCAATAGATGGCGACAAAATCCATGTGAAATTTATTAGGTTTTTTATTTGAAAACGGCTGAATGAAGCTAAATTTTGTATGCTGATTCAATAATTTCACTATATAACTATTTTTATGACAAAAATTTAATTGATTAATTAATTTTTATTTCGCTAAATATAAGTTTTAAAAAAAAAGTCTTACACAGCCATGGACAGTCATCTATCTATTAAAGATACAACAAAAAAAGTTTCAATTTTCTTCGTTTATATAAAATTAAAAGTTTGATCGTTTATATACACTAAAAATAAAAATAAAGTTTAATCAAGTTTAATCATATGCTTTGCAGCGAAATCAGTAGGGTAACTTGACTACCTGGGAGTACCGAGTTGAGGGGATCAGTGTCGGGCAAAATGTATCTCCCATTAACATTACAATTACTTGCCAATTACTGTAATTTTTTTCATGTAACTCCAAATTACAGTAATTAGTAAGAAATTGTAATTATAATTTTTGAAGAAATCTGGCCAAAACTCATTTTATCGACGTCATTGTTTTACCTCCCAAATAATTTCAAAATGTAATCTATCTAATTAAATTTTATTATCGGAAATCTTGCACAGATTACCCAAAGTTTGAGATAAAGTCATGTCTCCAGACTCCATTGAAATCATAATTAATTATCATTAAAAACAATTTTAATCTGGCAAAGTTATAAAGCGAAATAAACTTTTTCTGACAATTCATCAATTAGAAATAACATTTTAATATAATTAATCAAGTAATTATTTTAATAATAAATAAATTAAGAACGTATTTAAAAATGTGAAAAAATAGCAAAGTTATACTGGTATATACATCAAAAAATTACATTGACCTTTTAAAAGGCAAGTATCGGAAGGCAATTCAATAAACATCAGGAGCACCACAGCTCAATTTGTCTGTCTGTATATTTAAATAAGCTTTAGATATACAGATACATTTAGCAATAAATTGAAAGCCTGGGACTGATACTGTTTGTCAGGTACTTGTTGAAATAATCGGAATGCCCAATCTCTATGAGGATTTCATGTAAGACACTTGTCAAATAGAAGCCCTAATTAGCGGATTTGTTCAAAAGGGATAAGTGCAATATTATCAAAAGGATGTTTCAAGTTGAACAAAGGATAAACATTTCATTGGATTTTTTGGGGTGCATTTTAATCTTTCAGCTCTGACACCATTCTTTAGTAGTTCTGATTAATTACTCAAAGATTATGTATCTTATAATTTAAGCAACGTTTAACACAGGATAATTCTGGGTCAAGAGATTAAAAAAAAACTCTCGTTTAAGGAAATTTATTTGGAATAAACCTCAATCGCCTTGAACACATATTAATATCTGTTTGGGTGACGTGTGCTAGGACAGAAAAACGCTTCTCAGAGTTCCCTCGGGTAAAACCATGGTTGCACGCGAGAGACAAAACCCTATTAATGGATTAATGGCCCGCGGTATATCGATCCTTGTTCTTTCTACTAATAAAAACCATTTCTAATTGGTTATTATTCGTAGAGGATATAATATGACATATATTATATATTATAGTATTATATGTCATATTATATCGATTAAAAGTTTTCGTAAACCAAACGAAATTTGTTAAACTGTAAAAACATTCATTGGATACGCTTCTGTGCTCAGGAACACAAATATAGGAAAATATTGAGAAAAAAATAATTATCTTTTTGATGGTGAAAACAGTATTTTTTCTCACTAGTTATTACATAAGAAAACATTTTTATTTTTTAAATAGAAAAATTGATAAAACGTTATCATGCCTGATTGTCCACTAATATGAACAATGTCGAAAGTCAATCTTCGGTTCAAAGACATATTTCGAAACTGTTTTTGCACCAAACGCTATTTGTGATATGTTGAAAATTTTACGTTATATGTTCATAATTATACTGTTATATGTGTAATAGAATCAGTAGTACTACAGCATTTACTAGCCCTGATGGACAGCTCTACGGAAGTTTGTTGCGGTGTGGTCTGTGATTAACGGTTGGGAGTGTATAACGAATCAAGGATATGATTATTTAAGATCGGTCATGTTGAATACGACATGAATTTCTTTATGTTGTTTTATTTTCGGCTTGTTGATGTTTATCAGATAGGCCATGAGATAGTATATAACTATGGTTTTGAGTACTTCCTCTTTCCTCATTGCATTTTATCCCTGAAGCAGAAATTCAATGCTAGGTCGAAATGTCTGTGGGAAATAATAAAAACATAATATAATACAGTGGATGTTTTATTCAACAAGAACGATCCCTCGCTATCACACTCTCGATCTAACAGAATTTTAAATCTTTACTCTGATAAGAGAACCCGGATAATTATTATTTTTGTATCGATAATCCATTAAGGAGATTAATAATAATAAATAACTTAAAGTATAGATCATTTTTAACGCTGTTATTTTCAGTCTTAATATTTTATATCGGATCAATTGTAATTGATGTAAGCGGGTATTTTTGGCAGGGTTGTATATCAGTATTAGGCATTTCCAATGAGTTCAGCAGGGTATGACTTAATTTGTGTTCTACCTAGCTTTTAGTATTAAATAAAAAACATCAAATAACAAATAAAAGATAATGTGGAGTTAGTGCATAATCTTCTTATCATATCCAAATCCTGAGTTGTAAAGGTTTCAGTTCCAACCTGTTGATTAAGTTGGACCGTACAATTTCTGCTGTACCAGCTAATACTAGGCCTTTTTTTTTTCTTTTTTTTGTGGAAAGTGGGACATTCAGAAGCTGTCCTTTAAAATGCTTTGTGATTTACATTTCTTCTTGACAGTTTTCTAGTTTTTAAGTCCTATTTACGCAGTTGGCTCAGCAAAACATGATAGTTGGGAGTAAGTGCAGATCTCTGCTGTGGGACAAGTGCCCGGACGGTATGCACTTATCCCTATTCTCATGATTTCACGGGACAACTGCAGGCTAGCGCATTGAAGTAAAAGTTCTATTTTTAAAATGATTTATTCAATTATGTTACAAATCCCACTTTCATGACTGTCACTGAAGATTGTAAAATGTGAATCTCAGACAAGTTTTTACTTTTTTTTTATGATTATTTTAGTAAAATAGTCCTCTGAAAACGAACTATACTGTTTTTCTATTGTTCCATAAAAACTACTGCTTAAATAATTTCTTCCTAAAACCTCGTACGCATTTACCCCCTAAGGCAGGGGCGAGTGCGTACAAGGTACGATTAAATTGAAATATAAAGCTTCTCAAAATGGTAGTAATTGAAACGTGGGCTTGAATATGACATTAAGATATTATTGTCTCAGGAACAATATTTAAAAAAAAGGAAAATTTTACTTAAAAAAAAATGTTTCAACAGCCATGTACAACTTCGTAAAATCTATTGCGCAACATAGTTTCCGTTCTTCGAAAATAGGGTATTTCGTAGAATGCGAAGAAAGATGAGGCAACTAGAAACATTAGGAAGCAACATAGCATGCATCCTGCTAATATAATTGAAGTAATAACATCTCGACTGTTGGAATGGACATGCGAAGCTGAAGGGCTTAATTAACCAACGGTTAATTAATTAAGTAAACGTCGGAGGGAGAGGTAGAGCGAGATGTAGGTGACGTTATTTCGATAATTTGGATTTTGACAGAGTTCATTGGAGGGAGCTACGATGACAGCCATTGGTAGTATCGCCATCAAGCATTCAGGTTCGCTGAACCTTTATATATATATATATATATATATATATATATATATATATATATATATATATTAAAACTTCATTATAACGCTCTCAGTTACAACGATTTCCTGGCTAGAACGTTGGTTCTGGTCCCAGTTGGTGTTTTTCCTATGAAACTTCATTCGTTATAACGATCCGATTACCCGGTTATAACGGAATGATTTAGTATTTCAAAATATTTTTATATTTAAAACGTTTTTTTTTGTAAATATCATACAGGTTGACTTGAAGTTTTGAATACAGAACCGCAAGAAAATAGTAAAGCGGCAGTATACAACAGGAACTCATTCGTATTTTTTTCTTTTTTAGCTTACTTTTTATTTGTTTGCATTTTATTGTGGTTTGATCGTAGACGTATAATGAATGTCGGTAAGCTCTTATATTCCAAGAATGATTCGCAGAATTAAAAGGTTCAGATGATTTCGGTAAAGACTCTGCGACGAAGTTTTAAGCATTGATTCGGCAATTAATCGATTTCGAAAAAGCCAGAGTATAAATAAAAGTTAGATAATGAACCGGAATCAGTAAGAACAACAAATAAAATGAACGCGTTATGAACAATTCTTACATTTTGTTTCTTGCTCCTCTGAGTGCAAACCAAACTTTTGAACAAATAAATAAATCAGAAAATGCTATTTATAGAAAAAAGATGGCTCAGTGGGTAGTGCACTGTACTACTAATCTCAACGTCCCGGGTTCATAACCGGCTGTGGCAGATAATTATTTATTCTTTTCTGGGGCTCACCCAGCCTTTGTAAAATGGGCAACCTTAATTGGGAGAAAACCTGGCGGTTGAACGTGATCATGGCCGAATCAACTCCTTGTGCTTGACCTAAAAACAGCCTGGTCTAGTGGTACAGATATTTTTTTATATTTTATTTATAAAAATACCTTTCCACTTTAAGCTAAAAAAAATCAAGGATTGCTTTAAACCACGAACATCAAAAATATAAATTTAAATGGTTTTTTAAAGTTTGAATAAATTATAGAAAAAATTTTAGTTGTTTTTTATGATTTCCTGGTTATAGCATTTTAGCGGTAATGTTGCTCTTTTTCTGTGGGCCCTAGGAGAGCGTTATAACGCTAGTTTTACTGTGTGTATATATATATATATATATATATATATATATATATATATATATATATATATATGTATTTGTGTATATATACATATACATATATATAAATATATGTATAGTTTTGTTACAAAATAATTTTGTTTCTAAAATGGAATTCATTCGTTTCTAACCATATTTCCCTCCAGGTGTTTTCAGATTTGCCCCTTATTCTAGGTTCTTTAAGTCGTAACACACCTCCACAATCTTCTTGCTTACAAAATGTTGTTTATGAGGACTGTTTGTCATTGATGGAAGGAATTCATCTCGGTTTATTTCAATGCATTAACCAATTCTAATAATATCCTCTGTCAAGTAGCCAATGAAGGTATGTAAGGATGTCAAGATCAGGGTTGGTACAATGCGAACAATGAATCTTGTTCCCGTCGGATTATGCTGCCACTTGAGACCTATCTAAAGCTAAAGTGCTTCAAATGCAGGCACCATTTTATCTGTGTATCACTAGATATTTTGTATGTATTATGCACAAACCTATTTGACGGGTCATTGACGAATCTTTTAATGAGAGCGATGAGATTTTGATTATATACATAAGTATATACACGGGCAGATCAAACATTTTTTTTTACAACTTTTATACATTTCGAACTATGCCACCGCGACGGATAGACAACTGAAACATTTAGTCATATACTGTAACATCGCCTAGTTTTTGCCAGAACAGGTGTCATTTAATAAAAAAAATTATTTTCGTAGAGAGAAATAGCCATCTCTTTGTAATGTATATATATATAGTCCTATCCTCTTACTTTTTTTTTTTTTTAATTTCTAATGATTTTATCTAGAACCATAAAATCATAAAACATAGCCGTTTAATTTGCTCTTGGTTGAGTATGTGTTTATATGTTTTGGCTGAAAAAATATATGATTACAGAGTAATGTCTGTGAAATAAGTTAAGAAAAAAAAATTATGATGGTAGCAAATTAAATTTATAGTATTTATATATATATATATATATATATATATATATATATATATATCTAAAAGTAACATACTACAGAATTGAAAAAAAAACATATATATTAAATAATTTCCAATTATTAGGGAAGATTATGATTTAATTAATTTGTGAAAAACAACTTTCCATTGACATTTAACTTTATTTCCCAGAATATTTTATAATAAAACCAGTAATTATTGACGAAGTAAAATTGTACGGATGTGGGGACATGGGTAAATTGTTTATTTTAAAGGTAATATAAAATTTTAATTAGTAACAATATATGGTGTAAATTAAGGTTGTGAATATTTATTAGTTGTAATTGTTTTATGTTGTATTGTAGAAAATAAAGATCCTGAAGACGAAGAAGGAGTTCGAAACGCCGATAACAATATTATAAAAATTTTTTTTTTTAAATATAAAGTTAAATGACAATGGGAAGTTGTCTTTCGAAAATTAATTAAATCGTAATATTAGAAACATTAATTTTCAACTTCTTGAAGACCGCACTTCTTGAACACATTTTGATAAATTTTTTTTATTATTTTTTTAATTTATTTTCTTATATCCGCATATTTTCTTTTCTATCTTAATCGCTTTATTTTGAATACCTACAGTTTATTTATTTATTTTTCTCTTCCTCTTTGCATTTCTAATTTTTTAAAGGTCACTGTGACCATTTATGAGGATCATACTGGGCTCGCTGCCACCAAATTCTTATATATTTAAAAGTATTGATAGGTACTACCATCATATTTTTTTTCTTAACTTATTCCGCAGACGTTATCCTGTAATCATACATTTTTTCAGCAAAAACATATAGACACATACTCAGCCAAGACCAAGTTAATCGGCTACGTTTTATGATTTATAAGAAGTATCATTTCAGGTACAATTTTTTTTTAATAACAAGCTCGATTTACATGCTCCTTATTGCATCCCTTTAAAATTATATTCCTCTGAAACCTTAGAGCGGAAAGGTTATTAATTATTCATTTTTATTAGCAATAGCAGAGTTTGAAATTCACTATAAATATTTTCACATTATCAGCCGACCATTTTGCCAATTTTTGTTTGTTAATCACAATAAATGTCAAAATGTTTTACGCTATGATTCTTGATAAAATCATTCCAAACAAATTCAAAGAAAAAAAAAGAGTAAGAGGATAGGACTTATAATTTCGGCGAAATTAGTACTGAAAGAAAAAAACGTTACTTTTCAAGAAAAAGTAATAAAGTACGGCTGTTATGCACCCGTTTAAAAAAAAAAAAAAAAGCTCTTATGAATAAAATTAATTATTAAACAACTTATTAAATTAAAAAAATTGTTAACCATTGACCCTTTCTTTTGAATAAGGACATATTTCTCATATTATTTCAAAAAAATTATAAATTTACATTGACTAAACTAATGAGTCACATTAGTTAGCAGTGATTTACAAAGCCTAACCTGCAAAGTTTAAAACATATTTTAATCACTTCCAGTAGTTAGAATTTTGAGGGAGTGGTCTTAATATTTTAAGAAAATACTCAAGTTTCAGATTTTTTTTTTCTTAAATTGCATTGTTTTATCCTAAAATAGTGGCAGTACCTTTAAATTACTTGTTTTTCCCACAAAATTGTAATATTTTACTTATTTAATTACAATTCACATGACATCGACGTCGTTTTTTTGAAAAAGGCTTAAGCGCCAAAAATTCAAAATTTAGGTTTCCATTGATTACGGGGCATAAGCACCACCTCTATCGATTCCCGTTCACGATATATGGAGAAAAAAAATTGGAAATGGTCTAAAAATCGAATATTGATGGCTTATATTAACTATGGTCGTCACTCTGGCTTTAAACAGTGCTAGAAGCCTTAAAAATATATTGTAATTATAAAGGTGTTGCCAGGTTAATAAACTCCTACTGTATACAATAAAGAATGAAATTTAAAAATATATATATATATTGTTATTTGGGGAAAATCGTTTCATGTGTTTCCTGTAAAGTTTGCGCTTACGCCTTTTTCAAAAAACGACGTCGATATGGTTTTACGCATAGGGTGTGCTTATGATTTTTTTTAAAAATACACAATTCTTCTGTAGGATTGTTATGGCAGATATAACAATATATATATCAAAACCTTGATATCACATCATTGTTATCCGGCGAGAAAAATCTATTGTTCTCACTATCTTTAACCTTATGGAAGGTCCACATTTCTATTGTTTACCAGAAATATTTTTAAGCGGTAGGATCAATTTGATAATTTTCTCTTTGATAGGGCTGCCCTTTATCAAGGCACTATCAGGAGGCACCCATTGGCGAGATATTATCAGTTATATTATTATGTGCTAACAGTTCGTTCAGTCTTGAGGAAAAAATTATAATTTCGATCAATTTTTTTTGGATGTGTTTTGATCGCATTGAACATATCGCTCATTTGGAAGAAGAGTGCCACAATTTAGAAAAGGAGAATTTTACTGGAGAACCGTTTGAAGATTGCCTATTCAGGTTTATCGCTGTTCCCCAACTCACAAATAGATCGTCAACTTACTTCTTTTATTTTTTTAATCTTCGTTTTTGATTTCATGAACATCACCATGCACCAAATTATGACAGTAGAAGCTCCTTTATGCATAGAATGCAATTATAAAAATTTAAAAAAAGTTTATGCATAGAATACAATTATAAAAATTTAAAAAAAGTTTTAAGCAATAATTTGATTTTGATATTGAATATTTGATGTGGATAACACATGATTTCCTTGTACGCCTATTGATATAAATCGGTGGCTCAAAAAGTGATCCTAAATTTGGTTACTAATTTCTTAAGATTGCAGTATCTGAAAAACGACATTCGGCGTCGCGACATCCATCTATTGATACACACACATTCTCTTGTTTCTGGAGGTCTCATTCCGTTATTATATGTCATTTACTTTCAGAAGGTAATTAGTTTCCCAGAGATTTCTTCGTGTTCCGTAACAACATTAGAACAATCAATGCTAGATAAAGCATTGGAAATCGACAGTTTCGACATTTTTAGTGGAAGAACACACTTAACTTAAATCTTATTCTCCTGCTGTAGACTTGTTCATCTTACGAATGGGGAGGGAAACCAGTATTTTTTGGAAAAAATTTTGCGTTTGTAATTTTTATTATCAAAACATATGATCTCTCTATTCAATTTTAATACAATTTTTGATATAAGTTTATTATGACCTTCAAGTAAAGTACCCTTTTCGGCTCACCAATTTTAACCGAAATCTAGTAAATACATTCATATTGATATAAAAGACCTATTTACCAAATTTGAGATGTTTTACATCATAATTTAATATATCTTTTGATGAAAGTCTAATATGACCTTCAAGTAAAGTACCACTTCCGATCTGCCAATGTTAACCAAAATTTATTATGTTATTTATATTAATATGTAAGTTTTATATACCTTATTTGAGAAGTTTCGCATTATATTTTAATTTAATTCTTAATGAAAATTAATAATGACATTCAAGTAACGTACGACTTCCGGTAATCATTTGGTGACCAAAAAAGGAGATTCACAACTAGATTTTACAGCAATCCTAAATACAAAATTTTAACTTTCTACGGCTAACCGTTTTTGAGTTATGCGTACAGACGTCACGACGAAACTAGTCAAAATGGATTCAGGGATGGTCAAATTGGATATTTCCGTTGAAATTTGAAAATCGAAAATTTTCGCGATTACAATACTTCCTTTACTTTTTACAAGCAAGTAAAAATTCATCTCAAAATATTTTATTGAATGTGTTAAAGTACAATATATAATATTTTAAGCACAAATAATGATGTTTTCAATTATAAATACAGAAGCCAAATATGCCACCTTACTGGCATAAGAATAATATTAAAAATAATTTATTATTACCCTCACCAAGGCGTTTGACTAGTAAATTTATTTTATTTATTAACTAATAATTTTGTAATATTCAACCAGATGGGATATATCTGCTCTGCACTTAGCTTACAGACATTGATAACTTGGTAATTTTATTTTTGGTATAAATTCCAACTTGTTTTAGAAATAATATCAATTTTGCCGCAGTCTTAGTACTTTTTTTTTCAAAATCTCTGTTATATCTGTTCCTATTTCAATTTCATCCCGTTTGTCCGATACCGTCAAATGTACCCCGCAGGAGACACATTGAGGCGGTGTACCCCTCGTCATAAGATACTCGTGGGTGATTTTTGTGTCATTTCCTTAGACGGGTTAGCAATATCTCCTCTCTTCTTGAAAGCTGAAGGTCAGCTCGGCTAGGTAGTACATATGATTCTACTATTCGTAATTTATTTTCAATAACCCTAAACCAAATATACTGCCATTTCTCCCGTGCATTTTCTTTTACTATGGTAATAATTTCTTTCGTTAATGCAGATGGTTCTTAATTTAATTGCTTTTTTAGCCATAGCTCAATACCTCTAATGCCAAAGTGACCCGGTAACTACAAAAATTGAACCTTGCATCCAGCACTCAACAATGTTTTTAAGTGAATTAGTTAATTTATAATAAATAAACTAAGAATCAATTTTTTATTGCTGTAAATATTGAAACCAAAAATCTAGTGAAGTATACGTCACTGGAAGTTGTGCAAGCAGAAAAAAAAAAAGCAAAAACGAAACTTTCTTATTGTTGCACTGTTCTTCCAAATGAACTGTTTATTTTTGAACCATAGAAATTTTTACCAAAATTCACAATGAATTGATAGCCATATACTCCAGAAGTATCATCAATAATCGTTAATTAGTATAGGAAAATGAGTCCTTAAAATTATAAAGATTTATATTTATAATTTTTTTTTGTGAAGACCGTAAAAATTAAAGGAGACCTCGCAAATATTTTTTTCTGGATTTGGGTAGTTGAGGAAGTAAAGAAGGAACACTAAATACCTTAAAAATGAATTGACAATAACAAAACAGTTTGGCGAGCGATTAAGGAACCTAAAGACTCCGATAACTAATTGATAAACTGTCGTCACTTGTTGACAACAATATTTCCGAAGCCCAGGTAGCAGCTCTCCACCTCACTGACGTCAATGAAGACCTATCAGTGTGACAATTGCGGGCCAGGACCTTGGTATCTAGATAGGTTCGGCCTTACTCCAAGTTGGAGGTCGCTGTGGACTGTCTTTATCATGGAGGACATGGGAGAATGAAATAAGAGTCCATACTTCAACTACCATGACCAATGTCAAGGAAATTGCTGGTGCAACAAGAAAACATCAAAAGGAAGGCAAACTGATCTACTGTTCAAAATGTTATACATGTATTAAGATATCTATTGCCATTTAAAGTTATAATATTTTTTTAAATTAAGGTTACAGTTATAGTAGCGATAAATTAATTAATTAAATAATATTTGACGATTAAAATTATATTTATTACTATTTCAGCTAAACATTAAAAATTTATTTATATAAATCTAATTAAAATGAATTTTTAATTAGCTATTAATTAATTAACTCAAAAAGAGTTAGTTGAGGAGATATGAATACTATAATTATTTTTATTATTATTTTTTTTAAATGCTTAAATTTTTTAAATCCATTTGAAACTAAGAAAATGGCAAAAAATAATTAAGCCGTATTAAGTTCAATTTATAATTTATATATATTTCCTCAACAAACGCTCAAATGTCTTAATTTGAGATTCCATTGAATTTATACTATTTAATTATCAGAATCCCATTAGTCCGAAAGAAGCGACATATTTTTTTTTTAAACAATGGAGCTCAATCCAATGAAAATGCGTAGGGTCATTTCTAATAAATATATTGTAAAAACTATAAAAAGGTTTTAGAAAAATGTACCATAAAATTATTAAAATTTTTACTAAATGTAAAATTTGGAATAGAAGCTTTTGAGTAAAATTCATTTTTTATTTGTTTAATAATCAATATAATTAAAATCTTAAGTACGTAGGTAGGTAAGTGTCCGACATTGTTTTCATATCCGTGGAAGCAACTCCACAACACTCACTTTATTAGGTTAACTTTAGGTAAATGTTTATTGACGGTCATTTCTGGAGCGCCGATCAATTAGGTACGGGGTAGACGAGGCGCTATCCGGCGACGTCGCCCTCACCTGCGATGTCCCCCAAGGGTTTGTGCTATCCCCAATACTGTTCGCAATGTACACGGCTGAAACTGTTGGAGCAAGTTATAAATAAGCTACTGCAGCGGCTAAGCCGATGATATAACGATCTAGAGTAGCTCCATAAACGCAACGAGAGCTGTATGACAGGCGAAGGTGGCTTGTGTAGAGATCAGAAAGAAACTTAAAGGACTAAATAATCCCAAGAAGATCGACTGTATTCTTTTCTCTTTCCAGAACAAGCACCTTCTTCCTAAGGTCCATTAACAGTACAGTGTGCTTGGGTGTCATTCTCGACTGGTATCTATCTGACACTATACCGCCATTGCTGGAAGATCAGGTTGGTGAAGACCAAGTCTTACAGACCTGTTGTCCTCGCCAAATCTATAACTCTACTTCAAATTATTAATTTATAAAAGCGTATAAATATCATGGCTCTTCTTGACGAACCGCCGATGTTAGATAATATATCGGCAAAAAATTCCAGCAGTTTCAGAACAGCGTGCTCAGACGAATTGTGAGACATGCCAACTTACAGAGGACAAAAACAGATTTACTACATACGACCCTCGAACTACCGACAGTAACTGACTACACAACGAACCCACTATTCAGGACTCTGAACCCGACAGGACGGTCATAGAGGTGGCAAACAGATATAAACAGCCTAAGACTACATTGAGGACAACTAACTGGACTGGCACAATACTACTTATGAGTCCCATCACTAGCATCGTTGAACCATGCAAATACCCACGACTCTCGAATATTCTTCTCCTCAGACGCCTCTTAAAATACACCATATGAGATATTCAAACCACCCTACCAATCCCTGAATCCCTGAAATCAACACCACATTTCAGGTGCTTTGAAAAAAAAAAAAAAAAAAAATGTTTATTAAATAAGTTATAAATGAAGCATAATATATTATAATATTGATAATATATAGCATAAATATATTATAAATGAAGCATAACAAAAGAAGAGACAAAAGGGATCCAGACAAAAAAAAAAAATGTATTAATTCTTATTTTTTTAGAGGTGAACGGAAGTGAGAGGAAAAAAGAAAAAAAAAAGTTTACAACTTCATTTATTAGGTTAAGGATATCGGTATTGTCATTGAATTTATTTATGTTTGAGCAACTACTCTTTCCCATGTTTTTTACTGAAACAAAGTGGAATAAATAAATATTATGTTTTGCATTTGTATCCCTAGGACTGGTCCTCCCCACTCGTGCAAAATAAATAACAAAAAATATAAAGTATATTTTTAAAATAAATGATTATTGAAAAAAAAAAATTATCATTTAATGTGACCTTGAACCTTCGGGTAGTAAAAGGAATTTGTATGCAACCTTTAAATATATATATATATATATATATATATATATATATATATATATATATATATGTGTGTGTGTGTGTGTGTGTGTGTGTGTGTGTGTGTGTACTATTGTAGTATATATTGTAATGTGAAATAAACTGTAAAAATCAATAAAGAAAAAAAAAATTATCCTTAGAGTTGATATAGAGTCGAGGAAGGGAGTAAAAAACAAGGATCAACGTTTCATACGAATAAAAGTAGAATTCAATAAACATATTACATATACTCAATAAATGTTAATATCAATCGCCAATTATTATTATATTTTGTAATATAAATGGATCGTCATATAAATCTTATGTAATATTATCTCTAAGTACTCGATGTTCGGTAAACCTGTATCGATTTAAATCTTTAGTCCCAGTAAGATAAGATTTGGGTCAGTTACCTTATTAATGATTCCAATATAGATTAATGACCTTAAATATAATTTTATTTTCGATTCCGTTTTTATCTTTTTTTAGGAATAATCTATCTTTGTTATTTTATTTTCCCATTCGATATTAATAGGTGCGAAGTCAAGGAACTGTTTTTGGAGATTACTATCATAGATAAATTGTTACCCAACCTAAAATTCCACGTGCTTTCTGACGTCAATTCGATTCGGTTGAAAACTAAAATAATCAGACCAACATAACGGATAACAGATAATACGTATGTCCAAAGAAATTAATGTTTTTTACACAAAATCATAAACTGAAAGATTGATATAAAATTGATGATACTAATCCGTTATGTGATTCTCAATTATTTTGCTGTAGGTTGTGCCGAAAAGTTGTTTTTTCACGTTTAAGATGTGAATTTTTTTTTTGAGAAAAATAAAAATATTAAATAATAGCGTTTAAAAAGGAGGAAAAAACGAGTTTCAGACAATTAAAGCCGGTCAACAGCTTTTTGCAAAAAAAAAAAAATTAAAATCCGCGAAATATGGTCAGTGTTTGACATTTAATTACAGCTATTGGGATTGTCGCAGAAACATTTTTGTGGAATTAACTTGTGGACTTTAAAAATTCCATGTCAAAATAATTATAACTTTTCGCGGAAAACGTTCTCGAAAAACAGTTTGAACAAGGGACAAAATGGCTGTAGAGCGATCTTTCAAAACGCTATTTATTACTTATTATTTAATACATAATATAATAAATAATTAATACATAATAATATAACGTTATTTAATACAAGAGTTCCTCTAAAAACCCTATTTTCAATCATTAATTTTTATTTCATTCATTCCTCAAACTACATGATTGGAAATAAAATAAAAAAAAGTTGTTTCAGTGTGCGCATCACACAACTTTCTCTTACCATCCTATAATAATAAACCATTTTTCAAAATAATTTTTAAGAGTTCAGATTAACATTACTTGAAATATAACTTCTGAAATATCACTTCTTCTCTCACTAAAGTACAATAAAATAGTTTTTTAAACAATTGCGGTATTACAGTTCTGTGCACTATATATTTTTGGTTTGTCAAGCAAACTATAAATTTTAAAAGTTTCGATTTAGTTTTCCTTAAATTATCTAAGTAGAAATTATTAAGTTAATAGTTTCTAATTTTATATTAAATTATTACAGAGCGTATTGTAGAGAATAGGATGGGGGCGTGGTTGGAGGAGGTTCGGACGCATACATCTGCTTTCGGACACAGTCGGTTTTTCTGTCTAAGATCCAACCTTGCTATAAGATACGCTATATCTTTGCTGATACCGGTCGATTTTGATGATTTTTTTTTTTAAATGAGAATTCAATTACCTTTTATATGACCATAATAATAATTACCTTCCATAATAATGTCAATCTACTCATAAGCGAGCCATTTGCAGCTAGTAATAGCAAAAACTAAATGACATGAGCCATTTTAGTGGCTTTCATGAAGTGAATTATATTTCCAATTAATTGAAAATAATTTTTTTAAATAATATGAAAATAATTAAATTAAATAAAAGACAAAACAAAATGAACTTAGGAATTCATTAATTCAAAAGAAAAGACTAAAGTGGTTAATTCTACGTCTCTATTTTCTAGATTATAGTTGCAGTAAGTTTTATAAATTTCAGTAAGAATGACTGTTTTGTTACTGAGACTTTAACTGATAGATCTTCTTCCGTGGCGCTACAGACCGGTGAGGTCCCTGGCCTCCTCAATGAGCCTTCGCCAGATGGCTCGCTCTTGTGCGGCTGTTTTTCAGTTTTGTACATTCAGTAGAGTCAAAGCGTCCTCCCATCTAAGTCTTGGCCTGCCTCTATCTCTGGAACAGTCCAGCCTCCCCTCCAATAACCTCTTGGGAATCCGGACATCCCTCATTCTGGCGACATGGCCGGCCCATCTCAATCTTCCTAACTTCATGGTCCGTAGTACGTTTACTTCTCCGTAGTGCTCGTATACTTCATTATTATGCCGTCTTCTCCACTGGTCCCCTTATCTAATGGGCCCAAAAATCCTCCGTAATATTTTTCTTTCGAAAATAAGGACTTTGGCTGTCAAAGTCCATGTTTCGGATCCATAAGGACCGGCCGGATGAGCGTTTTGTAAATTAGGCACTTGGTTCGTCGAGAGATTATGGGCTTACCGAGATGCTTCCTTAAGCCAAAATAGCATCAGTTAGCCATCATCAGTCTTTGGCTTGTTTCCATCACAATCTTAGTTGTAGAGCAAACAACTGATCCTAAGTACTTGAACTGGTCTACGCTCTGGAAGCTGAACGGACCAATAACTAAGAGTTCTTTTGCCGCATTTCTATCACTCTGGCCAACTCTCATGTACATAGTCTTTTCTTCATTTATAGTCAGACCCATGTCTGCAATGGTTAACTGATAGATAGACAACTTAATAACGAAAACAATAATTTATAAAAATACTTCTTCAACCCAAATACTCGATAGGTCATCTCATTATATGCATTCATAATCTTATCAGAAGCCAAACCCAACTGAAAGAAATGAAATAACAACTGAAGTCATGGTCCACTTCAGATATGGAGTGCTTTGGGTTATTGAACATTTAATCTATTTTTTTTTCTGTAATATTTTGAAATAGAGACTAACGGTCTGAGGTATTTATTGAAGTATAAAGAAGGTTAAATATATATATATATATATATATATATATATATATATATATATATATATATATATATGTATGTATATTTTTTTTAAAAGTATGATACCTTTATTTTAAAAAAAAATTAAAATAGACTGATTTAGACAAAAAATGGTTTGCTGTAATTAGAAAAAGTTGGTGGGATAAATAATAATAATACTAAATCCACTCCGGACCCAAATTGGTCTAGGTACGACACTGGATATAATGAAACAAAAAATTCTTTCTGAATTTTGAAACCTACTGGCATATATTATAGTAATACGTGCATAGTAATATACATAGTTAGTTTTATATATATATATATATATATATATATATATATATATATATATATATATATATATATATATATATATATATATCGCTGGAGTGAAAGAAGAGTGGTACAACACGAAAATTTTCATTGTTTTTTTTTTTTTGCTTTGTACTTCCAATCACGCGTATTTCATTTAGATAAAATCAAATTTTTTTTGTTTCAATATTTAACGTAATAAAAATTTATTTTAGTTTTTTATGAAAAGCTGCCAAAATTTAATTCACGATTCATGTTTAAATGAACAAAAAATTGTGATCAACTTTATTTTTAAACAAATAAGGTAAGTAGTATTGGCCAAGAAAAATTTCCGGTTTTTAGACCAAAAAAGGTCTTCAACTAATTGTCAGCAAATTCAGGACTCGGCTGTTAAAAATATTATAACGTAATTAAAATTACTACTACAAAATTGTTTTTATAAACAGATACATAGGCTAAAATATTTACGCTGTCGACAACGTCCCAAATTCCGCTGTGAAATAACCCTTATCTTCAGCAGACACATTAAAAATGTCAACTAATGTTATCTAGCTGATTACTATTAACCGAGGTTATAAATTAATGTCTCTGTAATTATTTTTTATTTAAAAAATTTAAACAGTTCAATTTCTATACAACCAGTAAACTGTAGGCAGGATATTTTGGACCCCACGTATTTATGGCCCTAAATCATTAGCATGATTTTTTTTTTAATTTATTTATATTGTAACAGATATAATTTAGATAACCATATGATTTACTTCTTAGGTATATGTAGCAAAATATTCTTCCAGAATATTTCAATATAATTTACTCCTCTGACCTTTCGAGGCTCAACTCCCATCATCGGAAATAAAATTATAATTTACAAAGTCAAACAATATTTCTCAATCAATTCTATCTTGAAATGTTTACATTATATATATTTTTAACAAAATTACTAAATTGCATGTAACAAAAAAATCATCTATAATTTTATTTTTAAATGTTCCTATTATAATCATTTCATATATTTTTTTGTTTTATTGTAACATTACTTAAAAGGAATTATTTTTTAAGGAACCTTCTAATATACATATATAACAATATATTTTTTTAAATTTTATTTTATATTATATACAGTAGGAGTTTATTTACCTGGCAAAAGCTTTATAATTACAATATATTTTTAAGGCTTCTAGCACTGGTTTAGGCCAGAGCGACTGAGCTTCGTTAGTATTTTGTGCTTACTTCATCAATATTCGATGTTTAGACCATTTCCAATTTTTTTTCGATATATCGTGAGCGGGAATCGATGTTTACGTTCCATAATCAATTGAAAACTGAATTTCGAATTTTTGGCGCTTAAGGCTTTTTCAAAAAACGACGTCGTTGTGGATTTATTTAATTTACGCCATTATCACAACCAGCAATAAAAAGACATATATATATATATATATATATATATATATATATATATATATATATGCTTACATACTTTATATTTTTCATCTATCTTGGAATCACCCCTCTTAGATCTCTTTCAGATAAAATTTTCTGTAAAGATTTTTAGGTCTTTTTATTGCTGGTTGTGATAATGGCGTGTATTAAATAAACCCCGAGATAAATTATACATAATAATAATAAATTCTTTATTTATTCCGGGACATGCCCCTTGAGAATAATATTACATGGAAAATCAGTAGAGCTTAGAGTAGAACAAAAAAAAATATGATATTGAGTAAATAATAGCATAAATAAACAAATAAGAAAAAAATGAAATCATAATAAATAATAATGACATAACTTTTAAACCTTTAAGGAAAAATAAACTCTTAGAGTTTAGAATAAAAATAAACATGCAATATTAATACATTAAAAATAAATACAGTGAAATAGAATACATTTAGTGAAAGAGAATAAATTTCATATAATTATATATATTTATGTGCATATGTATATATATATATATATATATATATATATATATATATATATATATATATATATATATATATATATATATATATATATATATATATATTCACAACTAACCGGCATACAATTAAAACTCATAATGTCAAATTTTACTATTAAAAAATGACACCATGGCGGACTTTACCGCAGAAGTGGACCAATTGTATCCAGCAGCTGGTAGACAAATACTGCCAATTGAAAAATATTCTGTGATTTTCTTTTAACTCTAACAGGTACTCCAATAAAAGTGGAACCCTTGCCGATTCAAAGTGTAGCTATTAAATTGTGCAGGTATATACTTACAGACAGGTCATTGGTACGAGGTAGCTCAGGTAGGACAGGTGTTATCCGTTATGAGGTTCAAAGTAACATACCTCTTTAAAAGTTTTTATTATATCACCGGCAGTGAATTTTATTTTAGGCCAATTTAACTGGAGTGGAGTCGCTAGCTCGGATGACAAAATCAAATTCACAATACTATGATAGTAAAATTTCGAAAATTTTGAGTTGTTCTCCTTTCATTCTAGAGGCATTCTCCATATCATAGAGTTTATCGAAACAGGTTGATCCTTAAATCATAAAGATAAACACCATTCAAAAAACTACGATTACACGAGAACAGGTGTATACGAAGTAAGTACTTTGTAGTCCTAAATCCAAAAATGATAAACTAATTACTGTAACATGTTCTGTTTTATTGTTACAAGGGATGGGTTGTGGGAAACAAAACGCGGACGACATATTTTTACGTTCTCATATTTATTTAATATAAACAAGTTAAATCTGTGCAAAGACATTACTAAGAATAATGTGAATAAAAAATATATTACATGAGAAATCATTAGTAAACTAAAAGAAAATATATTCAGTAAACCTCAGATAAAGATGCTTCCGGGTGATTTACGTTATCTAGAAAATTTATATGAAAAGAAAATGGCAGCTCTGAACTTTTTTGTGAATGTAGTGTATGATGAAAACTATAAAAACTTCATAGATGAATTCTTGAAAGCCAACGAAATATTAGATTAATGTCGCATGTTCTTATAAATCCATCTGGATTTTTATCCCAGAAAATTTGGTTCCACGGATGAGGAAATAGGTTTCACCAGGACATCAGGGCAATGGAAACAATATACCAGGGACGCTGGAACTTACTTATAATAGCTGACTACTGCTGGTTTATAAAAAGATAATACAGAAGGCAAGAGAAAAAAAATTAATGATTTAGCTGTTCCATGACATCTGTTTAATGTCTTCCATAAAACATTCAAGATTTTACATGTTGATATTGATATGATATGCTATATATTGATATTAAATTAGTAATACGTCATAAAAATATATCGTCTCCTTTTCTTTTACGACACGTCCTATTTCGCCCTAAGTTTCAGAAAAGTTGAGGACGAGTGCGTGCAAATTCACGCATATATATACATATATATATATATATATATATATATATATATATATATATATATATGTATATATCATATATCTCATATCTCATGGTATGAAGGCAAGGAGGTTAAGATGGGCGGGGCATGTAGCTCGAAGCAATCCATCAGGACGCCTTTTCACAACGATGAATGCCACAATAGTTGGCAAGAGACCACGTGGAAGGCCAAAAACCAGATGGATAGATAGGATCAACGAAGATGCGAAAGAGCTGCATGAAGCAAACTGGAAAGCAGTGGCCCAAGATAGGAAGAGGTGGAGAAGGCTGGTTCAGGCGGCCAAAGATCTACAAGGTCTGTAGAGCCAACCGAAAAAAAAAAAAAAAAAAAAAATATATATATATATATATATATATATATATAATGTAATTTGCAATTAACCAAAACATGTCGAAATAAACAATTAAAACATTGAATGTTCTTTCTTAAATTTATTTTTTGATATTTTTCTTATATACTCAACAGAAGAGGTGGGGAATCTATACTGATCTCTTTGGCAGATTTTTTTTTTCTTAATATATAACGAAATTTCTTTTTAAGATATTAAATACATAAAAGTTTAAATTTTATAACAAACCTTTATAACAATAATTTCCTAGGAACTTTTATTGTAAAAACCTTTTTTTTTTTAAAAGAGTTCCTTCGACTTAAACTGGAAGTTTTTGAAAAAGTATATGTGTATGTTACTTATACATATATGTTTCAAGCACTAGTTTCTACCAGCCAAGGTTTCTTCAGGTCTACAATCTCTGTTAAATCATATTTTTTAATACAAGGTTTACGGAAGAATTTGTCAGTTGTTCCGTGTAATTGGTAATACAAATACCAAAATAGGACTAGAACAATAAAAAATTATTCAGTAAGGCCTTGAGAAGTGAAATGTAAAACTAACAGTGTGAGGTAAACACTTATTTAACTACTTGCTTTGTATTAGTAAACAACTTGCTGTGAGAAGATAACATTGAATGAAAAATAATCAAATTAAGAAGTAAAGTCTCTTTGAAGAAATAGGTTACAGGTGCTGCACTCTGAAGTGGGGGGTGAACTACCCTCTCTCAGTTTCTACCTGCGTCAGTTCTGTCCGACAGTTCGAGGTGTTAAGTTGTACGATCTTCAGGCAGGTGGCTAGTTCAGGTATGTTGGTATATATACCGGATTATATCATTATAATATATATATTAATTATGATACATGTGTATGTTTGGGTACTTCCTGAAGCACAATTGTATATACATAGATATTCTTTTTTTTTTAACCAGTAAATAAAATTTATTATTAAAGGCTTAAACTTCCAGCTGATTCAGAAAAAAATAAAATTAAATACTTTTAATTAAAAAAAAAACATTTATTTTAACCAACAATTAAGAATAACAGAACTAAAGTATATCGTCATCATATCATAAATAAATGAATTAAAGTTGCAACGTGTCAAAAAAATAAACATATTCCAATAAATTAGTTATTTATTTCTGAATAGATCTGTATTTATATTTTTCTAAATTTGAAAACAACCTTAAAAAGTTTTAAAAACAGTCGTCAACGAATTTCTAAAATAAATTTAAATTTATAACCCTAATAAAATTATTTAGTTATGATTTTTCAGTTTATAAAACGATCTTTTCTATTGTAGCATTTAATTTTGTTTTCATAGAGATCAAATGTGTTTAATTAAACATTATTATGGATAGCTTATTTCTCTTAAACAATAATTGGACTTCCTGGCTTCATTTTTTTAAATTATTTTTTTCTAATATTTTATTTATATTTCAATTTGCATAATTTCGTCAAAGATGGGTCTAGCTTTAGTAAAAACATTTATAATTATTAAGTTATCGATATGTTTGTGTGAATGAAAGGAACTTAAGAAAAATCATTTTGCTAACAAATAATTATCTTCTATTAAAATTATGAAAGTTATCCATGACTGATTGACGTTTTGGAAAATAAGAACTACAATCTTTAAAGCAATAGACGTTTAATATGAACAATCTTGAAACGGATAATAATTTATCGTGTGGGAGAATCGGTCCATTCTTAAACTTAATTGCTAACTATTATTTAATTAATTGTTTTTGTAATAACACGTATTTAATTAATGATGATTTAACTTCCGTACTAGAGTTTCTCAAAGCATTTCCATTTCTAACAAGGTCTGTCAGACTTTCAAAGTTTTCTGCTACTTTTCCTTTAATTGTAGAACATTTTATTGTACTGATAACGTATTATGCATATAGTTACACATGTAATTTTGTATAATTTTAATGAATGAATTATAGAAAAGTATTATTATTTAGCGAAAAAGTTGATTATAGTAACCTAATTTAAATCATAAATGTCTATATCGATAAAAATATAGCAAATTATTATAAACGTTTTATATATTTTACTTTTCCAATTTTCGAAACTAGGAAGACTACAAAAAGAAATTAAGCCATATTTAGCTCCAATTTTTAAATACTTTTGTCTCTTAATTAGAGATTTCATTTAATTTACACTATTAACATTTTGTAAGTCCAAAGAAGGGAGATTAAAAAAGAAAATCATTTTTCAAGAATATTATACATGGGAAAAACATTTAAATCGATATGAAAGTAGGTCATTAACGGCCACGGAAATAATTTTAAAACTGAAAACGTTTCTTTTACTATTTGTAAGGTTTTATGACAAAAATAGTTTCAAAAAATATATTCCTTTTTTAAAACTAGAGTAGGTACTGAATTCGACGAAAATGTGTGGTCTTTATTGGAGGTTATAGAAATAGAAAAAAAAAAACAATATCACCTTGTATTAATAGAAGTATAAAAATTGGAAATTATGAAATATATATATAATAAATATATATATATATTTATATATAATATATAAGAATAATAACTACATTTAGAAGTTTTTAGTAAGGATTTATTTATTAGTTGTTTATTATATAGACAACAGAAATAAAATAATTAAAACTAAAAATAATCGGAACATACAATTGAAGAAGCACTTTTTTTTTTTTTTTTTTTTTTTTTTTACGATATATAATTGAGATATTAGTTCACTTATATTTTAATTTATTTATAATTATTATTTAACAATATTTAACAAATGTTGAGGAATATATTGACTCAAATGATTTTAATTAAAACAACCATAGAAGGACGTGGAAATCGCCTTGCCCTTCTTTCACGCTATACGACTAGATAAGGTTTCCTAAAAAAAAAAAAATTAATCTTTCAAGTAGAAAATATTGTGGAGTATTCTATAAAAAATCAATACATCCACTTTCGGAAAATTATTTTTTATATGGTATTTAATTTTATTTTCGCAATGATCCAATGAATTAAATTCATAAATTATTGTTAATCGTGAACAGCTTATTTCTCTTAAACAATAATTGCTATTCCTGACTTCATTTTTTTATTTCTAAAATATTTTATAGATCCAATCGTAAGATTCCAAACACAAAGCCTTAACTTTCTAAAATACCGGTAAATAACTAACCAGTCAACGTTTCGTCAATTCAGCCATGCCCTAATATACACAATAAAATCACATTTATGAAAATCCAATGCAGCACATCCCACATTAATAGTCTGAAAGACGCATCAGCCAGGACAACATATCACTCTAAGACATCAAACCACACTTTTTTTGCTCTTTTATATTAAAATATTTCAGTTTTATTTAAATTATTTACTAATATTGTATTCATATTTTCATTTGGATAACACTGTAAAGGATGGGCGTTGCTTTAGAAAAAAATATTTTTAATTATTAAATCATCGTCATATTATTGTTAATGAAAGGAACTTGAAGAGAAGTTGGGATAACATATTTTGCTAAATAATAATTATTTTCTTTTAAAATTATGAAATTTATTATTATAATACTAACATATTATTTATTTAATATCCATAAATAGTCCATGATTAGAAAAAAGATAATCTGTCACTGATTGGCTTTTTGGACATTAAGAACGTCAATTTTTTGGTTTAAGTTTAACATGAACAATCTCGAAAGGCATAACAATTAATCGTGTTAGATAACCCCGGGGAACAAAAAAATACTTTTTTTCTTGCGGAATAGCTATTGGGTCTGAATAAAGATACATTAATGTACTAAGGTACACGATGTATAATTACTGTGTTCAAATTGACTCTATTTTTGTTTAAAACATCTAAGTTAGTTACAGTATAGATTGCCTTTATTTCAAAAACTAGGATCAATTCGGAAAATCTGATATTTTTCTCGAATTCAAGAGACTGAAATTATTCAGGTTCGATTTGAAACCCTCTGCCGCAAAATCACTGTTGCCCGAAAAAAAAATCTAAAATAACTTTATTTACTTTATTTTAATATAAGAGTATGTATTGTTATTTCAAAAAGTGGAATAATTTCAGCAAATCTGATGTTTTTCTTATATTTAGAAAACTAAAATTCTCCAGAATCGACTCTGAAACCCTGCGCCGCAAAATCACTGTTGCCCTGTGTAATTGGTCCATTATTTAATTTTAATTATGCCCTTAAAACTGCAATTTATAGATAATTTTTATGGTGATTTAACTTTCAAAAATATTTCACGAAGATTTTCCATTCTTTAAATAAGATAAAAAAAAAAAACAACCTGAAAATTATTATTTATAGGTATTTCATGTAGACAAGATAAATTTTATAGAAAAGGCTGAGCTTTAGCATGGGAAAGTTCAAGTTTTTAAAGAATTTAAATACTAAATAACATTTAGACGTAGAATCTGTCAAGAAATAATTGTTTACATAGTTTATCCGTTTTTGATAGCTTACGGACTAGACCGATGCGTACGGTCTCGGTATCTTAGCTTTCACCAACAACTAATAAGAGATATAGACTGATAAGAGATATGGCTACAGCTGGAATGCTCATCAATACAAGGCGACTAAAAAGGAGCTGGATGAGAGATCTCCTTACGTGAATTACGATTCGAATCAAGTCCGAGAAAGTCCTTCCCCATGCCTAAAATGCCATACCAATCATGTCAATATTTTTCTGGCTTATGCGACTTAAAAAAAATAACTTTCATTTGAAATTTTATTCCAGTATTCTCCATAATATTTAACGGTGTGAAAACATCTTTCATGCCCCAGAGAAATCAGGTTTCATTTTTTGACCTTTACTGATATCATTTAATTTGCCAAGATCTCTCCTATGCTACGTATCACTTGAAAGTTTTCATAGCATTGGAGACATCTTCAATGTTCAGTATTTTGTGGAACATCCATTTTTACCAGTCTATTGATTTAATTTTTTTGTTTTGTTTTATTTAAATTTAATATTGCATAAGCTTTAAAAAAAAAACCTTAGCAATTAAATACATTTTCTTGGGCAGAGATTTTGGTAGTACAATCGATCGTATAACGATAATTATATAAATTAAAATAAATATTATATAAATTATCCAAAATCTTAAGCATCTTTTGCAAGTATGTATACGTAAACAACTTAAGAAAGAACATTTTATTGCACTTGAGCTTTCAGCTAACAATAAGCTTTTCAATAAGAACACGCGATTGAAGGAAAGTAAAACAAATCAGTCTATATTTGACTAGGTAGCTGTCTGAGGGAGAATGCAATCTCCTGCTTAAGCGTAACCTCCCGGCCCATGCTCCCTCCCCCCTCATGGATCTTCTTTAAGTTGTTTGCCTATACCTAAGTGAACTGTTAGTATCATTTCTGTTGGTATTTGATTGACTTCGAGATATGAAAGATACAGCAATTTATATCTTTTTTTTTTAGCTAAACGTCGTTTCATAATTTCTCGGGGTCATATTCACTGTACGTAAACTATTGAATTGTAACTGAATATATCCATCTCATTTCATCATAGTGGTAATTATTAAAAGATTACAGAAAACTTTTTTTTTTTGTAAAATGCCTAAAATTATTTTAGCAAACCGTAATTGCTAAACAAATGTTTCAGAAAGTATAGAGTTAAATCACTGGATTGTGGGAAAACGGAAGGGGAAAGGGGTTTAATCGATATTGGATAAAATATTCTTGGATGCCCAAATTGTGCAATAGTGACTCAAAAAGGCTTTCACATCTCTTCACTGCTTTCGTCACACAACGAAATCGATGGCACTTCAAGACTTTTCAATCGAACACTAGTTCAAAAATAATTATGACCAAGCAAATCAATTATTTTGTATTGTATTTCCTCTTCTGATTGTTCAAGGAATTCAGTTACATTTATTTTTATTACCATCTTAGCCTTTTATTTCTTATTGCAGGAGGAAACATGATTCAGTTTTTCTTAGTAACGATTCAATGCCAGTAAATGACCGGAGCTCTAAGTCCAGTCAGCATAGCGGGATTCCCATTAGCGTTTCATTTAATGAACTTGAGGAAATGTTCTCAAGAGCCTAGACGATTCTTGGTTAATATAAGCTTCCATATTCATATATATATTGCATAGTATATATATATATATATATACACACAGGATTTTTAAGTTAAAAATTAAAAACAGGCCAATTGGACACCAAAATTTATTTTTTATTCAAATATTGACAACGTTTCGGCCATATTGAGCAATTTTCAAGTCTGCAAGAAACAATATCAGTTTATTTAGTCATTTTTATTTTCATATTTAATTAAAATATTATGTGCGTTACATCGTTGATAGCCAAATAAAATTAATAATAGGTGATTTTTTGAAATTAATAAATAATTAGTTTTTTATATTAAACATATATATATATATATATATATATATATATATATATATATATATATATATATATATATATTATGACTAAATAAACTGATACTGTTTCTTGCAGACTTGAAAATGGCTCAAGATGGCCGAAACATTGTCAATATTTGAATAAAAAATATTTATTGGTGTCCAATAGGCCTGTTTTTAGTTTTTAACTTAATTATCTATTATGACACCATATTATAGAAACACTAGTAGAAGATATATATATATATATATATATATATATATATATATATATTTACATACAGGGTATTCATTTTAAGATGGCTCAAAATCATTTTACGGAAAAACTTGTAGATTGTAACGCCTTCTTCCAGAATATAACCAAATTAATACGGGATACAAGAACATGATGGACGATTCTGACGCATTTTTTATCCCATTTTTAATAAAAATATGTTCAAGACGGTTAGGATAGTATTTTCTTAATAAGTGCAAATTAATTAATTGAAAATAATGGAAGATTTCATTTTGGAAGGCCGACCGTTTTACCGTAAAATGCATTTGAGCCATTCATGTTTTCTCCGGAAAAAAAAAAATAGAATTTGGTGATAATTAAGGAGATACCAACTCTTCAATAATTAAAAAAAAAATACGATATGCATGAATGAAACCGTATTTAATAACATTTTAAAATGATTCTAATCGAGATTTGTGAATTTATGATATACCTTATAAAAGAAAATAAAAAGATTATTTGCCGATATCTCAGCCAAACAACTTCAGTTGCTTCAATTACTAGTTATAATCTTAAAATTGATAAGGCTTTCTCGAAACTTGTTTCATAATATTGGCAAAAGATACTTAAAATCTATAAAAATAAGGAACGTTTACAGATAATTTTGTAAAATATTTTTCGAACTCATACATCGTATAAATTAAGTGAGATATAATTTTTTTTTTTTTTTTGTAATGTATTCATCGCCAGAATTCTTCCACCTTTGGTTATTGAATTAAATAATGCATGAATGCCATAAAATATACACTTTAAAATTTTATTTTTCAAAATATACTGATAAGTTTATTCATATTATTATACAATTATATTAGTAAAGTTTATTGAGTAGAGATGATGAATATCCGAGATTGACCTGTTAACTGGTCGAGTCCCTTTGGATTCCGAGTTGTCAATTATGATTTATTTAAGCTTTGATCTTATCTGATCTACTCTTTATTATCCTTATACAAATGCACATGGCGCCCCTAAGTCAATGAAAATCTTTAAAGAGTTGGACCTCATGAACAGCAAAAAAGGTCATATGAACCATGGCCTGATTCCACACAAAATTATGAAATTTAAGTTTTGAGTTATTTTTAGTCGTTTTTCCCCCGAAAAAATAGACTATTGCAGTGGGTCGAAGGTCGGCGGTGAGCGGCGGGACTGCGATTTCTATCAGTTTCATAACCCCTAGAGCACGATTATGGAAAATTTGGAGATGTCTGATATCTATTTATGTATATATTTTTTCCCGCTACATTTGAGTACCTCCAGCGGCCTCCTTTGTGTCAAATGAGCTGAAAATCGGTATGTATGGCTTTCTTCAACGCAGAACGATACCATTAAAGAATGGGTAAATTTCGGTATGTTTACCTGAAATTTCGGCGTTGTTTAGGTTTTGCGCATCGCTACAGCTCCACTAGGGCTGAAAATTTGAATGTGAATTGAGTTTGTGTCGGGGAATTATCCTTTGGGGGTCTCGACTTGGTCCCCCCACCCCTCTGGGTTTTCCGATTTTTAAAAACATTTGCGCGCCTTTAAAGAAAATCCAAGTTCAGTTAGGGAGTTCAAAACTTGTTGCATTCGAAAGGAAATTAAATTACCTATAACACAAAAGAAGTTTCATCGAAATCGGACGGGTATTAGCAAAGATATGGCTATTTCAACTGTTTCAATGCCTTATTAGTCGTTTTTTCCCCGGCCGGACTGCGATTTCTATCCGTATAACACCTAGAGAACGATTATGGGAAATTTGGAAATGTCATTTTCGGTAAATTGTCATTTCATATGTAACTTTCGTACTCCTTCGTTTTTATCTTTTTTTAACAGAAAAATACGGCTTTAGTGACGGAGTTCTACTGCTCACGGATTTTTTTTTTATTCTTTTGACAAAGTTTTGTTTTATTTCATGAAGAAACTTTTTATTCAGTGTGACATTTTATTGGCTAAAACAGTGAATTTATTAAATTCGCAAAACCCTCCTTTTTCCTATTATTTTTTATTTTTTTTTTTTTTTATAAGTTCAAAAATATGTATTCAGTAAATGAATTACTATTTCATCGTAACTTCTCAAACAGCCAACAGATTATTCGCTTAGCCATTCATGTAATAACATACTATTATTAAAAAATATTGATAAATACCCACAAAGTGTATGTAAAAAAAAAACTTCTCTGTAAAAAAAAGGAGAGCATATTTTCAGCATTGAAACCTATACCATTTACGAATCACACTCCCTTCTGTAATATTTTAAAGAATTTCATGATGAATCATTGTTTTGCCGGAACAAATAATTCAAGATAATATCGATGACAAGGCATGCAAGTCTGGTTCTTTCATTGGACTCTTTTAATTCATTTTTAAAAGTAATAACTAAAATAGTTATTTAATTATTATTTTTTTTAATCCCTTGTGTTGAGGAATAAGGTATTCATATGCTTAGATCTTAAAACCTTATCAGAATAAGTTTGCAATCGACAAAAAAAATGGGTAATTTGTCAGCAAGAAGACCGTGGCTTGACAGATGCTGGACTCGATTAGCCTCAACATATAATATAATTTAATGTATAAAATACAAAATTATTATAAAATGAATCTGGATGTTAGAGCATAGTGCTGAACAAATCCTAACCTCTGTTCGAAAGATGGCTTCAAGCCATCCATTCATTACGCCTGACACACCTCTACATTTTTTTAAACTTAATTTATTCATCCACACCTATCAAAATACTGACAATCACCGGATTGGCTGGCACAAAAGTCAGCTTGAAGACAAAAACATTTGCGTATCAGTCCTCAGAAAAAAACAATGCCCAGCTGCTACTCTCCCTAATTTAATTTCCAAAAAAATCAAAAATTTAATGGATCTTGAATTTTTAATTCACTATGATTCTTTTTATGTACTCACAAACTAAATATGTACAGAATAAGACAGTGAAACGGGATCATTTAAAAATTAAATTTTTTAATATAGAATTTATTTTTCATTAATTTTCCATGAATAGATATAAACGAATAGCCATTTAGCGAACAAAAAAAAAATATTTTTTAAGCACTACGTTCGTCAAATATCCTCTATAGAAATGTATACATTCTTGGAATTGTACCTGGAAGTTTTACATTAGCTTTCATAGTATATTGGCGAGTATACCAAATGGCTGATCTTGTACTTTAAATGTATACAGAAAAAATTAATAATAAAATAATTATTTAACAAATAGTTTAATTTTGAGATTATTCCATCTCACTGCCGAACCCTGTATATTATTAGCAAATGTCTTAATAGAATAATTATGAATACATTTTGTAAGTAAAGAATATGCTAAATAAATAATTTTGTAAGTAAAGAATATGCTAAATAAATAATTTTATAGTAAAAATTATGCAATGGTATGCCTTTGATAGTTGATTTTTTTTTTCATTCCCCTTAAAAAAAAAATGCTTTAGCCCTACATTTTTAACTGTAATCGTTTTTAGTCCGACTTCGTGTATTTTATTATTTATATTCACTGAAATATTTACATATATACCCTATTTATTTATATTTATTTTTTATAGAGGTTCGAATTTATTTTAGTATTATTATTATACCCATGGAAGGTCAATGAGCTTCTAACATTCGCATCTGTTGTGGATGACCGCTTTCCGATTTCTGATACGCGAAATGAAAAATGATGGCACCTTCCTTCCTAAATAGAATGTTTTTAAAATTGATTAATAATGGATGAAATTTTACTATGGATAATATAAGCAAGAAAAGGTTGATTGTACAACCTGAATATGACATAAATTATTTGAAGAGTCATGAAGATGGGACATAAGTCCTAAAGCGTAGTCTGTTACACATGTAAATCCAATAAAGGAATTCAATATTGAAAATTTTCTCTTCACTAACCCCTAAAGAAATATTATTATTATACTATATCACCCGTGGTAGACCAATGAGCTCTTATGGCATTCTCATCTATTTTGGGTGACCGCTTTCCGATTTCTGATAAGAAAAATGCATTTAGCATCGCGTCTGACTCACCTAGTGGAAAGCAGAACTATCCATATTTTCTTGGTATCCTGCTACAACTTTAATTCTTTGCAAATAACTTGCTCATCTCAGTATTTTATATTTACAGACAATTTTTACTTCCTTGTACGCAGTAAAGGAAGTATAGTAATCTCGAAAATTTTCAGTTTTCAACGGATATATCTATCCTTTTTGACAAGTTTCGTAATGACATCTGTACGTACGTTCGTACGGATCTCGCATATTTCAAAAATGGTTAGCCGTAGAAAATAAAAATTTTGTATTAAGGATTAATGTAAAATCTAGCTGTGAACCACCCTATTTGGCCACTGCATGATTACCGAAAGTAATACTTTACTTGAAGGTCATTATTGATCTTCAAGTAAAAAATTATATTAAAATGTAATGCAAAACTTCTCAAATTTGGTATATAAGACTTTCATATTAATATAAATAACATAATAAATTTTTGTTAAAATTTGAAAACCGGAAGAGGTACTTTACTTGAAAGTCATATTAGACTTTCATCAATAATTATATTAAAATATAATGCAAAACTTCTCAAATTTGGTATATAAGACTTACATATTAATATAAATAATATAATACATTTTGGTTGATATTGAAAAGCCGAAAGGAGTACTTTACTTGAAGGTCATAATAAACTTACATCAAAAGGTATATTGTCATTTAATACAGAGATCATACGGTTCGGTGATAAAGGTTATAAATGCGATTTTTTTTTTCCACACTAATTAAACAGTTTAATTATTTGTTTTAAGTGTTAAAATTGATTGTAAAATACTTTCTTTTCCTCCACATTTGTTATTTGAACAAGTCTGCTGAAGGAGAATAAGATATAAGTTAAGCGGGTTCTTCCTCTTAAAATGTTGAAATCGTTGATTTCCAATGCTTTATCAAGTGGCATAGACGTTCTAATGTTGTCAAGGAACACGAAGAAATCTCTTGGGAACTTGTTACAAACTGGAAGAAAACGACATATAATGACGGAATGAGACTTCCAGAAACAAGAGGTTATGTGTGTGTGTATGTGTCAATAGATGGATGTCGCGACCCCGAGTGTCTTTTTTGAGATAAAGCTATCTTCGGAAACTAGTAACCATATTCAGGGTCACTTTTTGAGCCACCGATTTATAGTTTAATAGGCGTATAGAAGTCATGGGGTATCCGCATCAGATATTTATTTTTAATATAATTTTACCAACGCAGTTCTGAAATACATCTGAAAAATATTTAATGCAAGGTAAGCATTTGTTACAGAAATGTTGGCGTAAGCAATTGCTAAAGCAGCAAAACTCTAGAACCGTGTCAAAATATTGCTTATCTGCGCTTCTCGATATCTTGCAGTGCCATTTTCACTAGTTCGGTGTGTCGATATCTGTTTCTTGGTATGCATCAACTGTTACTGACTGTTGTACTTCTTTCGACTTTTTTGTTTCGATAGATTAAAATTGAGATCATCAAAGTTATATTTGAAGATTCTCTTTCTTAGATATAGTTCATCGTAAAACGCGAAATTAAGTAAGATTTCGAGAAAAAAAAATCTTATAGAGTACTCTTAAGGTAGTCAAGGAATTAAAAATATTAAAGAACTGTTAATTTACACCCAGAGCTTACACCTTCATTGGTATTAGCCCTGACGAATTGATAACAATGTAGGTCAGAACATATCTTACTATTATATAAAAAGGACACAGTTTTTCGTCTGTAAGCTCTAAAAGCGAAAACTACAGAACCAATCGTTACCAAATTTTAACTATATCACCTCCATGGTTCCTAGATGGTTTTACAATAATCAAATTTATCTCGATATAGCGGCTGCGCTAAAGCCGCCCTTTAACTATTCATACATGAGCTACATCTCCAAGAAAAAGAAGGAAAAATTTATGACGAAAAGAATATTTTATTTGCGCATAATTCTAAAAGTATACATTTTTCGCTGATTATACGAATGCTCATTTCAAAGATGATTAATTTCGCTACAAAAAAAAAAAAATATATCATTTGGGCTGTAGGAGTTAGGAACACAACGGTCTGTTTGTGTCACCATTATCTCTTGAATGGGTGAACTATTTTTATTTTGAACTTCAATTAATTCGATTTTTTTTAATACTATATTTATACATAAAATAATTTTTATCAAAATTTCAATTTTATCCATTTAATCTCTCTGTCTCTCCCTCTCTCTCTCTCTCTCTCTCTCTATATATATATATATATATATATATATATATATATATATATATATATATATATATATGAGTGCTCCACTATTGCTTGATTTGAGGATATATATATATATATATATATATATATATATATATATATATATCCTCAAATCAAGCAATAGTGGAGCATTCATTACCGGTTCAGCTAGTATAATATATTTAATAAAACAGTATATTAAAATATAATATTTACAATATTTATCATATTGGCAAATATATTATTTGTAATAATTTAGAAAACAAACTGAAACTCATCATGAGAAAGGATGATGAAAAAAAAAAAAAATATATATATATATATATATATATATATATATATATATATATATATATATATATATCCATCCAATCAGGTTTATCATATTGGCAAATCAAGAAAACAAACTGAAACTCGTCATGAGAAAGGATGATGAAAAACCTGGTATCTGTTTTCCAAGTTCTTGAGCCAAAAGGTCATCTCACATCAACTGTTTCCAATAATTCCATATTGATATTACATAATTTTATCAGTAACAGTTTTTTTTTTTTCGAACGGATATTTATTTTTAGATTCCATATTTTTTTGACTTATAACAAAAAAAAAAAATAACCTCTCCCACAAAATTTGAGGTTTTACGCTTCATTTTACGCATGAAATCCAAAAATTCAATAAAAAAAAAATTCCGCCCAACTGCCATCAGTGAATTTTCTCTGAGACTACTGCTCCGATTTCTTTGAGATTTGGCACCTAAGGTCACAGGGACTCGAAGGATGATCCTCGAAAATCGACATTAGTTTCAAAATGTCCACCGATTAAAAGGATTCACACCCACAAATCTCGGCCATTTCTGAAAACGAAGAAAAAACATAAAGTGTTTTGGAATCACTATACCAAAGCCATAAAATAAAAAAGAAAAGAAAAAAATTCAAATAAATTTTGCAAATAAATTTAAATAATTTGCATCGTTTTTATTTGTTGTGCCATCATTACTTTTCCTAAATTTTAGCACAAAGTATTTATCAGGATAATTTAAAAAAAAAAAAACTATAAATCTATACAGATAGCATATTTTTAGGAAGAACGAAGAGTTAAAAAAAAAAATTCTGAGGTGGAGTATATAAGCAAAGTTAATATTTTAAATTTCGGAAACGGTCTAAATAAATCTGTATTTTTTCAAAATTATTGAACTGAATCTAATGAAAATCTCTGAAGTATTTTTTTAATAAAAATTAAAAAAATGAAATACAAATTTTACAGATAAATTTCAGTCAGTTGAGGCATGAATTAGTTAAAATGATGAAACCAAAAATTTGTTTGCCTATTTTTTGCGAAAAGATTTTTTTTTTTTGCATTATAATGGGCATTTATGACCATTTCTCGAATTTTATAAAATTGATCTAAGTTATTGGAGTTACCGTAAGTGAATTTACAATATGAAAACTTTTAAATAAAGTTTGTCCAAATTATAGGTACTTCCAAATTATAGGTTACATAAAAATAAGTAAAAATTCTATAAATTTTTAATTAAATCTAGAGACCTTTAGGCCTCAAGAAATATTTAATTTTTTCTTCAAATAATTCTGTATAATAGGTCTCATAATGAGAGTTGGTTAAGAGAAAAAAAAAGTTAGAAAAAATAAAAAATTAATAGATTATCAAATTCTAACTGAAGTATGGAATGAGACACATATGTTATAGCATTTATAGTATTGATAATTCATCGGTATTTTTGAAAATTTAAAAACAGTTGTATAGACTAAAAATATTTTTAAAAACGAATGGACAAAAATCAGCTATATAATTTTTTGTTCAAATTTACTATTGAAAATAAATTATGAATGAAATCAATAATTCGACGTCTATAGAACATAGATATTATTATAAACTATTATTAATTATTGTTATATATTATTAATTATCAGGACATTGCTTGTAGAGCTTTTACTGGAACTGTCCCAATATTGAAGAAGGTCACGGGGTCGTTTCCTTTTCAACAGCCGAAGGTTTATCGGGAATAATCAGCAAAGATAGAAAAATCGTAAGATTACAACTTCTTCCGCTAATGGAATTATTATGCTAGGATAGAAATTCAGAGCGAAATAATAGAAAATACAAAATCATGGCCATTTTGAATTATTTTGTTAGCGACGATAGAAAATGTATTTATTTATTTAATGTATCCATGTTACGATTGCCATAAATATAGGGCCGCCGTCAACTGAACACGAACCCAGAGCGAAATATTACAACGGGCCACTTCCCATCCAATATTTCGTTTGTTCTATTCTTGTCAATAATATTAATATACGCATTAAGGTATTATGAAACAAAACTTACTACAACATTATAATAACACGAGTTATTATTTTACATAAAATAAAAGATTTTTTTTTTTACATTACTTAATAATTATGGTATAATTTAATAATAATTACTTTAGTAAAGTGTGCACAATAACACAAGTAGAGCTTAAACTATTTTTTTTTATTTACAACAAAAAAATATTCACAACTCTCTTCTTGCTTTCTTTTCTGCGAATGTTTGAATATTTGAGCCGCAACTTTCTTTTCTCTTTAAATTATAAACTATATTAATATTTATAATTTAGAGCGCACTGTATGAGTATGATAAAAGTACGTGATATTATTTATTATAGATTTAAATGATTTTTCTTCATTTGCATAAATTTGTCCAACTAACTTTTTGTTTGTATGGATTTGTTTAGACAATTCTTATAAGGCCGGGATTTTATGGGATTTTGCATCCGAAAGACTATATTTTAAAATGAAAAATGAACCTCTCCGATTTTACAATTTCATATACAAGATTCATTTGATGATCTGAATTATAAATTTTATTTGGCTGAATCGCTAGTTTTATGAAATATCTATTTAATAAAAAAAACCTTCATAAAATATGAGTGTAAGCAATAAAAATTTATTAATAAATAAAGTAGTGATTAAAACAGAGAAGCTTGACCTTTACCGATTATGCTCAATGAAAATCCACAAGAACATGCAAAACAACCAAAGCATTAAAAATTGAATATGTTTAATACCCACTTCCAATCACCTCTTTCAACAGCGTGTATTATTTTCCACAGACTATTTTTTTTTTTTTTTTTTGGTTCAATAGCAAGACTGAATAGAAGCCAAGAAGCTTCTATTATTCGATATTAGTTTACATTCATTCAAGTTTTATTAATGATTTCTCGAAACATTGATAGTAAAATCAGAAGCCCACAGACATGGTAGATAATTCCGCTATTATTTCCAAAAACAATTTTTATTTATGTAACATAAACATACTTATTCATGTAAATCGAAAAATATAATTTCATTTAAGTTCTACCGCTTCCCATAAGCTCCAGACAATAACAAGTAGTCGATTCTAAATTTTTATAGCGCTGTAAAATAAATAAAAAACCTTTTCGAAAAAAAAAATTATTGCTATATATAAAAAAAATCGTCTTGAAATGTTTTGAGTTTACAACATAGCTCGTCCTTCCGACTTATCTATTTTTGTACTCTTACTTCAAAATTTCATTCTGGATACTTTACCTCTTTTTTTTGTCTATCTCAGCAATGAATGGATAACATATCAACGCTTGTGTTGCACGAAGAATGGACGCAGCCTTGACACGACACTGTTTCCTTGTTAAAATCTGAACAAGGTTCTCTCAAGATAGATTCTCCGACATCCGTGCCATCGATCATATAAATAATTTTCAAATTACAAGTTACTAACCGTGTGTTTTTATATTTATATTTTACGGATCTCTTTTGTGATAACTTATTATCTCCAGCCCAAATGAATTATGATATTATTATATTTTTAACATCGGTGCTTCATCAACTAACAACGTTCATTGGTGTGCTGAATCAAAATTTGACATCAATGTTGGTGTGAAAAAAATCTATAAGGCTAGTTTACTTAATAATTTAAACACTTTTTTTTTTTTAATTTATTTGGCAAGAAATCAATTATTTTTCCTTCATTATAATTTGGAAAACAAATGTTATGCTGGAAAAATCACGTCGATATAATTTTTCAAACTCAAGATATAAAATAAAGCAGTTTCAGTGTGTTTTATTTTTTTTTTCTCAGCTCCTATGGCTCATTGGACGAAACTGTTATTCAACAGTTTCACATATTCATGTGTCAAGGTTTTTCAATGTATATTAACCGAGAAAAATTGAGGGACACAGTGTGCTTGAAAGCACACCATATACAGGAAACTATGCTGCAAACCTCATGGTGTTTCTGAATAATGCTGATAAGCCGGACCCAATTCACAGGTATCGGGACTGAATTCGGACACTCCAGAAAGGATAGCGAGACTGAATCAGTACTTTTTTCGGTATTTGGGATTCGATTCGGACTTTCCCTTAAGACCCACCTTTTATTGTCTCTGATATTATTCATAAGGCACATATTTCGGAATAAATAAAGAATTTATTATTACTATTCTTATAAAGTGATCAGAAAATAAAATAAACATATACTGAATGTTTATAATCTCTTATATAAACAATGATAACTATAAAAATAAAAGCATACCGTATATATCGAGCTTTGCAATAATGCACTATCTCTATTTGGTTAGTATTTTTTATAATGTTGCTATCTTTTAGGTTGTTCTACTTATAGGTTTATATTATGTAAAATTAATGAGGCTGCATATTTCCCTATTTGACACAATCACCTATAGAGCCAAGTCATGACCGAAGCTCCCTCATAATACATAACCCCAGCTATCGGTCTGCCCCCAATTAAATATCCGATTTATCGCTTATTATCGAAATATTGAATCATTAAGAAGAGATGTCAGGCGTTTAGGGCGTGCTGTGGAAGTGACGTGACGAGAGGCAGGCGTCCTGGTGGCTTTCTAGGTCTCACGCGCCGTTCTGTGTTGTTAATTTTAATTAATTTTTATTTTATGATTATTTATATTGTCTCAATTTCGGAATTTTTTTAATTAATCATTTACATATATATATATATATATATATATATATATATATATATATATATATATATATATATATATATATATATATATATATACAGGGTGTCCTTTTTAAATGGCCCGGCTGAATTTCTCTTGAACCGTTATAACGATTACATTATATAAAAAATACGTATTTAATATTTTTCAGTCTAGTTTAAAATTTAGACCTGTTTTTGAAAAAAAAAAATAAACAGGGTCTCTCAGATTTAGTACAACTTTAAAATTTCAAATAGAAACCCATACGTTCCGATACATCATTTTAACGGATTTTTGAAACTGAATTCAATGGTAAAACCAGATTTTAAATTGGTCAATAAATTACCAAGTTATGGTACAAATACATTTTGTTTGTTTCGGTATTAAATCTTTTAAATTGCCTTTACATTTTTTTTTTTGTTACTCAGGAATTAATTGGGTCACATCGTGTTTGTTACCTTTTTAGCTGTACCTCATAATAAAGGTTTGTTTTAAAGATGTAGTGAAAAAACAGAAATAATATGATTGGCAGCGTTTATGCCAATCATAAACCCTGCAACATCAGTTGAAGAACTGTAGTAAAGAGTGAAAAATGCTTGTCGATCCATCGAGTCAGTACATCGCACCGAGCACCAGCGAAGAGAGGCTAAGAAGAGCCCCAGCCTTTGCATCGTCGAAGAGGGTAGGCAGTTCGAACATGAAATGTAGGTTCACCAACCTCTGGTTGTATGTAGTATGGGTTTTTTTTATTATTAAAAATAAATAACAAAATGCATTATTTTTTTTAAACTTTGTACCATAACTTTGTAATTTATTGACCAATTTAAAATCTGGTTTCATCATTGAATTCAGTTTCAAAAATCCGTTAAAATGATGTATCGGAAGGCATAGGTTTTTATTTGAAATTTTAGAGTTGTACTGAATCTGAGAGACCCCGTTTATTTTTTTTTCAAAAACAGGTCTAAATTTTAAACTAGACTGAAAAATATTAAATACGTATTTTTTTATTTTTTTAATAACGTAATCGGTTCAAGAAAAATTTAGCTAGGCCATTTAAAAAGGACACCCTATATATATATATATATATATATATATATATATATATATATATATATATATATATATGAGGGTATTGTAGAAATTGGGACTGAGTCTTCAGGTGCAGAGAAAATTCACTATCTGAACTTTTTCAGAGGATCAGTTAAAAGTTTTAAAAACTCATACTAATTATTGAGTTTCTTTATTTTATTTTAATTTTGTTCTTAGTTTTCTTCTTGCTTACTTTTTAGTGTTATATTAAAGTTTTATAATACTTTATTAATACATCATAAGTAGAGTAACAGAGAAATGAAAAAAAAACGAAAAAATAAACAGCATCCTATAATAAAGAAAATTCATTGGAAACTGTTATTTTCATTTAATTTGAATAATCAAGTAATACTCAAATATAATTAATCGAAATCAAATCATTTTCAAAAATAATTAAGATTTAAAAAATTTAGTTATTCTCCTGGAAAAGTTTTTTTTTTTTCCTGAATACAAAATATTATTGTTAAACATTTTAATAATCAGTCAACTATTAACCCAGTTTAATTTATAATTTAATTAAAACTACATAAATTTATTTTATATGCCATTTCTAAATAATTGTTCTTAATCTTATAGTTATTAATTTATTTTATAGTGATTACCAAATTAAAATAAAATTTCAAAAATTTAAATGACAAATCTTGAAAAGTCGAATGATTTAATCAATCGCTTATAAAAATATGTATAACTTGTAATTAAAAAAAATAATAATGACAAAAACAGCATGCCCATTATAATAAACAAAAGTATGAAAAAGTATATAAAAATATTTTTATTTCATGTTTTGAAACATTCTGTTACATATTAAAAAACCTATTATTAATTTTAAACATTCCTAATTGTTCCAAAAGGATGAAATTAGTGCAGGACCAAATTTTTCGGTTTGCTTATTTCAAAATTAAATTTATAATTTTTCTGTACTGAATAGAATTTATTCATATTAATTCTACAGAATGTTAAATTAAACAAAAATTTATTTTTCATACGTGAACTTTTTTTTCTATTAATAGGAGTACATTTCCCCAAATAATGACATTTACATAATATATTAAATAATATATGCATTATTATATTTAATAATATCTTGAAGTTTGTATAAATATGATAAAGTAAGATATAAAAATGATTTTTTAAAAAAGAAATTCTTATATTTTTTTTTATTAAAAAAATCAAATTAAAATTTAGAAGAAAGTCTTAGTTTTATAGACTTAATACATTTTGTCAGCCTTAACCAGTCTGCTCCAGCTATGTCTTCTGTTACAGCTTTCCATTTTATTAATTACTTAATTTACTACAAAATTACTATTATCATTAACTCTGTGGTACACAAATCTATATATCTATTTGGTTTGTGGAGGTCATATGATCTCTCCCCATCGTAGTAGCATTTATGCATTCAAGAGGCCCCCATGAACAGCATTTTACTGTTTGCCCCGCCCATCTTAACCTTCATTTTATCAGTTCAGCTGAGTCAAGAGTAATAGCTTTTTTAAAGAAATTTAAAAAAAAAAAAATTATTTTAAGCAACTACAGTACTTTCATTAAATAGTTTTAAACAAAAAAGAAATAACTTTTAAATTATAATTAATTCCAAACATATATAAAATGAAGGTAATTTGTAATTAAAAATAATAATTTCACTACTTGATAAAAATGATATTTTAATACAAATAAGTACATATATGATGGTTTTTAGGAATAAAAAATTACTCCATCTAAAGAAGAAATATCCTCAACAAAAATTTCATGTTTTTTTTTTTTTAATTTTTCTCAAATTATTACTTTTATTTACCTATAATATATACAGTAAGGGGGGGGGGTATCCGATCGCGCAAAATTTCAAATACGAGTATTTCAACCGAAATACACGCAATAAGGTCTGATGAGTCCATATAACCAAGTCTCACATATTTTAGGTATATTTATGTGAACAGCCTAGCTCAAAAACGAAAATTTTAAACTGAAATTATGTATTTAAGATAGGTATATGCCTGGAATGTTACAGCAACTTTTTTGCCAAAATCGATTTACCAAAAGTGCCACTTTGTATAATCGATTTTACACTTCCAAACAATTTTCTCGAAATCGGCTCCATCCCTAATTAAACTCGTTATATCAATGTACAATTCTTTAATATCAGCTAGGTCTTAACCTCCCTGAATTGGTCTGACAGGACTTAAATGCCAAAATTTCAAAATGGCTTCCTCTAAAGTAACTTTAATGTTATTAAGTTAAAATAATCAATCGTAGTTAGCATTAATAAAAAATGAATAAGTATAAACTATGAAAGAATTTGATAATTAATTATAGGAAAAATATTTTCTCTGGTTGAAAATAAATTTCCGGCTTTAAGAGTAGTAATTTAGATGTATGATATATCGCTGGAAAGCTAAAGATTTTAGAAAAATTAATATCTAACATATAACATTATGGAAGTTAGTCGTAGCACGTAACTGAGAGTGACGAAAAATGCATAAAATTAAGTGATCGCTGTAGTTAATAATTAATATTTTTATATCATTTAATGGAAGCTTTTAAAATTTCACTAGCTCTACATGAACAGAAAATAATTCGTACTCAAAATAGTGTGCTAACAGAAAGTTGAGGGAAGCGCGAGTTCCATCAGATTTATTTTTCCAGTTTTCGATAAACGAACATAAACATAATAATAATTAATTAATGAAAATTAAACTGCTAGATTTTGTTTGATTTTTCTCTGTGAGGAGAAAAATCAAACAGCTCAAGAAATAATTCCCTGATTTTTTTTTTTTTTTTTTATTAGTAATTCATCATCATTAACGTTCAATACACTTATTATCAAGTGATGTAGAGACTGACTCATTCTTCAGGCGCCCGTTTATTATCAACACAACTGAAAATACTCCAACCTCATAGTAATGATTAAATTGCCAACTTTTGTGATGTATAGAATTATTAATGAAAGCCGCGATGGCAAATTACGTTGGAGCAGCTCGAATCAGAAGTGGATACTGGTTCGAATCCGGCCTTCTTGTCCAAGTTGAAGTACTATAGAACGTTAAAAATAAAGCTAGCCCCCTTTTTTGGAGGCAGATGAAAAATACACCCACCGCATTGGTTCATTAAATGCAACTACTATCACGCACCCGAAGCGTGCTCAGGTGACCTACAGGTAGTAGGGTACTACCTGTCTACTGCATAGATGTTGAGTGACCCTTTCTAGGGCCTGGCATCATCAACCTAATATTATGACTGGGTGCCCAAGGCTGTTTCAGAATACTCCGTCCAAGTCAATGGTGATATTCAATGCAAACTAATAATACCAAATGTCTGCAGTCTTTATTTTCTTATAATATCAGACTAAATATTTTTGAAGAGCTTCATGAATATACATATATTTATATATATAAATATATATTTATATATATAAATATATATATATATATATATATATATATATATATATATATATATATATATATATATATATATATATATTATATTTATCAGACATTCTCGAAACCCTCAAAACCGTGTTCTTGGATTTATGAAACGGATTTAAAATGCGCCCCTACCTTTCTTCGATGACCTTCCATACAGTGTAAAAGTATTTTAGAGGAAAAACACTACTAAAACATGTAATGAATTTGATCCGTCGAAACAATTTTGTCGGAAAATTATTGATTTATGATCATTTCGTCATTCCCAAGGTAAATTTACGAATGTGAAAATCACTACTTTTCAGGAGAGCAAAAACACTGTTATATTTTTCTGTGTATAAGGTCCGATATCAATTATTTTAAATGTTTTTGTTGGTGTTGTTTTTGTTTTATCACATAGTTTCATGCTATTTGTTGTTTTACCTTTAAAGCAATACGTGTATTCGTAACTTTAACTTGAAATCTTCAGACATTCAGACCTTTTTCGTAAAAATGCAACTGCGATTTCAGCACTTTCTAACGCCGCAACAGATTTGAAACTTTACCACAGGCTGTATGAACCGAAATACTATCGAAAAATAACGAAAACAAAAAATCGAATTTTTCACATTCGTAAATTTAACTTGGGATCTACGGTATAATTATTTATAATAGATTTGTAAATTAAATAATTTTGTTTAGCATTGCGATTTAAAAAAAACAACGTAAGAACATGGGAATGTGAGTAATTCAATGTTTTTTGTATTGTTTTATGTTATATTTATTATATATTTTTTTAATATTATTTATATGTATGTATTCATATAAATATTTCGACACTTCCAGCGGCTCACTTTGGATCAAATGAGTTGAGATTCGGTATATATATGGCAGGTTTTCTTGGCAGAACAATACCATAGAAAACGGTGGGAGGGGGAAATTCCAGACAAAGTTTCAGTATGTCCAAATGGTTTTTCTCGGATTTTGATGCTTTTGCGTACCTATACAGCCCCTCCAAATTGAGTCGGTGTTAAAGAAGTGCCTTTTGGGGATTTCAACTTTTTTTCTTCAATTCCCACCATTTTGATATTTAAATTTTCAAAGCTCCGCTTCTCAAGATTTTTCTAATATTAACGATCGCATAATTAATTTTAAATTTTAGGCTCTGATGATGACGTCATAGTGCATTTACATCGCCGGCTTCCGGAATTTGAGTTTAAAAAAATAATAAAGCTATTCATTAGAAATGAAGATTTAAATTTTTAAAGAATTTTAAAGGCAAGTATTTATTATCTTTCAGATTATTTCTAGCCGAAATGTCTAAAAATAATATCCAAATTACAAATATTGGTTTCAGCTTGAAAAAGTACCTACAAAAATCATTATTTTGAATATAGCGACTTATTTTTAATTTTTATTCGCCTGCTATCTCAGTACACAATTATCGAAAGCCAGTTCGAAGTCAATGTATTATAAAGATAGTTATAACGTATACCTATTTATTTGTATATTTCATTATATAACAATTATAACAATCGGTAAATAACAAAAAAAAATATATTATTCAATGTGTTATTGCCTCATCTATTTTTGGAACTAGCAAATATAGCTGAGTGGTCTATTATTACAGTCTTCTGTTTGAACAGCAACTGCGTACTTTGATAAGGACAGTCTGCGACCAATATTTACTCTTTTTATCACCTTCTTATGAGTGTACTCTTGACTTCTAAATTATTCTGGAATATTAAACCTCAAAATTGTCTGTTATGAATATTATATTTCCATAGTTTTGGTTGATTAACCATCTGAAAACTATGTGCCATATATGCTCATTTATCTGCATGAATTTTATATACCTATACACACACACACACACACACACACACTTGAATTGTTTTGTTTTTTTACTACTGAAATAAATCAGAAACAATAAAATAAAAAAAATTAATCTAAAGATAAAACATTAAAGAAAATTATTTATTATTTTGAAATCATAATAAATATTAATTTGATAAATATTTATCTTCAGTTTTTACATTTATTTTTATATAACAATCACAAACTTGTTATCTGAAGGTTTGATCATGACGTTTTAGACATACAAATTTTTTAGACAGGTTTTAAAATATATACAGATAGTACAGACAGCTTGTTAAGTATTATATTTTTCAAAGTATTATTTCATTTTGAAATGTTTCATAATTTTAGTTTCGATTTACAAAGTATATTATTCATATTTTAATTTGTTTAACTTTATTATTATAACTTAAATTATAGTAATTTCTAAATAGCATAACATATTATAAAAATCTTTATATGTAGTGAGTAGGTATAGACGCGGTGTCCATATGTCCCAAATTTCCCTGGATAGTTCCGAATTTCAGGATGGTTTGCAGAGTTTTTAGGCTTTGCTATAATAATAGTAATAAAAATTTTTGGTCAGTAAATATAGTAGAGTTAAAATTTATATTGATTCCATAAAATATGCTACAAAAATATTGTTTTGAATACCTTGCCATTTTTTATTTCTTTTTTTTACTATTTATTATGTTTAAAAAAATATATAAATATTAATTAAAAGGAAATAAGCATTTTAGTGTATTTATAATTTTCAATATTCTTAAAATTTCCTCAGTTTTTAAAAAAAATATTTGGTAAATTAAGAGTAAATTATTTAATGTTCTGGCCATTGTAGAGAGGCTATAAATTATATTCATATCCCATTAATTTTCAAGAGTTGTATTAAATCTGTACATGGAAATATTTTTAGATTGTAAATATAATAAAATACGTGTTTACGTGAACAAGAAAGCACTAACTCGTTGGTAAAAAATGGAACAAGTGGAGTGATCATCAGTGGGACCCTTAAAAACTTCTTCGCTCCAGTCGCTCCATTCCATTGTTCCATTTGGAGTGATTGTCAGTGGCCGTCTACATAAGTATCTTTACTACACGGACTATAGTGATTACTATATAGACTATAACGTGTTTTGGTACCTCTAAAATTTTATCTGGTTAAAGTAGCGCGAACCTTATAGGGTACTATAAAAGGAAAACATTATATATTGTTGAAATTATTGAATTGTGTTTATTACCAAATAAATATGTTAATAAATAAATCGCACCAACATTTTTCACGTTTAAATTAAAAATTAAAATGTTCAATCTTAACGATATAAGTGCTTCGTTTTACATATCTGTAAAATTTAAATTATAAATTTAATGCATAGTTTAAACCTATGTTCAGAATATCGCCGGTCACAATGTAGAGACTTATGTCCAAAAAGTTTTGATTTAGGGGTATTTTAGTTTTGCCTAAATTTTACGCACAACAATTAATTGTTATTTTTTTCTGCTCGATGGTATATTACTTGCTGGTATTACTATTAAAAAAAAATATCTGATGTGGACAACACATGACTTCCTTGTACTCCTATTAAACTATAAATCGGTGACTCAAAAAGTGATCCTCAATTTGGTTACTAGTTTCCGAAAATTGCAGTATCTCAAAAACGAAACTCGGCGTCGCGACATCCATCTATTGACACGCACACACACACATACTCTTGTTTCTGGAGGTCTCATTCCGTTATTATATGTCGTTTTTTTTCAGTCAGTAACTAGTTTCCAAGAGATTTCTCCGTGTTCCGTGGCAACATTAAACGGTCAATATCACTACATAAAGTATAGGAAATCGACGGTTTCGACATTTTAAGAAGAACCCACTTAGCTTATATTTTATTCTCCTGTTGGAGAATTGTTCATTTCACAAATGGGGAGAAAAACCAGTATTTTACACTCAATTTTAATACTTAAAACGAGTAAGAAAAATGTTTAATTGGATTGGAAACCAAATTGCGTTTGTAACCTTCATTACCGAAACATATGATTTATATATTTAATTTAAATATAATTTTTGATGTAAGCTTATTATGACATTCAAATAAAGTATCCTTTTCAGCTCACCAATTTTAACCAAAATATAGTAAATACATTAATATCGATATAAAAGTCCTATTTATCAAATTTTAGATTATTTACATTATATTTTAATATAATTTTTGATGAAAGTCTAATGTGACATTCAAGTAAAGTACCGCTTCCGGTTTTCCAATTTAGACCAAAATCTAGTATGTTCTTTAAATCAACATATAAATTATAAATACTAAATTTGAGAAGTTTTGCATAGTATTTTAATATAATTTTTGATGGAAATCAATTATGACCTTCAAATAAAGTACCACTTCCAGTGACCAAAAAGGGAGGTTCACACCTGGATTTTACAAAAATCCTAAATACAAAATTACAACTTTCTACAGCTAACCGTTTTTTGAGTTATGCGAGATACGTTCAGTCAAAATGGATTCAGGGATTGCCATAATGGATATTTCCGTCGAAATCTGAAAACCGAAAATTTTCGCGATTACAATACTTTCTTTACTTCGCACAAGGAAGTAAAAACTGAGATGAAAATTTGATTTTATAAACTTTTCACATTATAGCCGATATATTCATTAAAACATCATTCTGATTTAATATAAATATTTGTAATCATTTCTCTAAATATTTACTTATATTCTTGAGAAATGTAAATTTTATTATCTATCGCTGGATAATTCATTCACTCTTTGTTTAAACAAATTCTTAACCAGCTTGGAAATTTATTCACGTGATACCCACACGCCTTCCTTTCTATATCTATATCAGTGATATTCAACATTCCTACAGAAAAGATTTGTCCACGCAACGATCGCCTGCTAGCTACATGTTAGATTAATTTTGTAATAAATTAATTATGCAGATAATTAAATAATTAATATTTTAATTAATGAGATAATAAAAAAACAAGTCAACTGATTTATATGAAAAAAATTCTTGGTGCCATTTTAATGAAACAGGAATATATTAAAAAAAAAAAAAAAGACAAGTCATAATTTTTACGATGTATCCATAACTTTTATAGAAAATATGTGCTATAAAAATTCTCTTTTTTTCATTGGTACAAACGGTTTATGTATCAAATGAGTCTATATCAAATATGGACTCATATAAAACTTAAACCGTTGAATAAAAGTGACGATTGTTTTGGTCAAGAAAACATAAAATGATTTTGTTGTGACGAAAAACCAGCGAAATAGTAATTAACAAACTTTTTTACGGGAATCTATTGGTATTTCTAAGAATCAATAAATATATTTTAATGCCCCCTCTTTATTATCGTTACATCAATTATTTGTATTCTTGTCGAGAGTAGATTATTTCATAAAACTGTGCTCATCCCATTATTATATGAAACAGCATATATATATATATATATATATATATATATATATATATATATATATATATATATATATATATATATATATATAAATTATAGCTTAAGATATTATACCCCTAACAAATAATATATATATTTTTTTTAAAGTTTTGTACTGAGATTGGAGTTCAATTGTATATTATATATTTTATCAAATCATCTTAATGTTGTGATTTATATTATTTTATGAAAATGCTGCCAAATAAATAAAATTTAAAAAATCGCGAGCGGCAGAGCTCAGACACTAAGGTCTTATTTTCAATAAAATAACAAAATGGCGGAGGTGGGGGGAAATTTGAGGCCCCCAAAAGGCACTTCTCTAACAACAATTGAAGTACTTGGGGAAAGAAAGTAATAAGCCACAATTTTGAAGTTAATGTGTATTTTGTAGAAAACACTACTTTTATTCTTTATATATCTCATTATTACGTTAGTTTGGATATAAGATACCCAAACAAGCTTAATAAAGATCTATGTAGAAAATCAAAGTATTGGCTATAGAGGTGCGCAATACATAAAAACAAAAAATAAAAAATGAAAATATATCGAAAATTTGACTTAAATTTACTCTATCTTTCTAGGTATGTTCTTCCTAGAAAACAACCCTAACGAATTTCAGCTCATTATATCCAACAGGAACGTCCAAAATCCCCATAATCGTGTTCTAAGGTATATGAAACGAATATTAAATGCACCCCCTTCTTTCGGGTGAAAATACGACTAATTACACAGACTAATGTTTTTCGATGTAATGTAGTGTACAATTTTTTTTTTGGAAATCCTTAAGGCTATTAGTGACACTAGACTATTACTAAGATAGTCTATCAAGTAGTCAATCTAGATTACTTAAGTAACTGACCCAGGATAGCAAACAGAACTGTTATTTGAGCCTAGAACATTCTAAAGCGGATATTAAATCAGTGTGTAGGGGGAGGCATAGTACATACAGCATAACACATTCAGTGTCCTAGTGCTCTGACAGTGAGTCACACCTGTGCTGTCATCGCTGTGGGTATGTCGCTCCTCAAATATTTATACATGATTACGTTTATTTCAGAGGGTATAGTCATTTATAAATTAGATATTATAGTTTCCGAAACAAAGCCGGTCTCAGATAAGATTGGAAGAGTAAACATTCAACAGGTATTATCAGGAGAGAGATAAGGTCGTATAAATTCAGACCAGAGACAGAACATCTCACATCAACAATTTAAAAAATGGAATGATGTAATATCTCTATTAGGTTAGTTGTTTGTTTTTTCTACTGCTGAGGTGAGATATGCTGTATCTGGTCTGGATTAATGTGATTTTGTCTTTTTCTCTCCTGATGATACCTGAATTGGCGAAACGTTGGCTGGTTAATATTCCAATAGTATTTGAGAAATTTGAGACTTTCTCTTGGAATCCTAGAAAAATATCCGAACAAAAACTTTTTTTATTTATTTTTCTTATTAATTTATTTATATAAAATTATCCTAGAAATCCGTGTCAATACTTTTAAAGGCTGCACTTTCGAGTTGTTTAACGTGTTGGACTAATATAATTTATATATGTACAACTATCGACGTCAAATCCTGAAAATTGAAAAAAACATAATCGTGAAAACTATTATATCCCTATAACATTATATGGTAGATAAGAGATATGATATCAAATAAAAAATTTTTATCAACGCGAAAAATTTATTTTCTTGGAATTATCACTTCTTTTTTTTTTAAATAACTGAACTTACAGCGCAAATCGTACAAATCGCTCGTATATAACACAATATTATGTTTGTGGTGATTTAATTTTAAAAAATTCACTCATTTTTCATGAACTTTCAAGGCGTTATTCCGAAAATCTTTTGGAATTTTAATTTTTTTTATTTTAATTCTGAAAAAAATTAATGAAAATTTGGGGAAACTACTTTAATATAATAGGATATTAACCTCATTAAAAAGTTGTAAAAAAAAATTATTTATAAAATAAAACTCGGCATTGTATAGTTATATTTTTTTTTACCCCTCCTTTTATTAAGTTTTAATTAAAAAAAAAAAATATATATATATATATTCATTTTATTTGTATTTATTTATTAAGAGGACTCACACATTCATAGCTGATTTTGTCCTTAGAATAGTATAATACAACATACTATCAATAATGGAGAACGAAAATAAAATACTACAAAAAAAAATAAAAAATAAAAAAAATAAAAAATCGGACAGAGGCAGTATCTATCACCCACCCACGTGGTTTTAAAATAAGAGTGCTTGTTTTGGGAAGGAAAAAAATCATTTTATTATGTAAATAAATTGTATTCATTAAAAGTTTTATTTGAAGTTTGTACAGCAACTAACTAAATTAAGTGGGTAAATAACTAACATAAAATCGAAATGGATTCATTAGTTCAAGTGAACGAGAAACAGTGACTTTAAACACTCAAAATTGGTCAATATCATTTGCTTACTGTTCTTCCGCCTTAAATAAAATCCAAAATTTTTTTTTTGCTATCTGTAATAGCACCAATTCTTGCTCTCCAGCGTCTGTAGTAACGGAGTTATGGGTGTTTGAAAATGACACTAAAAGCAACTTAAAATTTTTCTGTTTCTACACCCCAAATGGTCATTCTATATAAAAAAATAATAACCACTAAAATATTAAATAATTGGTCTTTTTGTTAAAGGCAAAAAAAATATATACACCGAAATTATATTTGATTGCTGTTATGGAAATCCTTTCGGTCAGTTTCTAACGAATAAATTATTATTTTTTTTTTAATTTAAATACATTTGTATATATTTTTTTTTTTAAATTGAGATAAGTTTTCCTTGTCAAAATCACTTATTTTTAATATTTTGTTTTTCCTAACTTTAAAATGGTCCTAACTAGAAATGTTCTACATATTTTATTTTTGTTCTTTAACATTTAAATATATTATCGAAGTAAGAAATTAAATTAAACTTACAATTAATGATACTTGTAACAAAACGGTAATTGATAAATAATGTTCGTTAAGTACAAATATTGTTTAAAATTTTATTTAAAATATATTATAAAACAATAATTGGACAATATCAATCATTTTAGACATAAAAATATGATATTTACTAGAGATTATTAGAAGGTTATGTAAACTTAAGATAGCACCTGTATTAACAGGAAACAAAACTGGATTGTTGACATGCCCTATTAAAATATGTTGAACCACATCTTTTACCAATACAACAAAACAAATTTTCGAAACGTTTGTGTTGCAGTTCCGTTTTCTGAAGTTCATCAACCTTGCTAAACAATCCTTTTTAAAATAGGACTCTATAGAAAAATGTATTGACACAACAAAACCTAATTTCAATTGCTTATGCAAAAGAAACCACGCAACATTTTTTTTATTTTTTTATTTTAAATAAGGATAGTTTCTTATACCCACTTGTTGCCAACAAGAAGTGTTGATGTTAAAACGAAAAATACTGAAATTCGGAGGTATTACTAATCTAAAGGTATATCTAATTTTGTTTTTACTTTAGTAAATGTTCATAATAAAATTTAATCATTTATACTTACTAAGTAAATTTATTTTAAAGTATATTCACGTAGCACAATTCACCCTAAAATTGTCTTTTCTCATAATTCAATAATTTAATTTTAAATTTTAATTTTATTAAAACTTAATTAATTTATAATTTAATTTTAACTGATTTGTTCCGAAATGCATATATCCTTCGTACTATTATAAGCTCAATATTTATTCGAACTCAATAAATATCATAATTAATTTACATGTACTGAAATAAGAATACCTAAATTATAAAAAAATTCGTCGGGTTTCATTAAGTACTTTGAAATAATGTTTATTTTATAGAATTTTTCGTTCAGAATTCATTGGTATATTTATAAAATTCAATTACAGTTGTTAAAAACGAAGTAGATTAAAAATAATCTGATAAAAATGAATCATCTTGGAAATAACAAATGTCTCTTGCGTAACTTTGGCTAATGGTTATTTTTATTTAAAATTTGTGGTACATAAAACCAACATAAATTCAAATCAACTAAAAAGCAATGATTCCAAAAAAAAACACAATTAAAGAGAGAAAAAATGCTTTATTTACAGCAATGCTGCCCAAATACCTTGGGTTGCTACATACACAGCATACTAATCAATCTACCTTTATAGCTAGACATACAATAACATTACACATAATATAAATGTTGATTGCCCATATAACGAAATGTTTTGACGCATTTAAAGATTATTGAATCAGTTGAACGCGTCGCTACCACCTTTCAATAAAAAATGTGAATACAGCAACTTTTCAATGGACCAAAAAAGAACTTTGCAATTTACTCATAGCGAATCATTTTTTATCTCTACATCTTTTTAATTCTCTGAGCCCAAGAGTTGTGTTTAAAAGATTTTATTTTGCAAATATGCTCTTAGTAATTAACCCTTATGTACTATAGGAGTCCTATTAAGACCCGAAAACAATTTTTTTTCCACTTTCATTCTCATATTAACTTACGGGAAGTTAAAACTTGTTACTTCCACATGTTTTGGGGAGCTGATAATAAATTTCACCTTTATTTTTAGTTAACTCTCTCCTCCCTCCTCCCCTCCCAAAAAATTAAAATTGCATCTTAGTTTTTCCTCTTTGATTGTGAGCTCTTTAATAAAAATATTTTTTTGCAGATTTCTAACTTAAAATTCGAATATCCAATATCTCTAAAATCAAGATCATCATCATTGTCATAATCCTTAATCCCCTCTACCGCTACTGCAGTGTGGGGTTACGCCCTTGTATAATCTGGGTCAGATGTCTCGTTCTTGGGTCAACTCTCTTCTGCTCCAATCCATACCCCATCTCCTGGACGCCTCTTGGACATTTTCGTCCCAGGAAATGCGCGGTCTTTTTTTAGGTCTCCTTTCTTCCATACGGGTCTCGTAGGTCTTTCTGGCTGTTCTTTCTTGATCCATCCTAAGGAGGTATCAAAACCACCTTAGCTTGTGCTGCTCTAGAATAGTCTCCTCCGGTTTAACTTCGAGGCTAGTCCGTATGGTGGTGTAGCCGGTCCTATCTCGTCGAACTTTTACTTCCAATTTAGGAAGGGATCGCATCTCCTTGGTTTGGATGCGGCTTTTGTGTTGCGAGGTAAGGGTTCACGATTCTGAAGAATACAAAAGAATAGGGAGAAACGTCGATTTAAAGACGGCCATTTTTGTTTTCTTGGTCACCTCCCTCTTACCCAGAAAACCCCTCCAAAGCGAATAAAACATTCTACTGGCTCCTCATCGATGTAACCGCTTTCGTTGAGACGAGCACCCAGATATTGGAAAATCTCCCTCTGCTTTAATCGCTCTCCCTTTGCTCTCAGTACTCTCATTATTCTCCGGAGTTTCTTTCCTATTTGTATACATTTGTTTTTTCCAGGGTTGATTTTCATATTTATTGCGGTTACTATTTCTTGAAGGATGTTTAAGTTGCGCTGGAGGTCTCGTCGATCGTTGGCAACCAGCAAGACGAGATCGTCAGCGAATGCTAAGATGAGGAATGTTATGGGATGTAGGTTTCTGTTTCCTAACTGTAACTGCCTCATTCTTGGTTTAGCTTTCCTTTGTGCCAGGTCTAAGACCACTATAAACAACAGCGGACTTAAGCTATAACCTTGGCGAATACATAGAGTCACCTCGAATGATTCATGGTCCTAACCACATTTCTGATCTTGTTACACAGACTCATCGATATCTCTCTCAGTCAGTGCCTACTCTATGTCCTCATTTCTCCTCACTGTCGAAAGTCCCCTGAAGGTCCACAAAGCTGATAGGATTTATATATATATATATATATATATATATATATATATATATATATATATATATATATATATATATATATATATATATATATATATATATATAAATAATTCTTCCCGACATTCTTCTTCGTTATTAGTCTCATGGCGAAGATGAGGTCTTGCGTGCTTCCCTGCCCTCTCAAACCGTATTGTTCTTCTCTAAGCTGTCTTTCAACTACTCTTCTTGCTCTCATCTCTCGTAACCTTGAATACACTTTGCTGGGAACACTGAGAAGTGATATTTCACGATGATTACCACACTCTCGATTATCTCTCCTCTTATGGATGAGCACCATCACAGCAACTTACCAGTCCTTCGGAATTTTCTTTTCCTTCCAAAGCAAATCCAGGAAATGGAGGAACATCTCTTGGCCTTTGCTATCCAAATGCTTGATCATTTCAGGAGTGATTTCATCAAGTCCTGCTGCCTTGCCTATTTTGATCTTAGCTATGGTTTCCTGCAGTTCTTCTACGCTAAATCCCTCTGAGACTCAGAGACACCTTTACATCTCTCTCTTCCAGCAGATCTTTTAAATACTCCCAAATCAATATAAAAATAAATAAGGAAGTCATGTTTATAAAAAATATGTATAAATTTAGTGTAAAAATGAAATCCAATTTTTTCTCGAAAAACAATAAAAAATATAAGAGAAAATAATGCTAAATGATTTTTTCATTTAAATCGCAGAAATAATTTGCATTTAGTGAATTTGATAGATAAACAAGAAATAATTACAAATTACACATGCGAGAAAATGACAAATATTAGTAAATTTTTTCTTGATTTGAATCAACTGAAGGTCTCTCTAGAAAAATATTTTGAATAGAAACCGGCATAACAAAAATTATATCTGATATCAGTTGTTAATTTATTCAAACTTTATAACTACTGCATGTTGTTTACACGGAAAAAAAAAACCCGAACAAGATATCACGTGAAGTATTGATGCCGTTTTGTTGCATTATAAAATACGCGCAATTTGACTGGTACAGAAATATCTTACCAAAAGTCAACAATTCATATTAATTTTATACATTCAAAGAACTAATATTTTATGTATTTATAATATATTTATTTATACATACTCACCTTATGTATAATTTACATAATAAGCTTTCAACTTGTTTATCCTTTTTTTTTTTTTCACGAAACGGCCTTTTAAGATCACGTGAATATCATAACTTTTCCTTTCTCATTTTCGCTTTTCTTTTCTCTCAGTATCTTCTCATTATTTCTGCATCCCTTTGCTCCCTTTCTTTCGACCACGCAGTATCCTTCCGTTTTTCTTTATTTTCCACAAGAAGCTTGATTTCTTTTCATTTTTTTCCATATTGCTCTCTATCTAAGCAATTTTCGTCTGTTATTTCCATTTTTTTCGTTTCCTCTCTCATTTGTTTTACATATCCTCCTACGCTTTTGTATTCACGGATTCCAACAAAGACTTTCTTGTTTAGTCTCTCTTGGTCCATTATGCCCATAGAATCTTAGTCTTATTTCGGTTTCCAGGTCTTTTATCTACCTGTAGATTTCCTGGTTGGGTCTTAACATGTAGCCTTCCTGTGTTTTCTTGGGCCCGTAGATTCTCCTCAGAATCCTTCTCTCTATTTTCAGTCATTTTTCTAGTCTATAGAGACATGTTGTCTCCATCCCGTACAAAATTACTGGTTTTATTGATCCTTTATTATATGATTTATAAAATAATATTTAATTATGGACGGTAGAGACAAGTCAAAATTTAAGAAGATACTTCATGCGCGTAGTTCACGACTCTAAATTAATACTGTATGTATATATATATATATATATATATATATATATATATATATATATATATATATATAAATTTTATAGAAAAAAAAATAGATAATATTTTTTCTTATTATGAGTTATTACTACGGAGAAAACAAATTAATTTACGTAATTTTGTTTATTTTTCTAAAATATTGGAACATTTTATTTTTTAAGCAAATGAAAATAATTTATTCTGTTCACGTTTCTTATGATTCGCTATCCTGTTACTTATCAGTAGATGCTTGGAGAAATATTTTCTTAAAGAAAAGACGTAAGTCATTAGAACTTGTACAGACAAGAAGCTATGCAATTTTCCGAAACAAATCAGCACAATGCATGTAAAAATGCTATTATTTTAAACGAGATTAGGTGTTTTGAACTGGGAAGGTTTAAGTCCTTTTCGTAATAAGATAACATTGTCGGGCACGTTTCACATATTTTGTACATTGAACAAATTAAAAATAAATGCAAACGTTCAGTATATCCATGCAGGGGAGAATATTGCGTAAAGGACGTTATTCCAAGGACAATTTTATTTTTGTAAATATAAATTAATAAATATGTTTATAAATAACACAGGCCAACGATGGAAAAACTTTTGTATTGAAAATACCTTATTCCTATAGTTTTTAGGGTGCTGAATCCAAATATGATATTAAAAAAACCTGTATCACCCACAATTTCATCACATTTTATAGTTAAATTTATTAAATTAAGCGATTTTTAAAGAATTGAACAGCTTTCAGTCTTAGGCCTCATGAAACAATTAGGCCTTAAGTTAGGCCTCATGAAACAATTTGTAAAGGCTTTGCCTAAAGATTGACCATGTTTCAAGCATCTCTGCCAGAAGTTTCCACGCCTTTCAGATGCTAAACTAAAAGAAAGCGTCTTTGTCGGACCTGACATTAGAAAAATGATGTTTGATGCTAACTTTGAATCCACAATGACCTTAAATGAGAAAGAAGCACGGGTATCATTCAAGCAAGTCGTTACAAAGTTCTTGGGAAATGAAAAAGACCCAGAGTATGTTTCTATTGTAGCTAACATGCTACAGAAGTTTAAAAAGTTAGGATGTTTGATGAGCCTGAAACCTAAGGAAAAACTATGGGTGATACAAAAAAACTAAGGCCAGATTTAGATTCAGCACATAAAAATCTATAAAGATCAACTATTAAAGTTAAAAAGTTTTCAAAAATTTTTTTTTTGTTGGCCTGTGTAATAAATAAATATTTCATAATATAATTAGGAAAATTAAATTATTTAATTTTGGGAAAATTTTATATTTTGCCTCTGCACCCAAGTTGGTGTACCAAGGTCCCTGTATAAAAGACTTATAAAATTGTTGACTTTTAAGGAGTGCAAAAAGGTACAACATAATAAAGCTTGTCTCCTGGCAAATATCCTAATTTCGATATATATATATATATATATATATATATATATATATATATATATATATATATATATATATATATATATTAATGCTCTCCTTTTACTCCTTAACTACTTAATATTAGTTATAAGTCATCGAGACGTTACATGATTTACCCGTTTTGTGACTTTTTACATTTCTTGTCAGCAACTGCTTATTACGAATGAGACCGGACAAAAGCTAAATTAACGAACAATTGTTTCAAAACTTCGCCCGAAGAATACCGTAGTCCTTGCTTGTTATTTTTATCATTGTTTACTCCATTTACAAATACACAGGTGAAAGTCACTGAACAACAATGCTAGAGAGTATCGTATCGGTTCCGAGGTTCAAAAAAATAGTTCGTAACCGTTTAATTTTTGGAAAACTGTTCTCTAAATAGAGTTGCTAATCAATACGAATTTTTTAAATTGTGATTTCCTTATATCAGATCCAATTAAACTATTATTTAGGATGAAAAATAAATTCTTTAAAAATAGCAAGTTCCTTTCATTCCTTGTCCGAACTGAATAATAAAGAATTAAATATAGCAAGCTTTAAACTGTTTAAAATAACTTTTAACCTTGAGAGCCTAACTTGTTAACCCTAAGGTTTTGAAGCTAACAGGCCAATTTCCAAATTCTATTAATGATAATTCATTTCAAAGAATGTGAGTTTAAAATCCTGTGGGAATTTTTGGGAATGGTGTGGGGCGGCTGGAATTCCATGGGACCTATAATTGATCACGCCACGCCAAAATAATCACTCCAACCGACCCTTAATGTGGAAAACTGATGGGGAGGACACAATAATGATTATGTTACTTAAAATATATTAGAAAAATATTTATATGAATAAATAAAAACTTTATAATTATTTTTTTACAAGTTATCTTAAAGGATATAAATATTAATTAAAAAGATATAAAATAGTGAATTTATAATTTATAATATCGTTGGAAAAAGCCTGAAACCACGTAAGTCCAAAACGGTTTGATTTAGAGTTATTGTATTATTTTATTTTTGCGTGTATTTTATGCAAAACTATTAATTTTTTTTTCTAATCGATAGTATATCACTTGCTCTAGTGCATACTAATAAAAAACTCAATATTAAATTTTTTTTATTATATTTTTTATTTTTTTTTATTAATTAAATTTTCATCATTTAATTTTTTAAACATTTTTTGTCTCATTGAAAAATTTAGATTTGAAAGTTACATGGTGATTTAACTCTTTTGTTAACTATATGCTTAAAATTTCCAATGTTTTTTATAGTCATTAAAGATTGCATCATTTAATTTTCTCCCTATTATAAAGGCATTATTTATATCCCATTAATTTCTCAAGTGTCATATTAATCTGAGCATTGAAATATTTGTAGAATGTAAATATAATAAAATACGTGTTTACATGTAAACGTGAGCACGAATCACTACTTGTCGGTAAAAAATGAACGATGGAGTCAGTGGTACCATTGAAAACGTCATCACTCCAAGCACTCCAGTCGTTCCACTCCACCCTTCCATCTTAATATAAAAATATGTTCATTTAGGACGAAGATAAAATGATTTTTTTCATTATAAATATCTTTTCGAACTTTTTGGAAACGAGGGTAAAACTGAAATATTGAAAAAAAAAATGCCAAACGATAATATTGCATCCGTATCTAAGTTATTGAAGTAAAATTATACTTCATCTAATACAACAAACAGTTCCTGTAATAAACATTTTCCGTAATTTAAGAATTAATAATATTAAAAAAAAAATAATTTTAATACAATTTAAATTGACCTTATTATAGTGTGATATTTATTTTGTTTTTAGTAACTTTTCCTCGAAAAGATTATTTAAAAAACTTCCTCGAAACGAGTGTATTGTTATTTATTGTTTTATTAACGGAATTATGGCTTTAATAGGCATTACTAATATTTATTCGGCCTTAAGGTAACTGTAAACAACTGATAGCCCAACGATCTCAGTTTGTTCCAAGCTGTAGAACATGACAGAGACATTACAAGTTTTTGACAATGTACCTACATTTTTTTTACTTTTTCGTTATTCTATCACGTTATTATTTGCATTCCGAAATCGTCTGACTTAAACGTGACTTTAATAAAAACGCTTTTTGCAAAGCTGTCGGGTGTAACATCAATTTTCCGCATGATCTTTGAGAAAAGATAATTTTTCCCTCCTCTAATCAATAGTTTCCAGTGATAATTAATTTATAAAAGATAATTAGTATATCTAATTGGGGGAGACCTTGAAAATTTCATAGCTGATATTGAAATTGACCCCAGTTGGTGCTATCTTGAATTTCTTAACAACAGCCAGATAAATAGTCCTCCCCTCTTGCCTAAGTTGTCAGTCTAAAACCTTGTGTTGAGTGATTAGCATGTGCTGTTTGTGATTCTGTTCTTCTTGATTTCATTCGTTTGTTGTGGATTACTATAAACATGTAAGTTCTAAACATACATTATTCTCTAATAACTTTATTTTTAGTTGTACATACTATAAATAAAGCTAGTACAGCCCATTAAAAAAAACATAACTCTTTTCTGAGCTTGATCATTAAATTATTTTTATTTTTCGTTTTAGATTAAAATGAGCATCACGCAAACAGTTGTCGAAGAAAGGCTCCAGCCTGCGATGCCTGTTGCCTCAGAGCTTAAAAGTAAGATCTTTTATATATAAATAAATTATTTGAATGAACTTGACTCATAATAAAAAACAAACATTATTTTTACATTGAACTCTTACCTTTTGAATAGGCAAGGCAACTAGACCACCTCTGCCAAGTGTGCTATTAAGATCCTCATCCTTCGACCGTCTCAAGCAGTTCCCTTCTTCCCTTCACGCATATTTCTGCAGACATGGTTCCATCGAGATTGTCAAGTGGATCATCAATTCCAGGACAAAACTGTCCGATTCAATAAAGCAGCTGTTTCTACAGGTAAAAATTTTAATTATTATTTTTTTTTTTTTAATTCCAGACTATGTAATAATTTAAGCATGGAATGGAAAAGCATTTTCATGGATAAAGCTGTTTAATTAAATAAAATCATCATATAACTTATAATATAAACCAAGCTGCCTCAATTTGTAATCTATATTTTTATAAATTATACATGCATTCTACCTACCATTCTAATAGCATAGCAATAACAACCAGCCTAATCATTAATCACATTTTAAAATTAAATTTTATTATTTCATAAATAAAATTGATGGATTATCACAAAATTTAAGGCATTTTGTATTACACTGTCAATTTTATAAAACATTTAAAAAAAAAAATTAATCGCTGATTGTCAACTAAGTACTAAGATTTTTAAATCTTGGAGTTTAGTATACATTTTCGTGGTCAGTTAATGGATAATTATTTATCATGTAGAGGAATTGACCCATGTTTATACCAATTTATAACTATTATTAATTAATTATTAATTCATTCACTCATCTTTAAACACTGAAAATTCTAAGGATATGAGCAGATATTTTTTTTTTCCTTTCGGCTTATTTAAATTTAATCTTTTGCTTTTTTAACAAAATACGCTCACCAGAAGTTATTAAATATGTTTGAAAATAATTTATTATTTGATTTCATAGTGAATATCATCATGAAATGGGCAGAACACTAAATACATTTTATAGAAATAATAATTATTTTATCTTACAATTTATAAATAATTCTGAAATATAATGAAAGTCCCAAACCTAATTTTCATCCACCTAGGCACTTGAGAAATTCTGCCTAATATTATATAATATAATCTTTAAGAGTCAATTAAGTTAAACGAATATATACACATATTCAAAGTTTTAATAAGTTCTTATTTTTTCACAGCTCCACGCTGCCCTATTGATAACATCAGTTTATGCTGCAGTCGGTCTGATCTGCTTACAACTAGTCATGTGCATTGTTGCACTCTCAACAGTTTACGTACCGATCGGCCTATCTTTCCTCTTGACATGTATCGTTGTCATGGCTGCTTTGGCTATCAAACTGAACCTGAGAGTACGAGGACAAGGAACACAAGAAAGGAGAAGTCGCAGTCGAACGAGGCATCCGAAACAGGAGTAAAAGGATAAAACGATCCGGAGAAATAATGTTTAGTTTAGTCTCTGACACCATCCATGATCTTCCCAACTTAAAACAAATTATGAAGAAATTTTGATGTATATAGCATTTTATATCATAACATTTACTTAAATTATTATTGATCATATTTTGTTTTCTTTTTTTTTTTTTAAATGGCTATTAGAGAGATGATGGTGTATGATGAATATTTTAAACGAAGAACTAAACTAAAAAAATACTACTTTGTTGATATATATGTGTATATTTATTATTTGTGATATAGGTCAACTTGTTTTATAAAATGATCTGTATATACGAAATTATATTGTAGATTTTAACTTTTGTATGAAATAAAGACTGACTTTTTTGCTATTACATTTTTGTTTGTCGTATCTATTCTTAATTTTTCCTATACCTATCATTCATTGCTTAATTCATTGCCGATCGTGGAATTGAAAAGTTGAATTATTAATCAACCTAAAACTTTAGAGTCATACTGCCAAGTCATACAACAATAGACTATAGTTAAAATATGTAACTCTGTACTAAGGGCCTAAAATATTTTAAAATCATGATTTTAAAAAGATAAAATGACTGATGAATATAATTTGAAAAAACCTATCAAAAAATATTTTGATGGGGAGAATGCCTGATAAATCAAATTTGTAAAATTACTTTTTCGTCTTCTCAAAGAACATTAAAGCTCATTTGATGAGACATATAAACCATTTAGAGATAATCCATTTATCAAATAAAATAAGAAGAGCAAATTATGTCGTAGAGCATTATTGCTTATTATTGAGGCACAAACATACAGATTTATTATTAGTTTTGAATTATTAAATAAAAAATTAAAACTTCAAGATTTAATGAAAACTATAATGATCTAGCCCAAGGGTCATCATTGGTAAACCCATTTTAGATTACATATATTTATTTTGAGAGACCCTCTATAAATACAAGATTTGTGTATTACTTATTGTTTGCCAATGTTTTGACCTACATCAGAGGTAAGCAAGGACAGAAGAGTAGGAAAAGAGGCACCACAGCATGCTGGCCAAATTGAACTTGGTAAATAAATAATTAAACCAACAAATTTATGACGAAATCCTAAATATATAATAGTTTTTTTTCAGTCTTTCTCTTCCTCCCTCTTCTACTTCTAGCTAAGAGGGACCGTCAATATTTTGTTTTCATTAAATAATATAAAAGTAGAAATCATTAAGTTAAAACTTTCCACTTTTATGTTATTACATAACGTTATCACAGAGTATATTGTGAGAGCATATGGGGGCATCGTGGAAGGAGGTTCAGTCGCATTCGTCTACTTTCAGACACATTCAGTTACACATTTGAGCCCTGGTCTTGTAGTCCTTATAAGATGCACTGTATATTTTCTAATACTAATCCGACTTTGATTTTTTATTTTTATTTTTTTTTTTTTAGAGAATTTAATTACATTTGATCTTATACATAACTTATAAGTTACGCACAAACAAAATTTTCTTTTTGCCATAACTCACACATTTTTTGTGTGATGGACTACATGTATGAAAAGTTAAAGGCCTTTAAGAATAATACTTTAGGCAAGTTTCATCAAAATCGTTTTTAAGAAAAGTGTAAAATCGATTATATAAAGATGCACTTCTGGTGTCGATTACAGCAAAAGAAAGGTTGCAGTAACATCCCTGCTACCACCTACCTTAAATACATAATTTCAATTTCATAATTTTTTTTTGTTTTTTCTACTTACCCTATACACACAGACCAATTTGCGAGACATTCATTGGTTATTTGGAATCAGGGAACCTTAAAAACGTATATTTCCATTAAAAACCCTAATTCAAAATTTTTCACGATCACAATACTTTCCCTCTCTATAGGTTTCTTATATAGGTAAGGAAAAGTAAAAAAAAAAATAATGATAATGGATTTTATAAAAACTATTTCGAATATAATTAATTTTATTTAGAATTTTTTTCCAATGATTTTCATAGACTGGGCAGAAGCTACCCAAATATTTTTCATTTTACAGATCAAGAGAATTTATCCTTTAAAAATTCATTCCAACAATTAATTTTTCAATTAAGATTCAGAAGAAGTCAATCATTTAAGAGCTACCTGAACTTTGAATGCATGCATTGAATAAAACTAATATTAGAATGATCTTTGTGAGTAGCAGCATATTGAAAAGTTGGCTTTAATCAAGTTTGGATTCATACCTTCATAGGAATAGAATTTCAAAGAAAATAAAAGGAAAAGATATATATATATATATATATATATATATATATATATATATATATATATATATATATATATATATACATATATACATATATACATATATATATATATATATATATATATATATATATATATATATATATATATATATATATATATATATATATATATATATATATACAGAGGAGCGTAGAAGGAAAATGGGGGAAAAGATGAGGAAGGTGTGGGCTGAGAGAAAAATGAAAGCCATTAAATGAAATGATATACGCGTGGTCCTTAGCTGGCCTTTGTCGCGATAAATAAATAAAATAAAATAAATATATATATATATATATATATATATATATATATATATATATATATATATATATATATATATATATATATATATATATATATATATTGTAATATACACCTTTTTTAAGAATTAAGTACGTAGTAAATAATTGTTTTAGATATCTTAAATTAGATTTAATATTTGGAAATAGGGATTCTCAGGAAAATAATACAACATTTATTTATCCTGACTGCAACCATCATAAATTATAATGAAAAGTGTGTTTATCATCATAAATGGAACCAAAATAGACGGTTTTATTTTAAAACATGGCGGCTCTATTTTTGACTTCAACAGAACCTCTGCCATAATGATCGAGTGGGTGAAGATGATCAATTTGTCAATACTTCGACAATAAACCTGATCTAAGAAAATCAAAAAGAAGTAGAAGAGATTTTCATCAAATGAGAACTTCAGAAAATCATAAATGGTCCATTTGTATTAGATAATCAAAATGGCAGTTCGCCATTTTGAAACCTAGAGAGGTGTAACGGACAACAAAGGAGAGCATTATTGTTGTTAGGACCAGAGACCGGGGTAGACATCTTAAGAGTTCCCGCGATACTTCATCCACAAGATCCACATCATGGTAACACATTTTAATTATATCCCGTAAACCACCGTCATCATTCTACAAGAAGAAAGTGTTAAATTTAAGATATATTGACGCTTCACGTTATTCGTATGTTTGTAATAGTAATAGTAAAACTATTACTTCAAGTAAGTAATACTTTAATATATTCTAAGTTTTAAGTTTCTGGACAAAATGCGCGACCTAAGTAATGTTGACACCGAAAAATAACAAGCATTTCCCGCCTTTAACCGCGCCTTTATTTCCTCTTGAATTTCGTTTTTTCTAGTAATCACAGACCCCAAATACTTAAATTTCTCAACGTGTTCAAACCTATTTTCTCCTATCCTCAAAATCTCCTCTGTTTCTATTGCTAACCATATATTTCGTCTTATCCGTATTTATTTTGAGGCCAACCTCTTTCCCAGCTATCATCAACGTTGCTGTATTCAGTTTTATAGTTTCCGCGTCCTCACTTAATAATACCAAATCATCCGCAAACCCCAGCACGGATATTCTACCACCCAGATCTAAACCCCTTTCGGTAAGCATTACCTTTCTAATGACATACTCTAATGCTAAATTAAATAGGACAGGTGAAAGGGAATCGCCTTGTTTTAACCCCGAGCGAACTTCAAATTTCTCCGAAAAATAATTACCTATTCTAACTTTATTGAATGTTTCGGTCATGCACATCCCTACTAGATTTACTAACTTCTTCGGTATTCCCTGCTCAATCAAAATGTTATACAGTCTCCGGCGATCAATGGAATCATAAGCCTTTTTGAAATCCACAAAAAGCTGATGAACTACACCGTTGAATTCTAATTTTTTTTCTAATATTTGCCGTAAGGAAAATATTTGATCGATAGTTGATCGGTTCCGTCTAAAACCACATTGGTAGTCTCCGATAATTTCCTCGGCATATTCCGTGATTCGCCTAGTTAGGATCAACGAGAATATTTTATAACATACCGGGAGGAGTGATATTCCGCGATAGTTATTACACTCCGTCCTCGGACCTTTTTTGTGAATCGGAATAAGTATAGATTCTTTCCATTCTTCGGGCATTTTTTCATTTTCCCAGATCTTTTTAACCAGAAAATGTATTTTAGAAACTCCAGCTTCACCGCACGCTTTTATTATTTCACTGGAAATATTGTCGATTCCCGCTGCTTTATGAGATTTTAATTTTCCGATGGCTATTTCGACTTCCTTCTTACTCGGTTCTTCAATTAACGGTTCAGCACTCTGATATTCAGAAGGAGGAGATTGATTATTATTTCCCGAATTCAAAATACTTTCAAAGTGTTTTTTAAATTTATTCACAATGTCCCCCGGATCGGCCAAGATATTGTTATTTTCATCTCTAATTCCATTCATTGCTGGTTCAAACTGTTTACGCGATCTGCTTATACCCTTGTACATGTCTCTTACGTTGTTTTCAATTCTATTAGTTTCTATCTCTATTATTTTGTTTTTAAGATATTCTCGTTTTTTATTTTTGAGGAATTTGGACGTTTCATTCATCAAGGCCCGGAAATTAGCAACATTGTTATCGCTTGGATTATTCAAAGCTTTTAGTTTCGCGGCTCTTCTTTTTTCGCACAAGTTTAGACAATCATTATCGAACCACGGTTTATTCTTTTTATTGTCCCTTTTTCCAAGACACAGATTACTTACCTCTTTAATATTATCCCTAATTCCGATCCATAGCTTGTCTACATCTTCGCGATCCTCATCTAAAGATTCCAAGGCTTCAAACCTATTCTTGATTTCTACCGCGAATTGATTTCTAATTGAAGGGTTTTTCAATTTATCTAGATCAAAATTTTCGGAACAAATACGGCTTTCTTTCCTTTTTTTTACATTAAGTTTTTGTCGAAGTTTCGCGATTACTAATTCATGATCTGACCCACATTCTGCCCCACGATAAGACCTCACGTTAATTATACTATTTTGCCATCTTTGTTGTATCAAAACATGATCAATTTGATTGCGTGTTTGTGAATCCGGCGATGTCCACGTATACTTATGAATATCCCTATGTTTAAACGTAGTACTTTTGATTGTTAGGTTTTTCGAGATAGCAAAGTTTATTAGACGGATCCCATTATCATTGCTATGTTCGTGCAAACTTTCTTTACCGATCGTCGGATAGTATACTTCTTCCCTTCCCACCTTTGCGTTTGCGTCCCCTAATATTATTTTCATGCAGTTTCGAGGTAGTTTATCATATACCCACTCTAATTTATCATAAAATTCGCATTTAACTTCATCATCACTGTCTTCGGTAGGGGAATGTATGTTTATCAGCGCGATTTTAAACCACCGCCCCTGAAATATGGCCACAGATATCCTATCACTAAAAAATTTTACGTCACTCAATGCGGAGAGCAATCTATTCCTTATTAGAAATCCAGTACCTAAACAATAATTACCGCTCCCACCGTACCAAATAGAATAGTTCCCTTCTGTTAACGAACCCTCCCCTGGCCACCGAACCTCTTGCAGTGCCACGATATCTACATTGTATCTCTTAACCTCGTTTGCCACCGATTTTAACCCACCCGCTGTATTCAAACTTCTTACGTTCCACGTCCCTATACCTAAATCTCTAATTTTCAACTTGCGCCATGAATCCCCTGAAGCAGTCCCCACCCGGAGACCCGAACGGGGGACTAGTTTACTTCCGGATAATGAGCGTTTTACCTCAGAGAGATCCATGACTTTTTGTGGTATTTTGTGAACTAAAAATATGTGAGTAGGGCGTTCAAACCTAGGTCACACCCTCCAGCAAGCCTGGAGGGGCGCTCTCATTGTTGGTCAGCGAGTCCATCGGACTTAGCCGGGAGGAACTTCCAAGGAATTTCCACCGACCATCCCCACATCCGCCACCCGTGGGACGCTCCCCTACGCGGTAATGAGATCCGCGCGAGGCAAAGTTATATAAAACAAATATAAATATATAAAAAGTGATAATAAGTTAATTTATTTATTTACCCAAAAACGGAACGTTACATATTTGTCGCCCAATAACGCGTGGCCGTATTCGTTAAAAATTAGATCACGACAATCAGGACAGAGCTCACGGAAATTTTAAAAGTGTTAAATTTTTATTTAAAAGTGGAAAATTATGGATAAGATTCCGGAAGAGACGCTTGTCCAATGGCTAGGAGATGAGAAAGACTCGGGAATTAATAATAATAGTGAAAATCTAAACACTAACAGCATGTTAAAATATTTAATGTCTATGATGAGTGACATGAATAAAAAATTTGAGGAAAAAAGTCGTAAATCCGAGGAAAGAAGTCGTGAATCCGATAAAAAAGCTGAGGAAAGATTTCAGAAACTTAAAAATGATTTAAAAAAACTTGATACAAAAGTCGATGAAAAATTTGATAATTTAAATAACAAATTTGATAATTTAAATGAAGAATTTAAAACTTTTAATTTTATAAGTGAAGAACTAAATTTAGAAAATGAGAATAAAACAAATAATTCAATGATACCAGAAAGAAGTGAACCGGGACTAACAATAATTAAAGATGAATTGGTCAAAACTAATTTAACTTTAAAATTGAGCTCACAAAACGCTGAAACATCAGAAAAAATTAATGTAGTTCATAGAAATGACTCCGAATTATCCAAAAAATTTGATGACTGTCTCGTGGAAGAAAATAAGACAAGCAACATGTTTATGAAAATAGAACCGCAATATAAACATGAGATTGGGCGGTTAGGTAAAAAAGAGAATGAAAATCAGAATGTCAAAGTGTTTGGGGATCAAAAATCCAATCTTGAATTCATGGAACAAGTTAATACCCCATTAAAGTGTTTAAGCAATAACGCCACCCGGTTTGCCACCAATAGATGGAATGATTTCCTTTTGTTTTTGAATATTTCCCACATTTTAACATATACCAGACATGCACCTATACAGTGTATGTTTGGAATGAAGCTCTTATGCTTTAGGAGTACATTTAAAGTGTACGACCCGGGTGGATTGCATTTAGATCATGAGCCGGTACAGAAATTTATTAAAAATAAAATGGAAAAATTTGGATATAGAAATAACTTGATAGGAAAATTAAAAAAAAAAAAAAAAAAAAAAAAAAAAAAAAAAAAAAAAAATTGCTATTTATTATTTTTGTATAGGCTTGGGATATTTCTATGATGCTTACAATTAAAAAAGAAAGTTAAAAAATCAATACATTTTTATTTCCGAGTTTTGGAATAGACAGTTATTTTTCTTTACAAATCTATCGTCTCATATCTTTAAAATTGGCTTTTAGAATCAATGATTTTTATCCTTTTATTACTGTTATTCCTGATGATTGATTTATAAACATGAAATATTTTTTAAAAAACACCCTTTTCAATATTGTTATTAAGTAAACGTCATTTTGATTTTAATAAGAAATGTTTAATTAATTGATAGAAAAATATTTAAGAATTACATTTTAAGAGTTTATTAAATTATCAAGAAAAAATCTCTCATTTAATAAGTGTTGATTTTTTGTAACCAATAGTCAGATCATCGATTATTCATGAATTGTAGTTAACTTAGGAATATTTATCTCTAAAATAATTTTTAGTTTTTGACCTAAATTTAAAATAATTATTACTTTCAACCCTTGTTTTTGTTTGGTTTTTCTTATGGTGTGTTTGTTGCAAGAATAATTCAAAATTCTCATTTAAGATCTACCATTTGGGAGAATCCATATTTTCTTTTTTCTTAATAATCAGTACATGTTTTAGTGATAGGTTAACCAGCTATTGATGCTATTTGTTTATATGTAAATTTAAAATAATTGGTGCTCAGCGCAGAGCTAACATTTTTGTTTTCTTTAAAAATTATCAGGCCTTGCTCGCAAGAGCTGTAATACAAATTCAACTAGAATACGTAAATAAAATTTAATTATTAACAATGACAGTGATTATTTTCGGTATAATTAAATTTTTGTTTCACTTCTGTTGGACAATCTTCTCTTGCTCATTCCTATTTTCCTTGGTTTTGGTTAAATAAAACCTAATCGACAAGCATAACAATGTTTCTCACTTAGTCACAATATCCTGTTTTTTGATTAATAGAACCACATCTTATTGGGGTCTCAACAAAAATTAGTTTGTATATAATGAAAATGTAACTGTCCTCTCTCAATTTGTTCTTTTATATGATTTATGTATAGTTTTTGAAAAAATGTTTGTATATAGTTTAATTGTATTCTGTTTAGAGATAAGAAAAATTATATAAATCAATAATTAAGAAGAAAATGAAGAATAAAATTAAACTTGAATTTAGTATTTAAGGAAATCAAAAATTGTAATTATTAGTAACTCAGAGGCAATTGGGGATTAATGTTTAATTGAATGAATGGAGTATGAATGTTTCAGTATTCACTTGTATAATTTAAGATGGGAAAAAAAATAAATAAATAATAATAATATTTGCGTGCAAAATATCATTATTATTTTTTTTACCTAGGAGGGAGAAATGTAATATACACCTTTTTTAAGAATTAAGTACGTAGTAAATAATTAGATATCTTAAATTAGATTTAATATTTGGAAATAGGGATTCTCAGGAAAATAATACAACATTTATTTATACTGACTGCAACCATCATAAATTATAATGAAAAGTGTGTTTATCATCATAAATGGAACCAAAATAGACGGTTTTATTTTAAAACATGGCGGCTCTATTTTTGACTTCAACAGAACCTCTGCCATAATGATCGAGTGGGTGAAGATGATCAATTTGTCAATATTTCGACAATAAACCTGATCTAAGAAAATCAAAAAGAAGAAGAAGAGATTTTCATCAAATGAGAACTTCAGAAAATCATAAATGGTCCATTTGTATTAGATAATCAAAATGGCAGTTCGCCATTTTGAAACCTAGAGAGGTGTAACGGACAACAAAGGAGAGCATTATTGTTGTTAGGACCAGAGACCGGGGTAGACATCTTAAGAGTTCCCGTGATACTTCATCCACAAGATCCACATCATTTGGTAACACATTCATTATATCCCGTAAACCACCGTCATCATTCTACAAGAAGAAAGTGTTAAATTTAAGATATATTGACGCTTCACGTTATTCGTATGTTTGTAATAGTAATAGTTCTGTGTGTCTGTGCCTGATTGTCTAGCTACCCCCCTGAGAAATAGAGTCAAAGTTATATAAAACAAATATAAATATATAAAAAGTGAAAATAAGTTAATTTATTTATTTTCCCAAAAACGGAACGTTACAATATATATATATATATATATATATATAAATAAATATACAATAAATATATTGTATATTTAGGATTTCGTCATAAATTTGTTGGCTTAATTATTTATTTATCAAGTTCAATTTGGCCAGCATGCTGTGGTGCCTCTTTTCCTCCTCTTCCGTCCTTGCTTACCTCTGATGTAGGTCAAAACATTGGCAATAAATAATACACAAATGTGGTATTTATAGTGGGTCTCTTAAAATAAATACATGTATTCTAAAATGGGTTTACAAATGATGACCCTTGGGCTAGATCATTATGGTTTTCATCAAATCTTGAAGTTTTAATTTTTTATTTAATAATTCAAAACTAATAATAAATCTGTATGTAAACGTGTACCTCAGTAATAAGCAATAATGCTCTATGGCATACTTTGCTCTTCTTATTTTGTTTGATAAATGGATTATCTCTAAATGGATTATATGCCTCATAAAATGATATATGTTATATATATATATATATATAAATCCTCATTCTAAGAGCCATAAAGTTCGATCAGTTAATGAATAATGACCCTTATATAAGGCAAGGTTTCTTCTTTCTGTTTATAAAGACAATCAGAATATTTTAGTATGTTTTTTATAGACAATGTTGATTCTTAGTAATATGGAATATATTACATTCTATTTAATGTTTACATCATGGATCTGAGTTACATCTTTGGATATGCTAGGAATGTGTGTAACCCTATGTTAGCAATAAAAAATTAAACCAACTTTTTTTCCACTTTGATCACCACTTAATTATTATGGCTTCAACAACCTTAGGCTTAAATTTCTCCTCGAGTCAATTCATAGCCTCTCTCAATCATCAGGAAGCCCACACAATCATTGCCTGTGTGAATCTATATCCGCTGTACAAAAATGCCACATTTTTAAGAACTTTGTGAGAATGATGAGGGTAATAAAACTTGTTCTACATTCAGTCACAACCCATAATGCAGATGAATGTCTAAATCAATCTGTTTTTTTTTTCATAAAACAAAAAAGAGTTTTATAAATTATTTCACCTTTATCTTTTCTTTACAAAAAATTAAACATGTTAACTATTGTTTGTCAGTATATAAGCTAATCTTTATAATACCCAAGTCATTCGTCTTTCCTTTTAATGATAATAGCATGCAATTTCAAGATTCTTTTTAAAATCACCATTCATTAAATCATTTTCAAAGATTTACAGTTTTGCATAAATGTAAACTGCCTGATTTTAATATTAGAGATGTTTTGAAGAAAGTTGGATTATCGTTAAGTTAAATGTTGATTATCGTTAAGAGAGCTCTCCTTCTATTATAACCTTCAAATGTCACAAATTGCTTCTGATTCCTAGTTTCATATCTGCGAAAGAATCAGGCTCTCGGACAGAATAAATAAGTAATCTGAGATGAAATGAGCATTCAGCCTAACTTGGATGTACAGTATACTCAAATGCCAGCTCATAAGGCAGAAATTAACTCCTAGGAGGCAACCCGCATAAAGTATATTTAACACCAGCTAAATCAAAAGAATGGTAGGAGATATCAAATTATAAGCCAGGCAGAATATTTCATCTTGTGATGATTATTATCAATTTAAAATTTCATCGGAATTGATAGGTCATGGGATGAATTGAGATCAGACAGAATCTTTCCTCATTCCACACCAGTTTGTGCACCTTCTCTATGTGACCAATCACTGCAGAAGTTTCTCAGAAGTTAGTGTCAGCAGCACTGCTGTACAATACTGAAATGCCTATTTTTCCACATCTTACATAGGTATTATTCAGATGGCATGGCTATTGGTACAACTACAGAGGAGCAGCACACTATCAGAAGAGTCTAGAGACTGAATGGAGTGTCGTCCCACTAGCGATCTCTGGTGCCATTCTTGTTAACTACGTGCCTCCTCTTTCAGCACATTCTTATAAATTTGGTTTTATGCTCACCTCTTAGAGCTGTTTCACAGTTTGCAAATTGATTCTTATTTGGGTATAACTGTTTGTTTGTTTTTTTAAATAAAAAAGTTACTTTTTATTTTAATGTACTTAACATCTTCCCCTTTTTCACATAAGAATATAAGTATTTCACTTATTTGTATACAATTAAATAATAATTAATCAAGTAATGTAAAAAAAACATATAAATCATCATTCAATATCAATCATCAGTCATATAAAAAAAAAAATGATCTTCATAATTCAAGGCCATGATTAATAAACATTTGCAGTAATTAATTTCATAAATTTAGTTATAATTTAATTATCTAAAAATAAGGTAAATAAATATGTTCATAATTAAAAACCATGATATTACCACTTTACTATTGCAATTGAATTTTTTAAAGAATTCATTTAATTTTCTACAAAAATAAATACTGTTATTATTATCCGTTATGATTATAAATGATTAAATTCATAATTAAAAAACATGAAATTACCCATTAACTATCATAAATAGGTGCAAACTAGAATCTGACAAAATTAAATCACAATGGGTGTAGCAACTGGGAATAAAATTTGTCGGGATGTAACAAAGCGGGGTAAAATATTTTTTTAGGGAGAGACAAAGTTGATATTCGTTTTTTGCACCCCCAGAACTACTGAATACGAATTTTTATAGCAATCTAGAAATTGCTTGTAAAAAACAGCCAGTCATATCAAAGTGAAACGACACTCGATTCAGTCTCTAGAATCTTCTGATAATGCGCCGCTCCTCTATAGTTGTACCTGACTATTTTACCTCAAGGCACAACCCCAGCCTTTGCCATATAAACATTGCAGCACTGTCTTGATTTAATAACTAGGGGGTCATGAAGGTTTTGGTCCAAAAAGGGACAGTCCAATTACTGTAGGGTCTGGGGGCATCATCACTTCATAAATCTGTTCACAAGTATAGTTAAAATTTACAAGAACCATCAACATTGAAATAACTGTTTCTATTTGAGGACGAGATTTTTCAACATAAAACATTATTCAATAAAGACCATGGAGATACATTGCAAATTCAACAATTTTTAAAATAACTACAAATGAAATGTCAGGACTGCTCTTAATGAATATTTGCTTCTAACTTTCTTGCTTGTAATCATTTTTGAACATACCTTAAATAAATTATTTTCGTCTGAAAAGTTACGTAAAACATTAAGTCATTCATAAAAACATTCTTATTAAATTTAAAAAAAAATATATTTCCTTAGGGCAAGATATTTTGGCTATTCTAAGGTACCATTTTTTCGCGGGGTTTATGTGACATCACTTTTCATGCCAGCAATGCTATTTAAATGATTTTGTATTGGTTCTGGTGAAACATACATACATTTGATCTAGTTCTGTGATTAGTTAAACCATAGAATAAGATCGAAATCTTTCTTGTAAGTATTGTTTTGTGCCTATGTGCAAGAATAAAACGAAAAGTCCACCGGATAAAGTATTTTTTCTCGTTCCTAAAGACTCAACTATAAGACCAAGGTGTTGTAAAGCCATAAATAAGAAGAGATTGAGTATCTCCAATAACTGCATTGTTTTGAAGTCATTCTAATGAATACGTTGTTTCCTTTACAATCGAATTTACAATGTTGTTAATTTATGTTAAAAAGAAGCATCATCACCTCAAAAAGTTTTGATTGGACATTTGATGAATTTTTATCATTTCATATTATTTCTTTGCGGTATATTTATTTGTATATCAATGTTTCTATGGGACTATAAGTAGTATTTTTTTCTTCGTTTTAGTTAGAAGAGGATACAGAAAATTATAAGCAATACAAAATGAGTAGCCATAAGATTCCGGTTGAGATCTATAACAAAGATGTTAGAAATAATTATTATAACTGTGTAATATTCTAGCAACTGAAACACATACACCTATTTACTCGATAAAATAATTCGTATTCGTATACTTGACTGCATTTTTTGATAAAATTATTTGTTCTGCATTTATAGGTTATGTTTAGTTTTCCAAATTAATATGGGAAATTATGAATCCAAAGACCTTCAAACTGAATTAATCATCACAAAAGTATCTTATTGCTTCTACTCCTTTAAATTCAGTAGATATAAAATCTGGATTTAAAAAAAAACAAAAAAAACGACATCATAATCGCGTCTATTTTTGGAAGATTATTCGACTACTATTTAACAAACCCTCTTTCAGTCATTTTAATTAGTGACTTCACACAACACTTAATGAAAGAAACCGTGATATAATTAAATTTATCGTCGATCACTTAAAGAAAGTATCCAGCAGCAATTCGAAGTAAGCAATAAAGATTTTAAAAAAATATACATTTGAACGAAATGTATTTCTCATGCATATACTCCATTGTAATAAAAATAAAATCCAAAATTTTCAGGGTTTTATTGACAAAAACTCAGGACAATTTTGGAGACCATAGGACACCTTGAATAACGGGACGTAGGCCACCTTATTTAACAGGGAATTTTTTTTCGAGGGATTTTACTTTTTTTTCGATGGAGAGATTAAATGAGAAGGGAATTACCTTATTCAAACGAAGCAAGCCAGTGAGGAATATCAAGGATGCAAGGGTGCAAAATAATTATTACAGAAGAAGCGCGCATCCTAGAGAGATGGAAGCAATTTTAAGAAGGGCAGTTTTCAAGGGGCGCCAACGATACAGAAGATCAGTCGCCTCATAATAATAATCAAGAAAGTGAAGAGAGCATTGATGAAGAGGAGGTGATGGACGCCATTAAAAAACAGCTGGAAGGGATGGCATTGCTCCGGAGGTGATAAAATAAGGTGGTCAAGAGCTTGTCAAAATGCTCCAACAACTTTTCCAACAAATTTGGGACAGGAAAAAAATTCCAAGACATTGGAAATATAGTGTAATTATCCCTATCCACAAAAAAGGCAGCTCCACCGAATGTGAAAATTATCGGCCTATAAGCTTACTGTCAGTTGTCTACAAACTTTACACCAGCATACTGGAAAAATGGCTGAGGACAATGGTAGAAAATAAAATAGAAGATGAACAGGCAGGTTTTCGTCCTGGAAACCAAACACAGGACCACATTTTTGTCCTAAGAAGCATAGCAGAAAAGGCATGGGACAGAGACAAACACATATTCTTGACATTTTTAGACTTAAAGGCAGCATTCGGCCTGGTGCCCAGAAAAGAAATATGGGAAGCATTGGCGGCCAAGCATATTCCAGGCGATCTAATTTCAGCCATTAAGTCGACATATCAGGAGGCAAAGGGAGTTGTGCGGATCAATGGGAGAGAATATGAGGCATTCCTCGTAAAAAAAGGAGAGGCAGGGAGAAAGTCTAAGTCTCCTCCTGTTCATTGTTTTTATGGACGAGATCCATAAAATATGCAAGCGCCGAACTGCATAGATCGCCATCGGAAAATGGAACATAAGAACCATTCTTGTACAAAGCCTTTGGTATGCCGATGATATTGTCCGAATTGCTGAATCCAGAGGAAAGATGCAGGGACCCCTAATAGAGTGACAAGAAGAGCTATTCCGTACTGGGATGGTTATTGACACCTCTAAGAGCAAGGTCGGGCTGTATAGGACTTCAATGGAGGTCTTGGGCCAGGAAAAAAAAAAAAAAAAAAAGCAAGGTCCTAGTTCTATCCCGAGAAGATCAAGAAGACGTTCATCTTATCTGCCATGGGGAAGTATTAGAATTTGTGCCGGAGTTTGCCGATTTAGGGACCATAATAAGTTCATCTGGTAAGATTGACCCACAGATATCTCACAGAATTTCTAAAGCCAATCAAGTTTATTACCAGATCTGCAATAGTATAATCGTTCACCGAGAATTAGGTATGGAGACTAAAAGGCACATAAATCTGTTTAAAGCTGGGAAATGCTTGATAAGCAAGCCAGCCGCATTACTGCAGCAGAAATGAAGTACCTGAGGAGAGCGGTTGGAAAGACAAGAAGGGATTGCGTCAGAATGTACGAATAAGAGAACAGTTTGAGGTGACATAACTAAAGACCATACTCGAATCCCGACAGCTTAAGTGGTTTGGCCACGTGGAGGATGAAAGAGGACCAAAGCTCTAGAAGCTCGACCCTGTGGGAAAAGAAAGTGAGGACGGCCCAGAATTTCCTACAAGGAGAATATCCAGAGGATTGGAGGGAAAAGAGGCAAAACCCTCCAGCAGATGAAGCAACTATGTAGGTACGGGAGGAATGGCTGCAATTTATCAAGGCACCTCGACGCTGTGCCGCATTCAGACGAAGTGTCTATAATCGCCAAATACGGCGTAAGTTTTAGGAATAAGAATGAAAATTGGGTCAAAAATTATTAATCAAAATAGAGCTTATTTTTCAAAAATTTTCGAGGAGAGGGGGTATATATCACCCTGATTTTCCTCCCCCCGTACGCCACTGCTATTTAATAATAATAAAGCTGTACAGTAGAAGTTGAAAGATCCAACTTAATCAACAGGTTGGAAATGAGTTTTATTTCAATGCGCTAAGCCGGGTCCCGGTAAATCATGATAGTAGCAGTAAGTGTACACCACTTATTTCATTTCTTCCTCAACAGAGATCTGCACTTACCATAACTATCATTTTTTGCCGGGGCAACACTAAATAGCGCTTAAAACTAGAAAACTGTCAAGGAAAAATGTAAATCACAAAGTATTTAGAAGAACAGTTTCTGAAGCTTCCATCTACTCCAACAATTTAAAAATAAAATAAAGCCTAGTGTTGGATAAACACCGATAAAACTGTACAGTAGAAGTTGAAAGATCCAACTTAATCAATAGACTGGAACTGATTTCTTTACTCTTTATACTTTACCTTCGCGAACTCTCGTGGAAGGTTTATATCACTTCTGAGATACGACTTATTCTCAAAAATCAAATTTGTTGATTTTAAGGATAAGTTATCCAAAATCATGTTAAAATACTTGAAAATACTGTTAAAGTGTACATATGTAAATAAAACTTTCTTCTGTTCTTCAATGTTTAGACTTCATGCTCCCAAAAGGGCAGTTTTTATAAATTCAAGATTTGCATTTAACGAGACTATTACACACTTACCCCACATTACATTATTTAATTATATAAATAGTTTCAATCCAAATATTTGTTGAGGCGTTTATCACGTTCAGTTCCATTTCATAAGTTCTCAAGTAAATGGGACTTTTAAAGCGAGACTATCTCCTTGTATGAAACCTCTTTGGTGAAGTATAGCTATTCAAAACAATGGCGGTTTATTTACAATTACAGATGACAGTGGACAGTTTTGCAAGATTCAGTGGTTGACTGGAACTGGTTATTGTTATTATAGTGAGTGTCTTATACCGTTGTTATTTAACATAACGTAACATTTTTCGGTTTTCTAAAGATAGGTTGAACCATGGAGAAAACTGATCTCAATATTAATCTACCTCACCACACTAAAATTGGAGGATGCACTACAAGAGCTCCATATAGGCAAGGAAGAAAGCTTACTGCTGTGAAGGTAGACGTTTCTTGATGTATCCTACAGAAAATTCAAAGTTTTATTTTATAACTTTTATGTTATGGTTTAATATTTCAGAGCATATGCATTAGTTTAATATTCTTTGTCAAGGTTGAGATTTAAGTATACAATCTGGTGTAAATGGGGGTGAAAAATGTCTTTGTTTGGTCTAAAGAAATTAAGATGAACAATGCCTTTCATGATTTCTCTGAGGCTCTTAGTACATTCAGTCCCATGAGTTTTTTTAATATTTTTTCGGTGGGGCCAATCGGTTTTTTATTCATATATTTTGTAATTATTACTTTTTATAAATAATTTTATAAAATTTTAACTTATAAATTTCAGCCTTTTTCTTTACGATCCCATGGACCGTGTTGGTCTGCTGGAAAAGGACTTTTTTTTCATTTTGTATAAATATTACTTAAACTAATTGGAAACACACATAAACTGCTTTAGCAGTATAGCTAGTGTTTACACATTTATACTTCTAGAATTCATTTGAATATAAAATACCCAAGACCCATAAAATGACGGTGAATAGTCTGTGGCGTCAGGCAAAATAAGTGATTCCCCTAACTAAAATAGCCTTTTCTAGCCTCCTAACGTAACATAATAACGTATGTATTGTGATGTCTGTCCACAAAATCTGCACTATTGCTTGAAGTGTTTTGCCGAAAAAATTTTTGATAAATAATGTTGAAATTATAAAATATAATACATGCAAGTGTTTCAACTAATTTTTTTATTCTTCAAAACCTACTTTTTACAATTATAAAAAATTATCATAGTAGTTACAAAGTTTTAAAAGGTTTATTTATAAATAAAATAATTTATAAATATATATTTTTGTTCTAATATTCAAATGATACTAAATTTTATATGTAAACTTATGACATTGTAAAACAATGGTAGTAAAAGTTCATAAAATAAATAAAACCCAACAAAAACTTTTATTATATTATTTTATGTATTATATATTTAAAAAAATAGTAAAGCAATTGATAAAAAATATTAAAAAATAAAATTCCATAAACAAAGAGCATCACGCTATTCATCAGGACCAATGCGGTCCCTTACTATAGAAATAATAACAAAAACGTGGCCTCCTGGGCTAGAAAGAAGGTAAAAGTAGATAAGACAGTGGGCGGTACCAGGGTCTGTGCAAGTTAGCTTGCGGTCCTATTAGCCTCGGGGAGGCTGAATGTGTTAAAAAGCTTTATTCATTATAAAAAATAATTCACAGTTAATAACTCATGAACTTCTCGGTGATGTTTACAGAATTAAATTTGGCTGTTGAAATCCTACAGAGAATCCCTTATTTTGTGCAATAATTTTGATAAACAATCTAGACCGATTAAATAGAAAAGAAACATCCAGAAGTAATAGTAAAAGTTTAGCATCAATCCGTGTGACTATGAAGGAAATTAGATTGAAATCCTTATATATATTTGAAATATGGATTTTTATTTCATTTTTTACTAAATAGGTATAATATATTATTAAAATGTGTGACATCTGTTAATTCTCAACTTTGAACTATTATATGGCGTTTGAACCCTTAATTAGGATTGACCAAATCTAAAAACATACCCAAATTCAGGTATTCATAATTCTCCATTTTTATTCTTTAACCCAATTTTATTATCCTTGCGCTGAATAAATAAATGATAGATAAATACTGATCTTATCTACTTTTTTTTTTTTATGATTAATTTAGGCCAATACATTGTTTGAATTATCTTCTATTTCTAAAGATCAATTCTGAATAAATTTTGATTTCTTTCTCACCTTTATTCTGTACCTCCAAGTTATCTTAAGGCTTGGAGGTTTTGTTTTAGTCCATCTTCCAATTTTTGAGGCTAAAATTTCTTCTATGAATCAGATATATTCCATGCAGGTGATTAACCCAGTGATGATTTATAATTTTCAATTATATATCACTGATGTCATTTGTAATTTTTACTTATTAATAAGGTTATAACGTTTTTATTGTTAACTTCCTGTAAAACTAGTGTAACTCTTAACTTCATTGAGATTATACCTTAATATATAATAATTATGTGTTCTTTTATGTCATTGATTATTATTTCAGCTTTGAATTTTTCATTGTTTTGAAACAAAATATGTATCTATGTTCGATTTTCCTTGACAAACTAGCTTTCTCAGGTTTATACAATCAGCGATGAATCTCAACATCTCCTAATTTACAATGTTCCTGCTATCGGGATAGGTGAAGAAGTTCGTAACCTTTGCCAACGATTTGGCGAAGTCTTGTCGTGCCAACAAGTTACTAATGTTGAAAGTATTGAAGAATTCACAAATGTATATCATGTTCATTATGCAACTTTAAAAAGTTCAAGGTAATTTAATTATTTATTTTTCTAATTTTAGTTTCTTTTAATTGTGAATAAATATTTCTCTTGTTAGTAATCAATCAACTATGTTTCCCTCCTTCGTATCTTTTAAATTAATTTAGAGCCTTCTTTGAGTACAAATCATGTTTAATTATTGCATTATATTAGGTCAATAATGCTAGTTTATTTTTCTTTAAGGGTCTTTGCTTGAGTTTTTTTTTTAAACTAACCAATCACTTTAAGAGTTTTTGGTAAAACTTCCCCCGACTACCGCCTTAACAGAAGTACCTTAGGAAGTACCAGATGCTGTCACCGCACTAGCACTCTATTGCCATTCTTTTTAACTGCTATGCACTAAATTATAAAATTCTTATTCATTTGAATTATTTCTGCTTTGATTAAGTATTATTTAAAATTATTACTGCTGTCAAATTATGCTCGCTAAAGAGTTAAACAAAACCCCAATAGATCCTTTTCAGTTGAGGTTGGGGTCTTACCATAATTCGAATTATTACTGCTTTAATTAGATCACAGTTGTTGACTTCTGCTTGCTCAAGAGATATACAATACCTCTAACGAATACTATAACTCTAATATCATCTGTATAGCTTTTTTCTTTATAAGAAGAAAATTTTCTTAGTTTTATTTAGTAATGAATTTGCCTAAGCAGGTGTTGAACATTTCTCTTGCATACTATTTTAATTTGTTAAAAGTGTAAATAATAATTTTGGTAATATAAAAGTTCACAATTTTAATATTATTTTAGAAAATATTGATTAAGTTGTTTTTATATTATTCAGGTTCGCTAAAAGGAATCTTGACAATAGGGCATTCTTTGGTGGTGTTCTGCATGTTTGCTATGCTCCTGAATTAGAGACTGTAGAAGAAACAAAAAACAAGCTAATCACAAGGAGGAAAGAAGTTTCATTTCATTTGAAGCAGCAAGAATTTCCAAAACAATTTAGAAATGAAGGGTATTTTTGTATTATTATTTTAAGTTTTATATTTTATTTTTTTATTTGTTATAGTAGGAGAAGTATAAATCTTCAAATGTGCTGGTTCTATAAAATATAGTTTTCTTGTAGGGATTAATATATTTTAATAATTAAATTTGCAAACCTCACACTAAAGAGCGGCATTTGAGAAGAAAAATAAGGTGATGATTATATTTGGAAATCACTATTTTTAAGCAGTATAAAAATCATGCAATGATTTTAATAGACTTAAAACGGCTTTTTTAATTCTTTCAAGATTTATACCATATAATAACACCTCTACCTATATGTTTGTTGATTTAGATGAATACTTTAATATATAAGAATAAAGGTAGGTTGTTGCTATTTCACCAATTTATTTATTACGATGCAAATTTCGACCTACAAACCATCCTCAGGCATCTTAAAAATATTTAAAATGCATATACTGTCATATTTAAGACCAATCACCTGTGATGACTGAGATGGCTCCCTTATTGTTATTTTATTTTTAAAGTTTGACAATGTATATTTCGACTTGGTCTGGATTGGACTTAAATATGACAGTATATGCATTTTAAATATTTTTAGGATGGCTTGTAGGCCGAAAATTTGCATTGTAATAAATAAATTGGTGAAATAGCAACAGCCTGCCATTATTTTTACCTCTACCTATGTTCTTTCAATACTTATAAATATTATGAATCAAATATGTAAAAAAAGAAAATTACAGCACAAATATGATTAATTGAAAAATGCTAAAAATTTATATTAGATTCAGTATTTAATTATAAACAAACAAGACTTATTTAGGACAATGGATATCATTTTAATATATTTTTTATATATCTAAGGTAGAGAAATTAACAAACAATTTTGAGATCTCTCTTAACCTTCCGATAAACCATGTTTCTATCAGTTGTATGAAGCCGACATGTTTGTTTATTTTGGAATATAACAAGAAATCTACCCTTTTATTTTTATTTTTTTTATCCTATTCTTTCGATACCTCCTTACTTTAGTTCAAACCGCGTCTCCATCCCCCATCCATGTAAGTTTTTAACTTTTTATTCTTTATAATTTATTTACAAATATTTAATTTTTATCGGTAATCTAAAATACTATTCATTGTGAATTTATACATGCTTCTAATTAACACTGAAATTAAATAGTCTTGTATGCTTGCTGATATTATACTACGATCGGAAAGCAAAGAGCCCAAGACAAGTCTGTTAAGACTTTCAAAATTATTTGTTTCATATTTGTCGAAAGCATTCAAGAATGTTTTACTGATATCGAGCCTTCTCAATGATGCAAATATCGATGAAGAAACGGGAAAGTTCAATTAAATACTTTCTCTCTTGGTCAATCTTTTTTTTTGTATTTAGGATTTGATTATTTGCTTGCAAATAATGTTACTTTTTTTTTTCAGGAAATACCGAGGTAAAAAGCGGAAATTTGAAGAAAATTCAACTAGCGAACCAGATGTACTTTTTTATAATTATGGCCAGCATTTTAATCAAGTAAGTACCCTTTAGTACATGTTTCTTATTAAAGAGGATTATAAGTAGGATATCTCTGGCTTGCATGGGCTGTTAGCAATACAAGCTCTATAAATTATAAACCTAGTGTAACAGGTTTCTTATTATCCTTATATATATTTTTACTAGTAATTGAATAAGTTGTTTGACTCATGTGGTTAGAATTTCAAAATATTCAAAACAAATAATCATAAATACTAAGTTTATAAGGCTGAAGAAAAATAGGGAACAAATTCTAATAATTGGGTACTGTTGTATGATTTTCGTTGAACACCAGAAGGAAGTTTATTTGTTCTTCAACCTCTCCCAAGTAAAATTCTCACTTGATATGAATTTGATCATGTAGATCAAGGACTCATTGTGGATTGTTATTTCTTTTGTGAATGGAAGTCGACAGCTGTCATCTTCTTAGAGCTGTAATAATTTCAATTTTATTTTTATCAGTTACAAAATTAATGGAGGATTCCTTATGGAATATTATCTTATCTTAAGAGGTAATTAAAAACTTGATCATTGGCAGAAGCATTTCTTGATTAATTAATAAAATAAATAATATATGCATTCATGTTTTATCAAAAATTTGACATTTCATGTGATGAAACTAGAAAGATTGATCAATTATTTTACTAGTGTTTGGATTGCTTATGCACATATATCATACAACATATATTTCTCTTTTTTAAACACTATTAATAATTTTAAAAAATTACATTACAATACTTTTCAAGATTCAGGGAGTAATTATTTAATGATATATAAATATATACATATAAATCATCTATTTAAATGTGTTTGTATATATTTGTGTATATATATTTATTTTGTATATTTAAAAAAAAATTGATTATTTAAATCATACCCATTGATCAATAACTAAAACAAATGTATGTTTGCAGTTCAATCAACCCCCACCTTCTGATCTTCAATTACCAGGACCTTCTGAAGTAAAAGTAAAAGAAGAGAAAATAATTGTGGATGTAAAACCTTTCAAGAAATTGATTCCCACCAAAGTATCTAGGATTATTTTTCATAATAAAAACAACAATGAAATTAAGGCTGATAGTGTAAAATAGTGTTACCCATAATTTGAATATGTTATTGCCCTGTGATAATACTCTATTAGTTTAATTTATTGTATATTTTTGAAGGTTACAAAAATAAAAAAGTTGTTATTGCTAGTCACTAATTACTAGCGCTGACTAATTTTAAAGAAAACAATAATCATACTTGAGTATTTTTAGAGTAATCTTCTGCTGTATTTCTTGTAATAAGGATGAATATGATTTTATGATGAATTATAAAATTTTACCAAGTATAACTTAGGTACCAATCTCATAAAAAAACAAAAAGGTGATTTCAAAATCTTCAAGCAATTCACATTTATTGCTTATTACAGCAAATAAATAATTGTTAGGGAAAAGTAATTAAAATTTGTTACTTTATCATTTTATTTATTTTTAAGAAGTTAATTAAGATATAATAAATTATTGTTACATTATTTCTTGTTTTATTTATGTTACCCCCAAACCCTTTTCTTCTAGAACCAAGCGGCTGCTAGGCCTAAATAGAAATAAACTCTGATTACCAGAGGGCTTACAGGCCATTGCAGACTTAAAAGGCATCTAAAGATTTGCAAAGTGGTGGCTGATGAAACCTGTCACTTGTGCGAACAGGCACTGGAGACTGCCCAACATTTTATAGAAGATTGTGACCGGTATGTGTCTCTAAGATATAGCCTTCTAGGTTCTGACAGAATACAGAAGCCATAAGGCTTCCTCCTTTGAATGATCATCTCTTGTATTTTGCTAAGAAAACCAGAAGGTTCGATATGGAGGAATCATAAGTTTTCATTGCTTGTTGTGTTTCTCTCACCATTAATAGTACCAGTATGTTACCCTTAAACCTGACTTTGTATAACACTGTAGAAATCATACATAATTATTTCAAAAACTTGTTCAGTATTGATATTTGTGATTAAAAACATATTTAGTACAGTTTACTGGTACTATTTGGTACCATACCATTTACCGGTGGCAAAAAGTTATGAAAATTCAAAAGCTATTACAGCAAAATAAACATAAAAATTTGAATTTCTAAGTCCAACAAAAGCAATGGCTCAGTATTAATCTATTTCAAATTAAAATAATAATGGTAATTTGGATTTTAAGCTACATGTCCACTCGATAGGTGTACTCCCTAGAGGATTCAGCTCCGAATATCTGAGGGTACTGGTCAGAAATGGTTCATTCTCGGAGTTATTCTCGAGATTTCTAGCACGATTAATTTTGAAATGCACATGTGCTTTTATTTTATCCTGATTAGCGGGATAAAACCAGGTGGCTACTTAAGAGGTCATTAGATTCAATCAGTTATGTTGAATTTTATTGACTTATATTATTGTTAACTTGCCATTACTCTGTATCTTAGTTTCAGTAATTTAAAAAAGTAATAGGGATGTTTTATATAAGTGAAAAACATTACATTCATCGGATGAAGGAAACCCCTCCAATACTCATACTATGATCCATTAATATTTCTCCATTATTTGTAGGTACTTAAAAATTATATTGATAAATAAAATTTAAAATAAACAATTTATGGCTATCAATATTTTATTGCACCTTAAAATTCATAGTTTTATCTAGGTTTTTAAATTTCCACATTTTTCCATGATTATATATAATGATGAAGTGTTTATAAACTGAATGTTTTTATAATACCGAAGTGTTTTAACATTTTTAATATATTAATTTTGTAAATAGTTTTAATATCCTAGAATATTGAAAAAAAAAAAAGAGGTATGCCATTGCAACTAAGTTAACAACTTAGTCAGTTAATATTAAAAATTAAGAAAAGTCTTTTTATGAAAAACTAATTGATTATGTTTGCCAATAAAAACAAAAATAGACCAAAGCCAGCAACAATTGAATAAAACACAGCTATTATGTTTCACCATGAATAAAAGCAGATTTATAACCACAATCAATTGCATTACACTTTATTGATTACACGTTTTTCCTTTATATGCATTATCTATATTGACATTAGCTCTTAATTATATACAATTTCAATGACATTTTCTTCCATCTGAATACACTATAATTTACTCAGATGTGAAATAAATAAACGAGTAATGGAAGTGAAGAAGCTATGAAAATTGTGTACCTGAGTAAAATTCCATGATAAATCAGTTCAGTTTTCAACATTTTCTTTTTTGTTGCCCAAGTAGATTAATTCAATTTAATAACTGTCATATTTCATAAAATCACTCTTAAACATTACTTAAATGACTAATAACAAAGAATAAAATGAATTCAGAATATTGTTCACTGGCCTTTCTGGAAATTTCCAGGTTTGCAAACATTTGAAAAAAAAAAAATTGCGACCAAAAATTTTACATATCCATTTCTTTTTATTTTTATTAATCATAATTTTCTCTCGATTTTCAAGAGATTTATAAAAATAATAATTTATATAATATATTTTTATAATTTTTCATTGATAGTCAAAGGCATGCTTTATGTTAAACTTCACGTCAATAAATAACAAAAGCATTAAAGCGTATATCTCACCCCTGGTCTACATAATTTTGGCATTTTGAGTTTTACAATCCCCTTGTTTTTTTCAAGTACACAACTTGATTTTCGTCTAATGACCTGAGGCCCGGCTTCGGCCTTGAGCTAAGCGATTCCTTTTATTTCAAACATATGTAATTGCATTAGTACTGGTATTTGGCCAGTCAGGTTGAGCTTCAAGAGCAGAAAGGAAGTCCTTGGCTTAAAAATAAAATCTATTTAGTAGATTAACTGTTATCTCAACCACTCCAGATAATATATTATATTCTATTTATTCCTGGGTCATCTAGATTCTATCCATTGGAAGAAATGGAGATGTATTTCTTTCTCGCTATCATCTGCCTGGCTCAGTTATGCGGCGCACAGGTTAGTGGTGAATAATTCGCAATACTAATTAGACAAGTATTATAATTCGTTGATAAAACATGCCAGTTTAACTCAGTTCAGGCCAAACAAATTGTTTTGTGCAGTTATATTTCACACGTCCATATTACACATTATTGCATCACAGATAAGACAAACATAGAAGTACAAGATTTTTCCTTTTTCGCAACAAGTTGCTGCTAGATTATCTGATGTGTTTATTGTTTTAGCCTATACTTTGAAGGTTGCTTGCTGGAATGACAAGAGTTCAAATAAAAGAACTTCTATGGCGATTTTAAGCTTAAGTGATAATCAAGTGTAATATCGATATATCGATAGTTGTTAGTCATCAATGTTCTCACGATTATTGAAATATATAACACCTGGATCTACATAACTTCGGGGGTCACTTGAAATATTTGTAGACTGTAAATATAAAATGCATGTTATAAGTGAGCCTGGATTACTATATGTCAGTAAAAACTGGAACGACAGTGGAAATAAAAAATATTCATACATCCTTCTTTCAATCCTTAAGCACTGTTTATTTTAACTTGATGATTAATAATTTAACCGTTATAATAATACTACAGCTTAACGAACCCTGAGGTTCGCTGCTGATGCTACCAATAATCGTTGCCTATCTGTTCCCCTTAAAACTTGACTGAACAATATCTCAGTTAACATAATCCTCCCATCTAGTTCTCGGCCTATCCCATAGATGTTTACCTACTGGTTCAGCTCTGACTATTCCAACAACTATACTAGCCTGTTTCAATCGAAACGATGTGATTAATTCAATTATATCAACAGGGTTCAGGTAGGGATTTGAGGAATTGGTTCCACCATCGGAACGGAACGAGATCATATGCGATTTCATTCGTTCCAATGTTCTTAGGTTTCGTTCCAATCTGAAATTTTATTTTAGCGTCCGTCTGCTCTAATTATGTCACTTTTTGCAGTAAGAATGTATGATCGCAATTTGGAAATTTTAAAAACACCGATTAAAATGGCAAGATACATGATAACAAACATAATTAACTTAAGTTAATTATATTTGTTATAATATATCTAAAAATTATTTATTAATTAATAAAAAAAACTTTAGATTGACTAAACGAAAATGTGATAACATTCAATGAGATTTCATATCATTGAAAATTTCACAAATCATAGACAAAATTATTAGGAATTAGAAACCCTTAGAGATTCCGCTTCATATTTTATTTTAAACGGAAAATCGTTGGAACCGCTAAAATCCATTTACCCATTCACGAGTTATAAGAGGAAAAGCGAATGAAAAATCAGAAACTATGCATACCGGTTTACCTTTAAGTCTTCCTCTAAATTGTCATAAAATTGTTGTTGCACCTCAAAAATAGATTTATCCGTTTACGAGATATGAGAGGAAAAACGAACAAAGATCGAAAAATTTCACTCTCGTTTTTCTTAAGCTTAACCGTAAAAAGTCGGAAAATCGTTTGAACTGCTAAATTCCATTTACTCGTTCATGAGATATAAGAGGAAAAGCAAATGTAAAGTCAGAAAGTTTTCAAACTGATGTTCCTTATTTTTCTTTTAGAATAACAAATTAAAAAAATGTTTGTTATATAAAAATTTACTAAATAATTCGTTATCTATTATTCGTTAGTCGAAATACAGTTTGAATGCCAGTGGAAGAACTGGTAATTTTGTGCTTTCACCCTATGCTGACTTCACCCTAACTACAACGAATTCTATACAATGAACAGAGTTCATCTGTCGAGGTTTCTTTATTCTTCATTAATACAATAATCTGTGAATACAAAAATAAAAATAATACAGCATATTTTAGGATTTTTTATAAATAACGCCAGATTTTTCCGATATTAATAATTAAATTCTCTAGAAAATCATCCTATATTGAGTGAGCATCGGGATCAAATGCATCGTATCCTTGGAAACATTTAAATTGCATAATGATCAATTATTTCTTCTATTTGTCCAATGTTGGCATTTTAGATTAAATAATTCTCCCTTTGCCTTGAAAATATGCCTAATGTAATGTATTTCTTTTCCTTATTCGAAATAGGTGACGTCATAATTTAATTTACTCCACATCATTTGAAACTGACCATTCCTAGCTCGTTCGATAAATCCATCTCTTGCTTGTTCATTTAATCTGGATATGAAGGTAGTTTTATGTCGTACCAGCTTGCCTAGTAATCCCTGAGCTGAAAATTCTATGCCAACACTCCTTTCTAGTCTTCTGAAGGCACTCACCCAAGTTAAATGACTGCATCCTGGCTATTTATTCCATGTTGACCAAGATGAGATCGGAACGAAAAATGAAACCATTATTAGTAAATTAGCTAAATTCGTCTCTGGTGTTAACAGAACAAACGGCTGGAATGTATGTAATCATCTTAAAGGGACTTAGGTTTGAATTTGTAGAGTAGCTAAAGTTTCAGGGCTCTTCATTGAGGAAATAAAAGCAAGATTGAAGGTCTGATATGCTCGTTATTTCTCAATCACAAAATGAAAGTTAAAATTACAAGTTAATTATTCTTTTTACCTTTGTTGGCAGGTGTTAAAAGATTACATTGACTGAAGAACGTCTTGAGGTTTTCATTAATAAAGTTTTGCGTTGCATTTTCTGCCCTGAGAAAGAAGATTCAATTGGAGAATTCAAACACAGAATGGCGTGATTTGCACTTAGGAATGGGCCGTTCCGAATATCATTCTGAACGGAATGGCTCGTTCCTTCAACCCCCGGAACTGGTTCGGGTACAACTTTAAAATGAGATCGCGCTATCAGTCTGCCAACGAACTTACCCCAAGGTTGCCGCACTAGCACTCACTAGTGCCATTTGTGCTAACTAACTGCTTTGAATTCAATTGCAAGATTTTTATTCATTAGAATTATTAAAGCTTTAAATAGATATTATTTAACATTATTAGCTCAGTAATAATGTGTTCACTATCCTCACTCAAGAGAGAAGCAAAACCCCAATGGATCCTTTTCAGTTGAGGCCCCAGCCTTACTGTAATTTCAATTATTACTGCTTTAATTAGATCATAGCTGTGGACTTCTACTCCCTGTGTTCGCTCAAGAGATATACAAACCCCCAAAAGATCCTCAATTTTCTAAGAGAGTAGTATAATATGAATTAACAACAAAATTACATTGCTTTTATATAATTTTATTATATGTTGTAGAATGCCACTGAATCTATAGATGGGTTTCCAGAAGAAGTTGAAAATTCTGAAATTAATGAGGTACCCATTAATTGCAACAAAGTTAAAGAGTAAGTGATTTGTACTCTTATCTACATTGTTTGACAATATGTTTGCAATGTTGTCTGAGGGTTGAATGACTGAAAAAATTGATAATTGAATGACTGCAAAAGAGTTGGATGATGCCGTTTTACCTTAACACCCTAAATATTATTTTATATTTTTATACTAATGTTTTACAAGTTTTTTTTCTATGCCTATGGTCATGTTGTCCTTTCTTGATAAGGTGTTCCTAAATGCTTTGTATCTTCTTCTTGTTCTTTTTGCCTAGTCTAATGTTTTTATTTATTTATTTTTTATCCTATGCCTTGACATATATATTATATTTTAAACAATAATAATAGAAATAAAAAATAACATTGCATTTATAAATAATGAATAATAATTTGGTTACAATTAATTTTGGATTTATATGGTTTGAATATATAAGAGTATTAGAATTTTGTAATGAATGATGTTTTTAAATATTGAAGTATAACTAATAATAATATTACAATCAACTTTTATTTGTTATAAGATTGCTGTTCAGATCTGGATAATTTTAGAAAATATATTAAATTGTTTGTCATTTACTCTCTTTTCTTGAAGGCTTTAAAAAACTCATTGAAATACACATTGTCCATTATCAAGCATACTTTTGATGAATGATCTTTTTTTATTTGGAGAGTTTTCATTATCCTACACTCTGGAAGTTTATTTGTAATTTATCCATTTTTTGTCCAATTTATTTAAAAACTTCTATGTTTGTGTGCCGAGGCATCCAATGGGGCTCACTGGATGCCTGGAAGACATAGATTATGCAGATGACATCTGTATCTTAGCACACAGGCATACAGATATTTCGGGGAAGTTGGCAGACCTGGAAATAAATGCAAGAGATTATGGCTTAGAGATAAATAAAGAGAAAACCAAAGTGATGAAGGTTAACTCGAGATCCGCTAACCCTATATTACATGGGAGTGAAGAATTAGAGACAGTCGAGTCATTCCAGTATCTGGGTAGCATGGTGGCACAGGATGGGGGCACAGAACAGGATATTGCAAGTCGAATCCGTAAAGCCAGAGGGTCATTTGCGCAACTGAAGATGATCTAGCAATCAAGTGAAATCTGTCTTGAACAAAAATCCGCATTTTTAATACAAATGTTAAGGCCATCCTACTGTATGTATCTGAAAACTGGAAGGTTACTAAAACTATAACAAGGAAGTTACAAACCTTTCTTAGCAAGTGTTTGAGGAACATTTTAAGAGTGTGGCGGCCTAGATTGATTAGCAATGAGGAGTTTTGGCGAAGAACAGAGAGGTTGTTGCCGAAATCCGCGAAAGGAAGTGGAAATGGATAGGGCACACCTTACGCCGGCCAAGGGACAACATTGCAAGAGAAGTCCTCTACTGAACCCTGTACGGAACCCTTACGGATGCCGTATAGTTGGCCGACCCAGGATAACTTGGAGGAGATCCATAGAGGCTGATGCAGAATGTGCTGGAATCCGATCATCTGATCTCTGGAATCCGAGAAATAGGAGAACTGGCTGCAGATAGAGACAGATGACGAACATTCATAATGGTCCTACGCTCCAACAGAGATATCAGGAATTAATCATGTTTGTTTGTCAACACCAGGATAGAAGTTAAAGTACTAAAACATGGAAGTTTTAAATAAATTATACTAAAAATGGATAAATGACAAATAACTTCCAGAGTTAAGGATAATGATGACTCCCCAAATAAAAATAGATAGCTCTTAAAAAATATCTTTGATAATGGATAGTATATGGTCCAAAAAGACAATAAAATGAAATAAATGCAGCATAATATTATGAAGTATGAAGGTGCTACTAAAAACATCCAAAAAAATAAAAAAATTACAGAAAAGATAATTTTTATAATAATAATTTATTAACAAACATTAATTTTTATATACTTGCATATTTGGACCATTTCATTAGGGTCAGGTTGAGTAATTGTGAACAAGCGATGTCAGAGCACTCTGTAGGGCTAATGAAAAATTACAGATAATAGAAACCGCAAGTCCTTATAGAAGATTTTTTTTTTTGTTATATTATTAGTTTGTTGTCTTAACTTCAAGAAATATCCCTTTTTTCTCCTGTATTATTTTTTGTGGAACCACAATCAAATGTTCACAATTGCCATGTAATATGAAGTCTTGGGGCAATTGTGAACTAAATATTTATTTATTTTATATTTTATTTATTCCTATTATTCCTGCTGAGAACTCAGTTAATGAGGTGCTCGATTGAGTGTACCTGAGAAACTATTGCAGGACCCAGCAGTGTTACTGATTTTATAGAGATCAAAGAACTAGACAAAAAAATGTTAATAAAGCAAACTTGAATCCCGTCGAAGGAAAATGAACTCGTCTCAAATCTCACACCTATGGGAAAGTTTTCATAAAGAATGCTTCTTAGACCAAAGTATATGTTCACAATTACTACATTTTTCAGGGGCAATTGTGAACAAACCCATTGAATAGCGAGAATACTAAATATTGAAAAGCTATGGATGGAATCAGAAAGAAGTCAAACAGTTGAATTGGATGGTTTGGAGTGTTTCTTTTTTCTTAATAAAATTTACTTACTATATATAAGATTTAAGATAGAATTAAAGAAATCTTTTCACAATTACGCCTCCTGACCCTATATATTTTAACAATTTTTTCCTGTACTGGAATCATTTGTGCTAAATTGATAAATAATTTGTTAATTAATTTTAAAATATCCATTAATTTATAGCGATCGACCATCATACAAATGGATAAGAGTACTATGGCCCACTAACTGTTTGCCAGCAGATGTAGTATTAGGTGGTATTGATTCACCCAATCTTTGTGGTAAGGTTTATGTTGGGAGGGCGTGGTACAAGGGAAATCTTCTACCAGCAAAAGTTTGCGGTTCTGATGGCAGGGCCTTTGTCTCATACAGAGACACTGAAGTAATGCTGAATGAATCTGAGGTATGTTTCAAGTTTTGTATTTGATATTTCAATTAATTTTTCTTAAACCTTTTAATATTGAACATCCAATGCAGTTTTTGTGACCTTCCTTTGTAGGACAAAAATATCAAGATTCTGTTTTACTTGAGATAGCCGGTGAGGAAGTGGGGATAGAAATCCACTCTAGCCCAAAATCCTTCCTGCCAATGATTCCTTCCACTCATTTGAAATTTGGTATGCGGGGTTGTTTTCTAGGCAGTACAATATCATAGTATTGGGGATAAATTTGAATTAAAATTTCAGCAGATTTTAATTCTTTTTCACGGTTTTTAAGGTTTTACATAGCTCTACAGCCCCTCCACATTGAGTTAGAGAGTTAAATTTGTAGTTCAATTGATTTGGTGTCAGAAAATTGCCTTTTGGGGGTCACAACTATTTTTTTCCACCCCGCATATTTTCAAATTTTTGTTTTAGTTCTTTAATATTTCTCAGTTATTATTGATCCTATCAAGATAAGTTGTATAACAAAAATTATAGTAAAAATTTTTAAAACAAGTTATGCAATGCGACATAATAAGTTTCTTGGACCGATTTATTTAAATATTGGCATAAAAAAGTTCATCTTTGCAAGTTATTGGTTCACAAACTAACTTTCAATTTCTCACGAGGTAATTTTGATGGAACTAAAATTTCTAGCTATTAAAAACAAAAAGACAATGGAAGCCAAATGAAAGGAAGTGAAAATAGTTTTAATGAAAATTTATATTGGAATATGGAAATACGATTTAAGTGATGCAGACCTTCTGCTCACACTTTTTTAAAAATTGTTTTCAAGGAACCTCTAAGTAAGATAAATAGAGGCTTGATGTTAAATAATCGAAATATTTATTTATAATTATTCATTTTTTTAATTAATTCCAATTTAGGTGCTATGCACTGAGCATGCAATCTGGAAACCAATAAAAAAAACTAGAATTCCACCAAGCGCGTTTCCTGTTGGCAATACAGAATATGGAGAACCACTTTATATGGGGAGATGGTTTGTCGATTTACGCTTAACTCCGGGAAAGGTAATGATGAATAAATTATGTTAATAAAAGTAACATTAAAACTATAAATGAATATTTTAAGCAGTCTTAAGTTGCTTTTGTAAGTAATAATGATGCAACTGCTATTGTTAGCTTAACATTAATTTTAAATTTCTTTAGGGATTAGTGAAGAGAATTCTTCCGATTTTAAATTCCTTTATTGAAATTACATTTGTAGCTAGAAATATTTCAGAGCAAGTGCCCCATCTTCCGGTCTTTTCTGTGATGCATCATTACATAAATAATAAGTTGATGATTATATAAAATTTATTATTATTATGCTCCCTAATTATAATTAAATTGTATTAATGAGTATAATATTTACTCTATAAAGTATGTTAGAGAAAGATTTTCCTGTGAACTTTTTCTTGTTTATTATGATATCCATAATAAAATTTCGTTCATTACTAATAAATTTAAAAAAAAAATTATTTAGCAAAAAAGGTCCCATCCATTTCCATTACCACACTGAACTCTGAAACATTAACCTTGTTTATTCAGTAATTTGCATTATATTCTGCATTACCTTCCTAATATCTATTATTATTATTAAATCTTCTATTTTATTCCGTTATTTTTTAAAATAACATGGTTTCGAAAATATGTTGTGTAATGATTATTATATTATTTAATTGATATTTTATAGTTTTCCTATTCTCTTTTTATTTTATTACCAGTTTCTTTATAATATCTGTGCAATAATTGTTCAGATTTCTAGTGTGTTTTAAATTTAAATGCTTGTTTAATGTTTTTTAGTTAAAAATATAGCTTCAGTGATTCTTCTATTTTTGTGTGTTTAATATCTATTATTTGTGGGTAATTGCTTCCATGTACTACTATGCTGAGCAGCAAGAGCAGTTGCGTTTATGTTTTTGTTGTTTTTACAAGTTATTTATTTGTTGATTGATCTGGGTTATTAATTTTTTCGACGTCTCTTCTATTTGTATTCCCTCGCAGTCTTGACCTTTGACTTTATAAATTATATTTTGCTTATCATTTTCTACTACTATATCCTTCATATCATTTAAATAATTCTTCGTTTTATTATCACTATATAATCCTAACTTTAAAAAATGATGTTCATATGCTATGCAGGTCTTTTTTATCTTGTCTGTCAATCTGAACACATAGTTCATTTTGAGGTATTGGTATATTTTAGTGCTCTTAATGTTTTGTTCTATATTATTTTGTTTATCCGTTGGTTCTTAATCCTTTTTTTTGTTTATTATTACTTTGTAAAAATATGTTATTGCAGTTTGTTTCGGTTTTATCACTTTAAATATATTATTAATTATTATGTTATGGTTAGTTGAGCTCGAATGTTTTGTGAGGCTACTTTTTGTTATGAACTATTGAAATAAAGGAATTTAAAATTGGAAGATATTTCTTCACTAATCTCGAAAGAAATAATTAAATCTTCCTGCAGAAGATCAGTTCTAAACCGCACCTAGAAATTTTGACACAAATGAAATATTTTTCCTTATTTCAGTAGTTGGAAAAAAAAAAAAAGAAAGAAGTTCAAGAATACAGCCAAATCGAAAATCAGCTATCTATGACTTTACCAGCAACTGTACCCTTAGGGCTTTTATGGCACTGATTTATTTTATTTACATTATTATTATTATTATTTTTTTTTTTTTTTGCAGGTTGAATCAAGCTCAAAAATCTTACAAATGACTTATGGCAACCGAGTATACCGTAGCTCTGAATATGAAATTCTTATAGTTAAGTCTGGTAATGATTTTTAGTTAGCTTCCTTCACTTTTAAGGGATAATGTTAAGTTTTTAAATTATAATAATTAATTATATCCAATAATTGTGAGTATAAAATTAAACTATAAATCCAAACTTTTTAATTATTAGGCATGTATGTTTGCATGTGCTTGGAATATAATGGCAATGAAATTCAAATGTTTGTTTTTTGTTTTTTTAAATATTAGTTTTTAGAGATAGTTTTGATATAAACCAGGGCACGAAATAGTTATTAAACCTTTTTTTTTTTTTTTTTTTTTTTTTATAATGTAGACAAAACACTAAATCTTTCAATACATTCCACAATGGCATCACCATCATTTTAACCATTTAAATGATGTTTCACATAAATAATACTGTTCTTTCTAAACCGCAGGTTAACTTTAATATTTTCACTAGTTTTTCTTCATAAAATTAGAACATTTTGAATTCTCTACAATCTTATTTGAATTAATAAATTGTTTATTTCTAACTAAGTTTGTATTTTTAATATTTATAGTTATTATTATTACATATTTTAACTTTATTCATTTATTAACTAATGTAAGTTATTTGCTATGATTATTATCACAAATAATAACTAATTTGAAACAAAAATATTGTCTTTTTTTTAATCCTCCATTTTCCACAAAAATGTACTTGAATTTTGGAGTAATGTCATATGACTTATCCATATCGTACGAATCCACCACAAACTGGTCCTAATCTACAAGAATCTATACATTGTTCCTGAGTAAATCAACATTTACTAGGCAAATGTTCCAAAATTTCAGAGAATTGGCGATCTACAAAAAAACATCAATTTTCTCTCGAATCCATTCCTTGTAATCCAATATCCTTTGTACTAAATCTTTAATGCTCCTTATTCTATCACAAATAAAAATATCCCTGATGTCTTTAATATCCCATACTTTACACAATGTAAAAATAGGTAAAAAATTTAAAGAAAGAAAGAGAACCTTTCAGTGCGAAAATGCCAAACAATATATTTTTGTTATTGAAATAAGTCAACTTACGAATTGAAAGAATATAAAATATATATAAAAAAAAAAAAAAAATCAAGATGGTATTACTCCCGCAAGGTTTTTCGTTAAATTGTTCTTTATACTTAAGACAATATGCCTAGAAAACAGAATGTAGAAACCTGCTATGATGCCAAAAGGGCAAGTGTGATTGGCATGGAATTTGAACCAAACCATCGACTGTTTTAAGCTGGAGGAAACGGGAAGTGGCACTCTATTGTACAGTTGTCTATCATTTCAGCAATATGCCCCTTGCAGAAGATGGCAGCCGGTAGACCCAGATGATAAACGCCATTACAATAATCAAGAGTTAGGTGGACATGTGCCTACTGATCGGGTTGACGATGGCTCTGAGTGGTGTCAGTGTGAAGAAGGAGACCACGATGGGAATGCCCATATGGCCTCTGAGAATTTGCAGAGGAAGTCGACGTACGCCCAGGACTCAATGGTGTAGAGCGGGGAGATGAATGGGATATTGGTTAATATAACGAGGTCTCCTAGGTCTCCAGAGGTGTCGAGGTCTCCAGGTTCATGATGCAACTTTTGGGAATGTTCCGCATCTTTGTGTGCCTCACGAAGCGTGCCATTGCCGAGTACCCTGTAAGATCACCGCAAAGAGAATGGAAACGAGATAGGCCTCCAGCCGCTCTGATTAGGGAATGCACTCTTCGCCGTGATTTTTGGAGTTCTGGCAAGTGGCCAGATTCTCTACTCATGACATGAGTGCATGCTGCTTATACACCTTCACACAGCCTCCATTGGTTTCAGTGACGCGTTGAATGGAGTGGTGAGAGCTTTTGAAGTCTAGGCTTTAGTGTTGCTATGCATGCTCCCTAGCATACGTAGGAAAAGGTTTGATCCGGAGGTCTCCAAGCTGAGCGTAAATATGTTTGATTGTATGTTTTATTTATTATTATTTACTTCTGGAGCGGGGTAGCACAGTGGATAAGACATTGGTTCAAGTCCGGCTGTGGCAGATAATTTATTTGCTTGTGGTTTGAGGGAAATGTCTGGCGGATGAGCGTTTATGCTGACCACATCAACTCTTTGGATAAAGGTTGGTCAGGAAACAGTAATTTCTTACCAAGCACTGAACTGAAAATCCTTAATGTGTTGTTATACCGATAGATATATTTATTTTTATTATTTAATTCTTCAGTTAGTTTTTATTTTTGTTTTCGTTGTTTATTATTTCCAAAAATGAATCTGTATAATCGACTAAGAAAAAAAAAATATTTAAATCCCCCCAAAAAATTGAGGTTTTTAGTACGCGGTTTATCTCCGAGACTATTGGACCGATTTGAGATTTGGCACCTAAGTCACCGTTACCCCAGGGCGATCCTCGGAATTCGACATCACTATTTAGTCTCAAAATGGCTTTCCGTTAAAGATTTCATACGGCCATATTTTGGCCACACCTTGCACTGAACTCCACTACTCTGACCAAGATAGTCGATATGAGCAACAGAGCCTTCTGGAGGTACAAAACCAAAAGAAAAAATGTATCAAGATGTTACCTTTATTTAGAGCTCGAAAGCAGACTGAATTTTTTAATATCACGCGTAATGATGCTGAATCCAAATAAGCCTAAGGAGAAAATACAGAAGTCGCGTCTGACTGTGTTGTAGAAGAATCATTACCAATATTATCATTATGATCAGCAACTCTTCCCGATCAGCCACATTTCCCATAATTTAAACTGAATTCGAATGCACAGCTAGTTTCCCCAATTCAGCCATATCAACTTCAATCCAAGTAGAAAGTTCAGCACATGCTTCCAATGTAGCATCATCTTCCAAAAGTAAAATGTACTCAAACGTTATTGGTGAATGACCCAGAAAATTCTATTGCTAACTGCAGCGAATAACGTTTTTCGATATCAAAGTTTGCAAAAAGTTAGGTATGGAACATGATGGGTCAACATCGTCACCTTATTGAATATTTAATGTAACTTGCTCAGAGAAATTGTTTTGCCTAATGTTATATCTAAATTTGCTCATATTAAATCGAGAAAAGTTAGTTTGTTAAAGTTGTTTTATTTTATTATCATACAAAACCTAGGCCCGCTGGTAACATTTGATAAAGGCCAAGGCCTGGCTTAATCCGCCTCTGGTTTTCATGTGACGTTATTTTTAGTTAAAGTTTGTAAGCCTTAAATTAATTAAATTGTATTTTTAAGGACTAAGTAAATTGGGAAAGAGAAATGGGCCTTATTCACTTTTATTTTTCCTATAACTGATTTTGTTTTATTTCCAAAGTAACTCTATGGGAGGGTCGTGTATTTATAAATTATTTACATTCCATGCTGCAATAAGCATATTACCTGCATAGTAATATTTTTGTGACTTTGGATGTTACATTAATTAATGAAGCAATATAACATAAAAACAAAAATCACAAAAGAAGAAATTATGAAGTACCCTTTATCTGTGGGTAAAGTGCAAATTGTTTATTTAAGTAATATTAATAATTTAATTACCATTTGAAAAAATAATTGCTCAATTAGATTAAAATATTATTACATTTCTCATGATTGTATGATCGCAATTTTCAAATCTTAAAAGCACTAATGAAAACGACTAGTTCAAAATAAATGGTAGCAAACATAATTAACTTAATCAAATAATTTCATGTGATGCAAAATTTCATGTCATTGAAAGTTACACAAATCACAGACAAAGTCGTCAGGAATTAGCAACACTCAGAGATTCCACATTTTATTTTATTTTACTATTTTTACCTATCTATCTATGTGGCATAAGATATGAGATATCGTAAGATATCAATATCGTTTAAAATGTTTGGAATCCTAAAAAAACAACTGATTTATTGTTTATTAATTTTCAAAGTTTAAAATGCGGACGAATCGTGGAAGATGAAATGGAACAGAAATCGTTGACCAATATGCCACACCGCGAGGTCGGAACTAAGATGGAGCGGAATGAAAATTAAACCAGTTTTAGAAAATGCGCCGTTTCATTTCAAATCTTAGTCGCGACGGATTTCAAATGCACTCGATTTTTTAATGTGTGTCGATTATTTTGAAGTGTACCTTTATCTTGTTTTGGCTTTTAATGACTTTTATCTTATATGCTTAGACGTAATGAAGACTTGCAACATCGGCACACATGAAAATAAATATATCATTTTTTCTTTCCTCACCGCACCCTCTAATCAACTTTTCCTTGATTATATCTATTTTGATTATTAACTGGTTTCGTCCACTTGCGTCAGTGTGCCCAATTTGGTTTTGTAAATTGAATAAAATTGTTACTTCCTAATTTTCCTAATTTTTGAAATAAATAAAAAAAAAAAAACATAAAATATTTTTTGTTTCACCTAGTGTATTGTCTGGTAAAGCTTTTATTGGTTATAAAGAAAAAATGTACCAAGGAAAAAAATGAGAGGCAATAATAATAAAAATAACAATAATAATAATGTCGACAATTTTTTCCTTAAAAGTAAAAAAAATTATAGAATGGATTTGAAAAGATTAAACATTATAATATTTTCAATTAAATTGGTAAAATATTTTCAGCAACTATAATCAATAGTAAAAATAGAATCATTTTCCCAATACCTTAAAAATAGTTTTTTTCTACCTTTTAACAACTTAGCATGGAAAAGTTTCTGTAATTTATAAAATTCAAAACCTCTTGATAAGACGGAGACATTCTGAATTGTTGAATTGATTGATTGAAAGTCGTACGCAATGTCGAAAGGAAATCCAAGGAAGTTGGATACCCAAGCGATAAGGCAAGCGATTAGAACTCCAGAAATTTCAGAGTATTCAATTATCAGTTTCAATATTTTTTCGAATTAAAATACATTTTTTTTATTGAAATAAATTTTTTCTTTCGAACGATTATTTGTATTTGATTACTGATTGAAAAAATTATTAATACACTTATTCACTGAGTAATAGAATAACGAATAAATAGATTATTTTTGGTTTTGTGTCTTTATTTATCTCATTAATTATTAATTAATTGAAATGAGAAACTTAGCGTTATTTTAACATATTAATATTATTTTTAATATTACATATTAATTTTCTAATGATAACAACACTAGAAGCAAACCTTTATTTTTATTTCCGTTTTATATCATTTCAAGTAAAAAAACAAGCAATATATTGCTTTTGGACAATTGAGGAATACTACTATGTACTATTTACTTAAATGAAGATATAATCTTATGGATAGGAACAATGACACAGAGACCCTCTTGAAGAATAGCACACTACAAATAAACACCAAAATTACATTATTATTATTTAATTCATTTCATTAAATGTTGCAGAATTCCGCCCAATCTAAATAAACCACTTCAACGTCAACACCAGCAATAAGTGAGGCCACGCCCCTTTGATAAGGAGTCACAGTCCTCGAGTATTAACTAAGTTTTTTCTTAATTAGTGTTTTTTCTACATTGACCGCGCTCCCAACCAAGCATCTCTTTCATATATTTCCAAGGTCAACCATACTTCCACCAATAAATTCAATAGTCTTAGAGCATCTCTAGTTCTGTCATGTGCTCAGTTGTGTGTCTCCATCTTATTATTCTATTTCAATAGTTATTTATCTACATTCCGGTTGAAAATTCACGTAGTTATTGAATATTCTCATTATACAACGCAGTGAATTATTAATCTTCAATTTATTGATCATTATTAGAAATAGTGATAAAACTTTAAGAAAATTAAAAACGATTACTTCGTCAGTTGAAGCAGTGGGGGACAGTTTGTTTGGCAAGCATAATCCCCTTAGCTGGCGTATAAATACGCCGGTTTATATTATTATTTTCTTTGGCCATTTACAGTTTTAATATTACCTATTTATTAAAATGTTTAATTGCAAAATTTGCAATAAATCAGCTGGTCTAAATGACAAATGTGTTAAAGTCGAATCTACGGACTTAGACAGCTCGAAAAACTGGACATGTACCGATTGTGAAGTTGCATCGCTACCAGCCAAAGAAACCAGTTCAATGATTGACCTTTTGAGGGCTCTCGCTGAGGATGTCAAGGAAATGAAGCCGAAGTTTCAATCGATAGATGGCCTAGAGATAAAACAAACTCTTCATAAGCAGCCGGATCTTTCCTTCGAAGATATGGAAAGATTACAAAAAGTTGAAACACTCTTAGAGGAGCAAAAATGTCAATTGGAAAAATTAACACTAGAAAACATTTCTTTAAAATCGAAAATTTCCGACCTAGAGTACCGTCTAAATCACGCTGAGCAAAATCAGCTCAGTAATACAATCGAAATAAGAGGTATCCCGGAGAAGTCGGGAGAGACGGTTGTAGGCACAATACTCAGCGTCGGTGCAGCCCTGGGCGTTAAGCTGAGCCCGGACGATTTGGACTACGTCGTACGGCTCAGGCCTAAACAAGAAGGAACCCCTGGCCCTATAATCGTACGGTTTGTGCGACAGACCTTGAGAGACGAGCTCATACGACAGAGAAAAACCAAAAGGGACTTCTCTACACGTCACCTAGGCTGGACAGATAACGAGTTGCACCGCGTCTTCGTCAGTGAAGCGATGACCCTCACCAATAAGTACCTCTACTGGCTGGCAAAAAAGGTAACATCGAAAATTAAACATGTATGGTTCAGTTAGTGTAGTAAAAGAGCTCATTCGGAAGTCTATAAGGCTTGAGTCTTGTGAGCTCTATGCAAAACACTCGAGCCTTATAGCTACTTCCACACTGGTCTATTTTCCATTCAATTTCAACACTGCTACCTAATCCTCTCATACCATGACAATTTGAGTGAGTTTCTTTTATAAATCATTTCTTTATTTCATTATCAGCATTATCTATTTCATTCGTTATATATTTAAAAAAAAAATAATTCATTTGTATTCTTCAATTGTCCAAAAGCTATATATTTCTTGTTTTGTTTACTTGAGATGATATAAAACAAAAATAAAAAATAAAGGTTTGCTTCTAGTGTTGTTTTCATTAGAAAATTAATATGTAATATTAAAAATAATATTAATATGTTAAAATAATGCTAAATTTCTCATTTTAATTAATCGAATTTATTAATTAATGAGGTAAATAAAGACACAAAACTAAAAATAATCCATTTATTCGTTATTCTATTACTCAGTGAAGAAGTGTATTAATAATTTTTTCAATCAGTAATCAAATACAAATAATCGTTCGAAAGAAAAAATTTATTTCAATAAAAAAAATGTATTTTAATTAGAAAAAATATTCGAATAGAAAATAATAATTTAAATATTAAAAAAACAAAAGCTTACAACGTTTTTTCTCTGTGGAATTTTTGGAATCCTAATCGCATTCCTTATCGGTATTGGAAAAATTATTCTATTTTTACTATTGATAAATGTTATATTTGCTGAAAATATTTTACCAATTTAATTGAAAATATTATAATGTTTAATCTTTTCAAATCCATTCTATAATTTTTTTCACTTTTAATCAAAAGGAATCACCTTTGACCAAACTCTTTCCTGGAAAAATATATTTCCGATATCTCCCGTCGTATCTTTTCCACTTTAAAGCGTCTAAATTACCTCAGTCACCTATTTCCATTTGAGACCCGTAGACTCCTAGTTACCTCCTTAATATTCTCCCACTTTGATAAAGTTTGTGCGGTGTACGGGGGTGTCTCTGGGGACCTGGAGGCAAAAATAAAACGTCTGCCATCCTTTCTCTACCAAGTTATCAAATCCTCTGTTCATTCTCGTCATACCCGTTCTCGGCCTATAGATTTATATAAAGCGGCCCACCGATCCGCATTTTTCGACAGATCTTTTCTTGTCCGATCCTCATCCTTTTGGAATTCCATTCCTCCTTCCATCCGTCGCTTCAATACTTTTCTCACCTTCGAATCCCGCTTATTCAATCACTTCTTTACAATCCAATTCCAAAAAAAAATATAAATACATTTTCTTTTATTTCGATCAACATTTGTAAATATGTTATTTCATTTCTAATTTTAGTTATATCTTATTAACATAAAAACTTTGTGTGGTTTTAATTTTAAGAAGTAAACAATTAGACCATCAATACCTATTTCTTATGCTAGAAGTTATTGCATTATGACTTGTTATAATTTTCATTTGTATTTTTTTTTTTTAATATTTTTTATTATTTGTTAACTCATATGTTCCTATATCATCTACTCTAAGGCTGTGAAGCCGACCTATCATTGCCTGTAATTGTTATTCTAAAGCGACTTGTCCCGGAATAAATAAAGAGCTTAATATTATTATTAAATGTCATAGATGGTAACAAGCACAAACCCGCTTGAAGAGAGTAGCAAAATGTGAATTAACAACAAAATTGCATTATTATTATTTGATTAATTTTATTACATGTTGCAGAATGCCACCGAATTTATAGATGGGTTTCCAGAAGAAGCTGAAAATTCTGAAATTAACGAGGCACCCTTTAATTGCAACAAAGATAAAGAGTAAGTGATTTGTACTACATTGTTTGACAGTATGTTTATAATGTTGTCTGAGGATTAAATGACTGAAAAAGAGCTGGATGAGGCAAAAATCTAATTTTTAAAAATTGAGGTTTACGCCATTTTACCTTAGCACCTTCGATATTGGATAAATGACGATTAACTTCCAGAGTTTATAATGATGACTCCCCAAATAAAAATAGATAATCCCTAAAAAATATATTTGATAATGGATAATATAAAGTCAGAAAAAGGTCATAAAATGAAATAAATGCAGCATCTGAAGTATATAGGTGTTACTATAAATTTCCCCAAAAAAAAACAGCAAAGGCATTTTTATAAATTAAAAGTATTAAAGTTAACACATTAACTTTTATATACTGTGTATATAGACCATTTCATTAGGGTCAGGTGCGGTAATTGTGAAAACTGAGTAATTGTGAACAAGCGATGTCAGGGCATTCTGTAGGGCTAATGAGAAACTACAGATAATAGAAACCGCAAGTCCTTATAGAAGGTGCTTTTTTTTGTTATATTATTAGTATGTCATCTTAGCTGCAAGAAATACCCATTTTTTCTCCTGTATATTTTTTTGTAGAACCACAATCGACTGTTCACAATTGACCTGTAATATGAAGTTTTGGGGCAATTGTGAACAAAATATTTCTATTCATATTATTCCTGCTAAGAACTCAGATGATGAGGTGCTTGGTTTGAGTCTACCACATATAGCCCCTCTCAGTTATTGCAGGACCCAACAGTGTTACGGATTTTATAGAGATATTGTCTAGGAACTTGACAAAAAAATGTTAATAAAGCAAACTTGAATCCCGTTGAAGGAAAAGGAACTCGTCTAAAATCTCATACCTATGGGAAAGTTATCATAAAGAATACTTGTTAGACCAAAATGTATGTTCACAATTACTACATGTTTCAGGGACAATTGTGAACAAACCCATTGAATAGCGAGAATGCTAAGTATTGAAAAGCTATGGGTGGAATCAGAAAGAAGTCAACTGGGTGAATTGTAAGGTTTTGAGAGGGTTTTTTTTTTCTTAATAAAATTTACTTACTATATATAAGATTTAAGATAGAATTAAAGAAACCTGTTCAAAATTACCCCTCCTGACCCTACATATTTTAACAATTTTTACTTGTACTGGAATCATTTGTGTTAAATTGATAAATAATTTGTTAATTAATTTTAAAATATCCATTAATTTATAGCGATCGACCATCATACGAATGGAAGAGAGTAATATGGCCCACTAACAGTTTGCCAACAAATGTAGTAGTAGGTGGTATTGATTCAACACATGTTGGTGGTAAGCTTTATGTAGGGAGGGCATGGTACAAGGGAAATCTTCTGCCAGCGAAGGTTTGCGCTTCTGACGGTAGAGCCTTTGTCTCATACCAAGACTCTGAAGTAATGCTGAATGAATCTGAGGTATGTTTCAATTATTTGCATTTGATATTTCAATTAATTTTTCTTAAACCTTTTAATATTCAACATCCACTGTATTTTTTGTGACCTCCTTTCTAGGGCAAAAACAACAAGATTCTGTTGTACTTGATTTTGCCAGTGAGTGGGCATAAAAATGCACTCTAGCCCAAAATCCTTCCTACTAATCCTTCCTTCCACTCATGCTCCTTCTTTAGATTTTTAATGTGTACTAATCAGAATTAAAATGAAAAAATAATAAAAAAACACACAAGGAGTAAAGAAAATTATAATAATAATAATAATAAGATGGAACAACATTTGTTCCTGTACGAGAGGTTTTAAGTTTATTTAAGGTACTGAATGGGGAAAGTTTGCGTGAGCTTCCTTGACCTACTGGCTACTTAATTTAGACAGACTCTACAAAAGGAAGAAAGTAAAGAAAATAATTAAATTAATACTTTTAGGATGTTATTGGAAGATTTTAAACAAAGTCTTATGTCTCAAATACCAGTAAATAACTAAGCATTCAACATTTCTCCAATTCAGGCATCACCAGGACAGAAAAAAACAAGATCAAGTATACGCTGACAAAATAAAACACATCTCACATCAACAGTCTAAAAAGAGAAATTAACTCGAGTACAGTGCATCACTGCAAGACATCTAAAACTGCTTTGGTAAAATAATTTATTATCATAGTAAGACTACTCTCTCTCATTTTCTGGCTAATGGGTATTTATAGAATTAAAAATTTATGAGTTTTTCTGAAGGTTTGTGATTTTCAAAGATAAGGATCAAGTGCTTCAAGATTTTGTTTCGTTCATGTCGTTGCAATACCAAAGTGGTGTGTCTAAAAATTTGTGGAACTGATAACATTGGGTTTGAATTAGGTTGCAGAAGTATGATAGGTAATTTTTTAATTAAATTGGTCTTATTTTGCGTATTAAATTAGTGATGTCACATATTCAGTTAGGTATTTTTGTCATTGGGAATAGAAAACCATACCTTAAAATGCTGCACAATCCCAAAAGAACAAAATTCTTTTTTAATAAATAGAAATTGTATTAAAATTTAAGGTCCCTAAATTTTATTCTATTTGTGGAAGTTCAGTATATGGAGGCTAAACTTTTATTAAAATAAATTACTCAAATAAAGGTCTTGAAGAAAATGAATAAGAAACATAAGATAAAGAAAAAAGAAAAAGAAAAAATAGAAAAGAAACATGGAAACAACTTCGTAAAAAATTTAAATTCATAAAAAAAATAAATAAATGAGGTGGTTGAATCCCAGCAATTTAAAATCTATTATAAGGAATTATTGATGGCTGTTAACTCTGCTAATCAAGATATATTGGATGATGGCCTTCAAAATTGAACCAAAGGAAATCAGAACAACCACAAACAGAAACCAACAGAAAAAAATAACAACATAGAAAATAAAGATTTTTATTTTGTTTAATATTAGACTTTTAATTTCAACAGAAAAATCGTATTAATTTACCTACATAGAGAATGTTTATTTAAAAATATAACATTTAAAGATAAGAAAACCAGTCAAGACACAATTTCATAAGTATTTTCCACATTTAACAAGGGGGAGCTAGGGACATGGGGAGCCATTCGTCCGAGGGTTTTTGCCAATGCACCATAGGAGCCGAGAAAAAAATGATTTTATATAATTTCAACGATTTTGTTTTTTTGTATAAAATAAGAAAAAACAAATAGATTGGTATTAGATAACCTTGAAATTAATGTAGAGCAAAGGCAAAAAACAATAATATAAAAAATTGTAGAAATTATATAAAATATTTTTTTTCTCGGCTCCTATGGCGCATTGGGAAGAACCCTCGGATACGTGTCTAATATTTTTTGACCTAGTATTACCAAAAAAGTTTCATTGAAATCGGTGATGCCACATCCGTAGCCTCCCCTTTTAATTGGTAACTTTAATAATGAGAACTTTTATTATAATCTCACTAAATAGTTCTATTAAGAACTTTTGTAATATAGATCTTGTCTATTAAATTCCTGGCCAAAATGTTCTTGGAAGAGCTTTTATTATAAAAGTTATTACAATAAAGTTCTCGAAAGAACTTTTATTATAAAAGTTCTGGCCAAAAAGTTCTCATAAAACTTATAATAAAACATTTATAATTTTTTTCTTTTCGATGGATAATTTCTTTTATTTATTTTCAGGATCAAGTTAGCTCTCCTTAATACTTCAATATCTTTTATTTATTAAACTCCTTTTTCACAACATTTTGGATAGTTCTGTCCATTTTCAGATGTCCCGCTTCTTTAATCGTCATCTATTTGGCTTAAACTGATTATTTATTGTCATATATTATTGTATGCATGCCATTATTTTTAAATGTTTCTATTGAAATGGGATTTTCCTTGATTACCAATGTTCTTGTCTTCCCTGACGGTGAGCTAACTTAATCCTGAAAATAATCATTTACTTATAATAAATGTTCTTGCACGAACTGTTTCAAAAAAGTTCCTAAGAAAAAGTTTAAGTTAGAACAAGAATTTTTTCAAAATAAGAGTGCACAGTTATTTTGGAGCTTTGTTAAAAACTACTTTAAAATAGCTTTAGTAATTATAAAAAATTACATTAGAACCTAGATTGCTCTAGATACATGTTAGAATGGATATTATGTAAGTGAATGTCATTATTGCATATGTACAATTCATATCTATCACCATTTTATTTTTTTTAAAACTAAAAATTACTTCAATTACAAACATTAACTGTAATTAGGAATACCTATTATATTGCACAACATTTATATGTGTTTTAGTTATGAAAAATTGCAGTTTATTATTATTATTTTCTCCAAAAATAATAGACATTTGCACTCTATTGATAGCAACCAGAGGGGAGGGAGAGTGAGGGTACATTTTAAATCTGTTTCATAATCTTAGTATATTCATTCCTGGAGCACGGTTTTGAGAGTTTTGATGTCTATATATGTGTAATCTTTTCTCTCCCAAACTACACTTGGGCACTTCCAACAGCCCCCTTCGGATCAAATGTTCTGAAATTTGGTATACACTATTGTTTTCTGGGCAGAACCATACCATAGTAGTGGGGATAAATTTGAATACAAATTTTGGCATGCTAAAATGCTTTTTAACGGTATTTAAGATTTTACACAGCTCTACAGCCCCTCCACATTGAGTTAGAGAGTTAAATTTGTAGGTCAATTGAGTTGGTATCAGAAAATTACCTTTTGGGGGTCTCAACTTTTTTCTCACACCCCCGCCATTTTGATATTTTCAAATTTTTGTTTTAGTTCTTTAATATTTCTCAGTTATTACAGATCTTATCAAGATAAGTTATATAACAAAAATTATAGTAAAAATGTTTAAAACAAGTTGTGCAATGTAACACTATAAGTCTCTTGGAGGGATTTATTTAAATATTGGCATGAAAAAGTTCATCTTTGCACTTTATTGGACCATGAACTAACTTTCAATTTCTCACGAGCTAATTTTAATGGAGCTAAAATTTCTAGCAATTAAAAACAAAAAGAAAATGGAAGCCAAATGAAAGGAAGTGAAAATATAGTTTTAATGAAAATTTATATTGGAATATAAAAATACGACCTGAGTGATGCAGATCTCCTGCTTACACTTTTTTAAAAATTGTTTTCAAGGAACCTCTAAGTAAGATAAATAGAGGCTTGATGTTAAATAATCGAAATATTTATTTATAACTATTCATTTTTTTATTTAATTCCAATTTAGGTCCTATGCACTGAGCATGCAATCTGGAAACCAATAAAAGAAACTAGAATTCCAACAAGCGCGTTGCCTGTTGGCAATACAGAAAAGGGAGAACCACTTTATATGGGGAGATGGTTTGTCGATTTACGCTTAACTCCGGGAAAGGTAATGTTGAATAAATTATGTTAATAGTAGTAACATTAAAACTATAAAATTTATATTTTAAGAAGTCTTAAAAAGCTTTTGTAAGTAATAATGGTGCCACTGCTATTGTTAACTTGATAAAATATTAAGCCTAGAAGCCATTTTGTATCACCAATTTTAAGCACTCAGGTATTTAGAAAACAAGTTCTTGAAAAGAGGTAATGCATTGCTGATTGGACTTGGTGGATACTGAAGAACATTCCCTAAATTTCTTTAGGGATTAGTGAAGAGAATTCTTCCGATTTTAAATTCCTTTATTGAAATTACATTTGTAGCTGAAAATATTTCAGGGCAAGTGCCCCATCTTCCGTTCTTTTCTGCGATGCATTATTACATAAATAATAAGTTGATGATCATATAAAATATATTATTATTATGCTCCTTAATTAGTATGTTAGAATAAGATTTTCCTGTCAACCTTTTCTTGCTTATTATGATATCCATATTAAAATTTCGTTCATTACTAAATTATTTAGCAAGAAAGGTCCCATCCATTTACATTGCCACTCTGAACTCTGAAATATTAACCTTGTATATTCAGTAATCTGCATTATATTATGCATTACCTTCCTAATATCTATTATTATTATTAAATCTTCTATTTTATTCCATTATTTTTTAAAATAACATGGTTTCGACAATATGTTGTGTAATGATTATTATATTATTTAATGTTTTATTTTATAGTTTTCCTATTCTGTTTTTATTTTATTTCCAGTTTGTTTATAATATCTGTGCAATAATTGTTCAGATTTCTAGTGTCAGTTTTAAAATTAAATGCTTAATTAATGTTTTTTACTTCCTTGTACGAAGGACCTTATTCTGGTTAGAATATAATCTTAATCAACTATCCTTTCTGCCTTCGTTGGAGTACATACGACCGTTAAGTCAATTAAACAAACAATCTTTATTATTATTGAATGCGACCCAATTAATCATGTAGGATATTATTTCCATACTTACAATTCATAAAGTTATGCTTTAATTATTAACTTACTAATTAATAAATTATTTTATTCACATTTTATTATTTTATTAATGCCAACACAAAACTGACATATATGATACATCCAGATCATAATTAAAAGGTCTGTAGTTATAAGGAGACAGCTTCATTTTACAAAATTGTGGTAATCTAAAAAAAAAAGTCATATCAATATACTCATTTTCTGTTGCTGTAAGATTATTGTAGTATGACATCTCAGCTGCACGGAAGTATTTCTGTTTGAGAGTCATTAAATAATTGTAGTTGGCGATTTTCGAGGGTAGATGATGTGTGCACATCCAGTGGAATGTTGTCCATTGGCGGCAGAGAAAAATTCAGTTGATGAGGTCTCATAATTTTCACTTTCCGTGATAACAACAATGAAATGCTTTCAGTGTCTTCAAGAATGTCTTGATCAATATATTCCATGTTATACAAGAATACTTTGCATTTACTTATCAAGTAAATCACTTCATTATTATTTATCATTTTTATACACTCCAATCATGAAATTCTGATTAGAAGTGAGTAATTATTTTTAACGATGTTTTAACTCTGGATTGTTTCATTACTTTTATATTTTTTTTTTCTATATTTGTTTTTTTTTTTCCTTTTTTTCAGTACATTTATATTTTTTTCCTGAAGAATCTTTTTTTTTTCATATACATTTCTTTCTTATACATTGTAATTGATATCATTGTAAATATTAATTGACTTTCATTAATGTAATCTTTGGCCAGACATGTTTTCTGTTTTCTTTTTTAGTTGTTCATACTTGTTATTCTTAAGGGACCTAGAAGCAGAATAAAGTCTATGTTTCCATTCTATTCTAATTGTCTTTATGTGTACTTCCTGCAATGATGATTTATGAGTTTTTCAAAAACAGGTATTTGAGAATATTAACAAAGTTTAAGATCATCTCCTGTTGAACATTAAACATCCTGCTTGTTTTTTTGATAATGTTGACATGCTTTTAGTTACTTTTTGTCACTTTTATCAGACCAATAAGGAGATAGCTCCAGTAGCTACATTCTTCTTACGCCATTAAGTCAAGTGAAGGTGCTGCTATCCAGCAGAAAATGTTGGAACTAGAGGCCAGAGCTACTCACTTTTTGTATCATTTGAAACAGTGATATTTTTAATGGCAATCCGGTCTAACTGAAAATTAGCCAAAAATGGAGCTGTCTCCTTATTGTAGCAGAAACCAAGTTAAGAAGGTTTATACCTCATAACTGTAATTTCTATTTCAGTAACCTATCATTTTTTTAGTTCTATGATAGGATAGAAAGATCCATCTAATTAGGGATTGATAAATTATTTGCCACTTCTATAATTATTGAAAACTAGTTTCAAATGTTATAAATTCATCTTCAGTCCTAAAAACAAACAAAAATTCAAAAATAAGCAATTTAAAATACAGTTTGGTATTTTTTTTTTCTTTCTTTCTCACCCACAGTAACCCTGTGAGAGAGCTGTTTATTGAATTAACATACATGCTCCATGCTCTTAGAGCATATGGCCTTGTAAGACCGTATTGATATTTTTACATGATAGAAACATAATTAATTTTAAAATATTGATATTTATCGTGAAATATTAATTAATTAAAAAAAATTAAACATAAAATACAATTTTTTTAAATACAGTTAAGACTTAATAATTAATAAATAATTTTAATAATACAATTAATGGTATTTATATGTTTTACATAATTATATATACATGCAAATATACACACACATTTATATATACACACACATACATACACATACACATACGCACATACATACATATACACTCACACATACAAAATGTAGAACGATAATAATAGACAAAAATACAAAGAAGAAAATAAATAAAATAAAATAAGAATTTAGAGGTAATTTCCAATTAATATTTGAAAATAACAATATATATATACATTCACGTAAAAAAAAGTAAAAAAAAAAAAAATGAAACATTTTTTTCTCGGGGATGTACTATATGTGTATATATGAGGAGCCGGGGTGGCCGAGCGGGCTAAGGCGCTTGCAATAGGTAATCAAAGTTAAGCAACGTCGAGCATGTTTATTACTTGGATGAGCGACCGCCCAGATTTGGATGATTGCCTACCGGAGAAAATCCACGCAGCCTGCGACTATTCCTCCTCCCTCAGGTATGTGAGGCCCATCAGGCTACTGGAGGCAATTTACACAAACCGGGCACAGGAGTGATGATCCTATCCCATGCACCTAAATTGTGAATCACATTATGGTCTTCCAGGATGTTAAATAGCCATCCTGAGGTTTGGTCCATGGACGGTCTGCTTCAGGGAAAGAAATATAGGTCCTCGTACGGCTGCTGACCCAGAAAGCCATAATCCATGGTCGCAGCAATGTCTGGTTGGGTGACCCTTCCAGGCTGTCTGAGCTCCCGCAAGCAATAAAATATCTGTAACAAGACCACATCGCACGCCCAAAGATCTGCATGGTCTATAGGGCCAACAGAAAAAAAAAATAAAAAAAATGTATATATGTAGTTAAAAGGGATTGAGGAGAATATATTAGAAAGGTTACATCAAAATCATCAGAGTAGTTTTGGTGCCATATTCTACAGAAAAACACATTTTTTGGCTATTGTACACAGGGTACTCGATTCGGTACAAAGTCATCGGGTTCTGGAACTCTAAAAAATAAAGGAAAAGAAACAAACTTGGTCCACCCGTTCAAGAGATAATTGTGGCATAGACACAAAGACAGACAGACTGACCAATCGCCAAAAATGCGTTTTTGGACTGAGGGGGCTCTGAAACACCTGGATCAGTTCTAAACCGCAACTAGAAATTTTGATACAAATGAAATACTTTTCCTTATTAAAGTAGTTGAGAAAAAAAAGAAAAAAAAAAGAATACAGCCAAATCGAGAATCAGATATCTAGGAACCTTTACCAGTAACTGTAACCTTAGGGCTTTTATGGCACTGATTTAATTTATTTACATAAGTATTATTATTATTTTTTTGCAGGTTGAATCAAGCTCAAAAATCTTACAAATGACTTATGGCAACCGAGTATACCGCAGCTCTCAATATGAAATTCTTATAATTAAGTCTGGTAATGATTTTTAGTTAGCTTCCTTCACTTTTAAGGGATAATGTTAAGTTTTTAAATTATAATAATTAGTTGTATCCAATAATTGTGAGTATAAAATTAAACTATAAATCAAACCTTTTTAATTATTAGGCATGTATGTTTGCATGTGCTTGGAATATAATGGCAATGAAATTCAAATATTTGTTTTTTGTTTTTTAAATATTAGTTTTCAGAGATAGTTTTGATATAAACCAGGGCACGAAATAGTTATTGAACCTTTTTTTTTTTTTTTATAATATAGACAAAACACTAAAAATTTCAATACATTCCAAAATGGCACCACCATCATTTTAACCATTTAAATGATGTTTCACATAAATAATACTGTTTTTTCTAAACCGCATGTGAACTTTAATATTTTCACTAGTTTTCTTCATAAAATTAGAACATTTTGAACTCTCTACAATCTTATTTGAATTAATAAATTGTTTATTTCTAACTAAGTTTGTATTTTTAATGTTTATAGTTATTATTATTATTTTAACTGTATTCATTTATTAACTGTAGGCTAATAATGTAGGTTACTTTCTATGACTTTTATCACAAATAATAACTAATTTGAAATAAAAATATTGCCTTTTCTTAACCCACCATCCATATCGTACGAATCCACCACATACTGGTCTGAAACAACAAGAATCTATACATTGTTTCTGAGTAATTCAACATTTACGAGGCAAATGTTCCAAAGTTTTAGAGAGTTGGCGATTCACAAAAACAGCGGGGTAGAATAGAGGATAAGACACTGGTTCGAGTAAAGCTGTGGCAGTTAATTTATTTGCTTGTAGTTTGAGGGATAAGTCTGGCGGATGAGCGTGGATGCTGACCACATCAACTCTTTGGATAAAGGTTGGTCAGGAAACAGTAATTTCTTACCAAGCACTGAACTGAAAATCCTTAATGTGTTGTTATTCCGATAGATTTATTTATTTTTATTATTTAATTCTTCAGTTAGTTTTTATTTTTGTTTTCGTTGTTTATTATTTCCAAAAATGAATCTGTATAATCGACTAAGAAAAAAAAATGTTTAAATCCCCCTAAAAAATTGAGATTTTTAGTAAGTCCTACGCGGCTTATCTCCGAGACTACTGGGCCGATTTGAGATTTGGCACCTAAGTCACCGTTACCCCAGAGCGATCCTCGGAATTCGACATCACTATTTAGTCTCAAAATGGCTTTTGATTAAAGATTTCATACGCCCATATTTTGGCCACACCTTGCACTGAACTCTGACCAATATGGAATCCTAAAACAAAACTGATTTATTGTTTATTAATTTTCAAAGTTTATAATGCAGACGAATCGTGGAAGATGAAATGGAACGGAAATCGTTGACCAATATGTCACACCGCGAGGTCGGAACTAAGATGGAACGGAATGAAAATGAAACCAGTTTCAGGAAATGCGCCGTCTCATTTCAAGTGTTAGTCGCGACGGATTTCAAATGCACTCGATTTTTTAATGCGTGTCGATTATTTTTAAGTGTACCTTTATCTTTTTTTGGCTTTTATTGGCTTTTATCTTGTATCCTTAGCCGTAATGAAGACTTGCAACATCGGCACACATGAAAATAAATATATCATTTTCTGCGTATTTTTTTTTCCTCACCGCACCCTCTAACCAACTTTTCCTTGATTATATCTATTCCTAAGGGTAAGAATTGATAAGAAATTACAAATATGACACGATATGAGTGTAAAGTTGCTGTTCGATAACGCGATTCAGGGACAAACATTAGTACGAGCGCTGGTTTGCTTAATGTTGAATGAGCCGATCTCCGGAGTGCTAAAAGCTTGCTGAAGAAACAGCTAAGTTTCGACTGCTCTTTAATATCCTCAAACCTCCCGGAGAACATCTCTTTTTACATAGAACGGAGCCACAGGTGTACAGGCACCTGCTAATAAGTCTATATATATCTTTTATAGCCCAAGAGTGTTACATTTTTCCTTTAATTTTGAGACAAAAAACGTTTTAGACAGTGTATTCTCGCAATTTGACACAGACAACTATTAGGCGTGCGAAATCCAACTACTTTCACGATGCCCTTTCTTCAGCTTCTGACCCTAAATCAAAATCGCAACTCCTTCGTTAACTCTCTCTCTCTCTTTAAATTCTTTTCTTCAGCTTTATTCCCAGGTTCACCCGATAAATTAAATTCATATTTTTTAACTACTACCTCTGTTAAAAACTTGGGTATTACTATTGACTAAACCTTGTCCTGGAAACCTCACATCGCCAGAATTTCCCGATGGCCAATAAGTACACTTAAGTTATTGTTATCTTTATCGTTCCTGACATCTTCTTCCACAATCAACCCTAAACAATAATCCAGTACTGTGAGGTCTGGAGATCTTGGAGGCCAACTAACTGGACCACAACTAATATATAATAAACTTTGGTTTCGTAGTAGGGTGCATTCCACAACACATCACGGCCTTTTGCAAGTACATTCCGTCCAGTTCATCTAAAATTCAGTAAAAATTCAGAAAGCTTCTTGGATCTATGCACATAAACATACAGAAAGTAAATTAATGTATCGAGTAAAGAAGAGCCTTAATTTTCATTAGGGTGTGGAAGGCACCCGACTACAAGATCAAGTTTCAATATTCATGGCCGTCAACTTCATTAACAATCCATCATTGCTCTTAAGTAGATATGCTAGTGTATTCCGTCCCTTGGGACGAAAGAGAGTGGAGTGACTCGGGTCATGGGCAGGACACTAAAGAGGAATTATGAGAGTGTATAGTGACCACTGGTCCGATCTTGTATCGAGTAGGGGAGTTGTAACAAAGATGAGTGAGAAGAAAGTGCCTATGTCAATTGCACAACTCATATTAATTATGTTTTGGTGCGGGAGGGCGTCATATTTCGCAGAAATGGCGTGTAAAGCTTGGAGAAAACACCCTTTCACAGACAAGAAAGTTTTATTGGCACAAAACGAGAAGTAATAGAAAATGAACTCCATGATCGCCGACCAAGAACGAGTTTGACAGAAAACGATATTCAAAAGGTGTTCTTTTGGTGGATTTCCTTTACAATCATAATGCTGCCTACTACTGCACTCTTTTGGATCAAACGAAGGCTGCTCATCGGAACAAAATACGGCTAAGATTTCGCTGCAAGACAACGCCCGACCCCATAATGCTAATCTAACGCGCCAAAAAGTTGATGAAATGTTAAATTTATTGACGTGTTAAATTTACTTGTTTAGAACATTGAAAGAGGCTTTAGGAGAGCAGCGTTTCACCGATGATACGGAGGTTGTGAGTTTTGTGCGCTCAAGGATTGTACCTTCATTTTGCAGCAAAGAGATAAAAAAACTTCCGATCCGGTGGAAAAAATTCGTCATTACGGAAGGTGATTTTGTAGAAGTTGGTATATCTTCGGTTAACCATTTACTTATGTTAATATATTTTTTTAAACAAAGTCTCGTTTATATTTAAATGGCCATCGAATATTGAGACGAGCTCTCAATTTAGTAAAATTTCTATCAGCTTGTCTTCTGTCTGAATGCACTATAATTTATCCAGATATGAAATTAAAAAATCGTATAATTGCATACCTGGGTAAAATTTCATGATAAATCAGTTCAATTGGTCAATTTCTTTTGTCGTCCGGTGGATTAACTCAATTTAATAACTGTCATAATTTATCTAATTACTCTTAAACATGTCTAGAATAACTATTAAATATTTAAATAGTAAATAATAATATCATACAATAATTACAGCGTGCATCTCACCTCTCTCCCCTAAATAATTTTAGCCTTTTGAGTTTTACAATTCACTTCTTTTCAAATAGATTCTAATTTATCAAATGGTCTGAGGTCCAACTTCGGCCTTGACCTAAGCGATTCCTCTTATTTCACTGTACTGGGTCAATGGTATGCCTCGTTGAGCTTCGAGTGGAGACATTGGTTTTCCCCCGTTAAAAATATCATCAGTAAGTACAGTTAACACAACCACTTCAGATAAAATAAGTGTATTTAATGAAGAACGTTCAACGGACAGTTCTATCGATTGGATGAAACGGAGATGCATTTATTTCTTGCTATCATCTGTCTGGCTCAGTTATGCAGCGCACAGGTTAGTAGTAAATAATTTGCTAATACAATACATTATTGAATTACCATTTTTTGAGAATATTGATTTTTTTTTTTTTGTATTATTATTTTTATTTTATCGCATTATACTATAAATGCACAAACAAAAAAAAAACTGTAATGCTCATGCACAATAAAAAAATCAAATTCTAAAAACGGAATTTGAATCCTCAAAAACCTAATAAACGACTCATATTTTAAAGAAAACTTCAGCAGTAATGGTAAACCAAAATGGACATGCATGATACCGATACCAAAATAAATATCGGCGATAATGGTAATTCTAAAAGCGCATGCTCAATCAAAAACCCAATTCAAGAAATAGAATCAGAACGTCAAAAACCTAATAAACGACCCCTGTGCCAAAGAAGACAGTAACAAACAGCAACGGCAAATCAAAATGCGCATGCGCGATCAAAAATCAAAAATATCTCTCCCCAACAAAATAATAAACGATATCAAAGAAAACTTCAATAGTAATAGTAAATCGAAATTTGCACGCGGAATCGAATATCCGATTGTAAATTTGGAATAACGTTCTTGAAAACACAACAAACGATACCCATATCGAATAATTTTGCAAACTAATAATGAGAAATGCTCATGCTAATTAAGTAATTTGTCTGGAAGTTATCAAGACCTATCAGCGGTGGAGAAATTTCGAACGTGCTAATCGCCAGCGAGACTGAAGGCAGCTACTCGTACTCTTTATTTCCAATGCGAATAGCTTGTTTACTTTTATTTTATCTTATTGTTTACTTGTTTTAAATGTTTGATTAGTTTTTACTTCCTTGTACGAATTAAAGGAAGTATTGTAATCGCGAAAATTATGGGTTTTCAGATTTCAACGGAAATATCCATTTTGACCATCCCTGAATCCATTTTTACTAGTTTCGTCGTGCCGTCTGTACGTACGTACGTTCGTATCTCGCATAACTCAAAAACGGTTAGCCGTAGAAAGTTGAAATTTTGTATTTAGGATTGCTGTAAAATCTAGTTGTGAACCTCCCTTTTTTGATTACTACTTGATCACCAGAAGTGGTACTTTACTTGAAGGTCATAATTGATTTTCATCAAAAATTATATTAAAATACTATACAAAACTTCTCAAATTTAGTATTTATAACTTATATATTGATTTAAATAACATACTAGATTTTGGCCTAAATTGAAAAACCGGAAGCGGTACTTTACTTGAAGGTCATATTAGACTTTCATCAAAAATCATATTAAAATATAATGTAAAACATCTCAAATTTGGTAAATAGGACTTTTATATCTATATGAATGTATTTACTATATTTTGGTTAAAATTGGAGAGCCGAAAAGGGTACTTTACTTGAAGGTCATAATAAGCTTAAATCAAAAATTACATTTAAATTAAATATATATGCATATGTTTCAGTAATAAAGGTTACAAACGCAATGTGGTTTCCAATCCAATTAAACATTTTTATTACTTGTTTTAAGTGTGAAATTGAGTGTAAAATACTGTTTTTCCTCTCCATTTGTGAGATCAACAATTCTGCAGCATGAAAATAAGATATTAGTTGAGTGGGTTTTTCCGCTTAAAATGTCGAAACAGTCGATTTCCAATGCTTTATCCAGTGATATTGACAGTTTTATTGTTGTCACGGAATATGAAGAAATATCTTGGAAACTAGTTACCTACTGAAGGAAAACGACATATAACGGAATGAGACCTCCAGTAACAAGAGAGTGTGTTTTTGTGTTTCAATAGATGGATGTCGGGACGCCATTTGTCAATCTTCGGAAACTAGTAACCAAAGTCCAGTATCACGGATTTATAATTTAATAGGCGTACAAGGAAGTCATGTGTTGCCCACATCAGATATTTTTTTAAAATCTTTATTAAAGAATATGCTGATGAGAGCAACTTGGTCAGCAAAGCGAGGGAGATTGTCGGTTTCCGTGGCGAAGGAACATTAATATTAAAATAACGCTTTGTTGCGTGAAATTTTATGAGAAAATTAAAGAAGATAAGCAAGCCATTTCTCCAAGATATATTTTCGTCCGAAAAATGGGCCCATACGTTCAGACGAATAGTTTTGTGATTAATATTTTTGTAATTTAGATCTTTTATATTATATATAAATAACAAATATTTTACATATGTACATTTTTCTAATATATTTATTGTTATGTACATTCATTAATATTTTTTCTTTCACACTAAACTAGATGTTCTAATGTCGTAAAAATTATTTTATTGCTTTGGAGTCTAAAAAATTTAAAAATAAAACAAATTTTTGATCCACATTTACATTATTACCTCATCCCCCACCCCATCTCTCCTCTGATCTTCCAAGTTGGCTTTTACAATTTATTGTAACCATATTTATTTCTAGACACAATTCTTCACCAGAATGCGCAATAGATATGCAAAATCTTTCTTTGGATCTAGTCTTCTGGAATGTACATTTTATCTTGCAAAAGGTCCAGCAAGAGATTTTTTTTTTTTTTTTCTGAATAGTATAAACTTGAGAATGGGAAAACTGGATTTTCCAACAAAATTTCATTATTGCATGTATAAAAAGGTTAAGATGGTCAAAGTTGTAGAGAATTCTGTTCTCTTTAAGGATAAAATGAACAAGCATTGCCCTAGGTACCACAGTTACCGAGATATTTTGAATTTTCAAAAAAAAGTACGATTTTGGGAATTTTAGGCTACAGAAAATTCTCCTAAAGTAAATTTTGTAGGAAAATCCCGCTGGACTCAATGCATGTAAGTTAGAAAATAAAATCTTTTAGGTAACACCCTTTTTCATGTGCATTTCTCCTGTACAGTTAACTTAAATGAAGAAATAATGTTATGGATAGGGACAATGACACAGAGACACCCTTGAAGAGTAGCATACTATAAATAAAGACCAAAATTACATTATTATTATTTAATTCATTTCATTACATGTTGCAGAATTCTGCCCAAGCTGTAGATGGGTTTCCCAATGAAATTGAATATCCCAAAATTAACAAGGAGCAAATTAATCACAATAAAATTAAAGAGTAAGTGATTTGTACTCTTTACTAAATTGCTTATAGAGTTTTTGTTAGGTCTAAGAATCATAGTTGTTAAGATTTGGTAATTCTAAAACAACTGTAATTTCTCTTGAGAGAGGTGAAGAGTTTTGATTTCAATACAAACCAAAATTATAACAATAATTTTGAAATGATTAAAATAACACTTAAAAGGTTTTGTTGCCAGAAATAAATTTGTTTGATCTTCTTATTGATTATTTACGATGACTTCAATAAAAGTGTTTTTTTTTTTAAATTGTTATGCTTCTACTAGTGGTGTAGCCAGAGGGGAATCCAGGGGATCCGGACCCTCTTTCTCTCCCCCTAAATTACAAGATACTTTATACTTAAAATTGTATAAACCTATTTCAATGTTATTTCATAAGTAATGCACCTTGGCATCAAAAATATTATATGTAGAGGGGCGTCCTTACCTCCCCGGTTGGGGTGGATTTCTTTATTTAATGTAGGTCCATGGATGAACATCCCCTCCCTCCGAAACGAAATCATGGATCATTCTACTATTATAACTAATTAATTTTACTCTTTGTCTGCTTACTGCATAATATTTTGGGATTACATCTTCAGGCTAAAATTACAACTAAAAAAAATATATAAATATTACTTGATTACCACATTAATCAATTTTTACATATTATTTTATATTTTTAGTATGATGAAATTTTATTTGTTATGAGGCTGCTGTTCAGATCTGCATAATTTTAGAAAAGATAATTTTATAATAATAATTTATTAACAAACTCATACAAATATAAAATACTTGTGTATTAGGGCTGTTTCATTACATATTTTTTACACTTTTTTCCTGTAATGAAATCTTTTGTGTTAAATTGATGAATAATTTGTTTATTAATTTTAAAATATCTATTCATTTATAGAAATCCACCATCATACCGATGGCAAGCAATACTATGGCCTACAAGCAGTTTTCCATCAGATGTTGTAGTTAGTGGTATAGCTCTTTGTGGTAAGCTTTATGTTGGGAGGGCATGGTACAAGGGAAATCTTCTGCCAGCAAAGGTTTGCAGTTCCGACGGCAAAGCCTATGTCTCATATCAAGACTCTGAAGTAATATTAAATGAATCTCAGGTATGTATCAAATTTTTGCATTTGATATTTCAATTAATTTATCTAAAACTTGTGACCAAGGGTTTATGTAATTTTAAGATTCAACACCCATTGCAGTTTTTGTGTCCTTTTGTGTGTGGGCAACATGTAGTACAAAAGGAAGAAAGTAAAGAATGTAATCATATTAATTACATTTAGGATGTTATTAGGAGATTTAAAAACAAAGTCTCAAATATATGTAAATAACTAACCAGTCAAAATTTCATCAATTCAAGGCATCGTTTCATCGTTCATCGCTTACCAGAGAAAGCACATCTTGCATCAACAGTCCTAGACTTACAAATTTTTTATGAGAGCTAAATGAAATTAAATAAGACAATTAAATAACAGGTAAATCCTCTATTAGGCTTTGAATAAATCAGCAAACTTATCTGAATTAAACTTATGAAGGAGAAAGCATTCATGAATATTGGCATGAAAAACAAGGTAAGTCCTTATCCAGGCGTACCTGATTTTTGCACCAATAGACACCAGAATTTCTATTGAGCGATGATGTGGGATATATATACGATATATATGAGTGGGGTATATAATTTTGTTCCTGGTTCTTGCACCAAACTGCTGTATTGTCCACAAGAAACAATGCATTAAAAAATGGAAAATTTGGATTTGCATCAAGGTCCTCAAATAGAAACAGTACATCACTCCAAGACAATCCAACATATACTTGTTATTTTATATTTATATAAGGGATATGTGAACAATTGCTTTCTTAAACATTTATTAATGCTAAATACATTTAGCATAATAATTATCTAAATAAATGAATATCAATATGAATATTTCCTCCAATGCAAATAAAATCTTATGGAATTGCTGATAGATTTTACAATTTTATGAAATAATTGGAAGATTAAAGTAAAAAAAAAAACTAAATACATAAATAAAAAAAAAAATAAAAAGCTAAATACATTTAGCATAATAATTATCTAAATAAATGAATATCAATATGAATATTTCCTCCAATGCAAATAAAATCTTATGGAATTGCTGATAGATTTTACAATTTTATGAAATAATTGGAAGATTAAAGTAAAAAAAAAACAACAACAAAACATCATAACACGTATTGAAGGAAAAGAGAGGTGAAGTAAAAAATATCTCATTTATTTGTTAAAGCTTTAGTAAAGCCATTTCTTATCATAGTAAGACTTCTTTCTCCCATTCTTTGGCTAATGGGTTTTAATAGAATAAAAAATGTACGAGTTTTTCTGTAGATTTGTAATTTTCAAAGGTAAGGATCAAGTGCTTCAAGATTTTTTCAATTATGAACTATAATATTTATTATTACCAACAGCTTAACCTATGTGTTAGAATGTTATTATTTTTACACAAATAAAAAAAAATTATTAAATATAAATTTTATTTAATATACAAAAAAATCTTAAATTAAAATTCAAAGTTCCAAAATTTTATTCTATTTGTGGAAATTCAGTGTACAGTGTCTTAACTATAATTAAAATAAATTATTAGAATAAAGGTCTTAAAAAAATAAATAAATAAAAAAAATAAGATAAAGAAAAATAAATATCAAAAATTGAAAAGAAACCTGATTCGTAAAAGAAATAAATGAGGTGGTTGAATACCAGCAATTTTTAATATATTATAAGAAATTATTGGTGGCTGATTACCCTACTAATCAAGATATATTTGATGATGGCCTTCAAAATTGAGCCAAAAAAAAATCATAACAACCACAAACAGGAATCAACAGAAGAAAACAAGGAATCCAAGAATCCCAAAATGTGTTAAGCAGGTTGAGCTTCATTCCGAATGTGCTGAGGTGGATTTATTTCTAAACTATCTGAATATAATTAAAAAATACTTTCAAATGGCTTCAGTAATGCATAATGTCTCGGTATGTATTACAATGAATATGGTGTTAGTAAATGTCGTTATTACATATATATATATATATATATATATATATATATATATATATATATATATATATATATATATATATATATATATATATATATATATATATATATATATGTGTATATATATTTATATATATACAATACATGTCTATCGTCATTTAATTATTTTTTTAACTCTAAATTCCTTCAATTCCAAAGATTAATAATAGTTAATATATTATGCAATATACAAAAATTAAAGTTTATTATTATTATTTTTTACATTTTTTTTTCATGGAACCTTTTGACCCTAAATAATTAAAATATTTATTTATAATTATGCATTTTTTAATTTTATTCTAATTTAGGTTCTATGCACTGAGGATGCAATCTGGAAACCAGTAAACAAAACTAGGATTCCAACAAGCGCATTTCCAGTTGGTAATACAGAAAATGGAGAACTACTTTATACGGGCAGATAGTTTAACAATTTACTTTACTTAACTCCTGGAAAGGTAATGATGAATAAATTATGTTAATAAAATTAATATTAAAATTATAAATTCATACTTCATATAGTCATAAAAAGCTTTTATATATAATAATGATGCAGCTGTTATTGTTAGCTTAATGAAACATTAAGTCTGGAAGGCATTTTGTATAATCGATTTTAAAAAACTGAAAACACTCAACTTTTTAGAAACAGTCCAAGGTCTTGAAAAGAGGTGAAATGGATCGCTGATTTGACTTGGTGGGTACTGATGAACATTTGTACTTAAACAAATGAAGTCATATTTAAAAAAAAACCTAGCATCAGAAAACTCATTAACACAGGATATTGGAAATTAATTAAATTCAATGGAATTATAATAATATTATTTTGTAATATCTTTCCTACTGTTACTAGAATAATGTAATTATCATTTTTATTTTATTTTTTTTATTAATATACACAAAATATGTCGTGGGAGTGTATTAATTCGCCATATGCAAAGTATTTTTGCAATAAGCAAATCTGTGCTAATCCAGATAACATTTCTTTTGGTCGCCTTCACAAAAGTTGTCCGGTTGGGTTGTATGGATTAGTGATGGATGTATTTGTACTATGAGGTTCTTGTTGTAAGTCAGTCTGTTGTTGAAATTTTTGTAATATTCTATGACATTATTCTGAAACTGTTAGGATGCCCAAGTCCTTGTGTATCCAGTCATTCGTCACTTGTAATGGCATGACCACTATTTTTCTCAAAGCTTTTGACTGGAACAACTGAATTCTTTGGACGTTTGAAGTCTTGGGAGAGTTCCATAGCTCTACACGGTACATCTATAAAGATTTTATTAGTACTTTGTAGATGTTAAGTCTATTAATCTGTTGAATGAATCATCTTTTCTGCCTTAGTTAGAGCACATAAGAATACTAAATCAAATAAACAAACTTTATTATGATTAAATAAAACACAATTAATAACATGGTATAATAGATTATCATAAAGATATGCTATAATTACTAACTAACTAATTAATAAATTATTTTATTCACACATATTTTATTAATACCAATTCAAAACTGACATATTACGTGAAATAACCAGATAGTAAGGTTATACCTCATATCAGTAATTTCTGTTTCAGTAATTAGTCATTTTTTGTTTAGTTATTTTCAATTCTTCAAGTTTAATTATGATTAATAATCTCATAAGAATATTATATCAGACCATTTAATTACATTGTTTACGATAAAGTAAATCAGGCTATTTTACATGAAATAAGGATGTGTTGCACAACACATACTGGTACTGGTACTTGGTGGGGAGGAACTAGTCGGCAAGTGGGCCTTATGGTCCTTTTTGCCAACCCCTGATGGCTACTTTTACGTCACCGCCGCGTACTAACCAGAGTGGGAGTGTCAAGATTCATTTCGCGGGATCGCCACGAAATAAATATTAATCAACCCAGGTGGGAATCGAACCCACAACGTTCCGAACCGGGTACTCTGGGGCCCTCGCCCCAACATACTCGGCCATCACGTCCTCTGCACAACACATAAATCTTCAAAATTAAGATGTAACCTTAAATATTTTTTCCATTCTCAATAAAATTACTTTATCTGAGTTTGATTTATATAATCAGGCAGGAAGTTAGCCTGTGAGATAGAGCACTGGCTTCCTATGCTGAATATCTGGCGTGTCCACTCACAAAACTTTCCTTACTGCTTTGGTCCAAAATAAAAACTGTTTGCTGTATTTTCGCTAATTTTAATCTGATTAAGATTTTTTTTTATATTTATCTTTAGAGACATTTAAATTATCTTTCAAAAGAGCATCCAAACTGTTTCGGAAGATGTATAGTTATCAAGTTTAAAAAAAAAAAAAAATTAAACAAAGTTGAATCGGTTTACAAAGAAAAATGCACAGAATATATCGTTGCTAATATTGGTCCAATTTAAATGGTTCTTTTTTTTGTTTTGTAGGGAATTTAATTAGCTTTTGAATGAACATGAAACGCATACATTTTGAGCTATGTGCAATTAAAATTATGTTCTCTTCATAACTTTTTTTCCTACTTTTTCTTGGGGATGTACTATATATATGAATATTTAAAAGTTGTTAAAGGAGAGATTTTTTGCAAGTTTCATCAAAATCGTTAAAGCCTTTTTTGTGCTACAGTCAATAGAAAAACACACTTTTCGGCTATTGCGCTGCTGTAGCCGTATATGGTCCACAGACATCGGGGGACAATGCCTTACAAAAAAAAAACAGCATCTAAATCGATCAACCCGTTTAAGAGATCCAGACCAATGGCCAAAAATGCTTAATAAGACAAACCCGAATTTTTTGGGATACGAGGGGCTCTGAAAAGCATTGATGCTTTGAAAACTCCACATAGAAATTTTGACCCGATTACAATACTTTCCTTACCTAGTAGCGATAGAAAAGTAAAAACATGACAATAAATCAGGCAGTTGGAGCATAGTGCTGACCACAAAGTGTTCCAAAAATATTGTCAGATCTAGAATCAGGCACCTAGGAACCTTTACTAATACCTGAACCCTTAGGACTTTCAGGACACTCATTTATTTGATTTAAACTTTTTTTTTTTTAGATTGAAGCAAACTCAAAAATCTTACAGATGACTTATGGCGGACAAATGTACGATAGCACTGAATATGAAATTCTTATACTTAAGTCTGGTAGCAATTTTTAGTTATCTTTTTTCACATTTAATGGATAATAATTATCTTTTTAAATTATAATAATTAATTGTATCCAATAATTGAGCCGTTGAGAGCAAAAGTCAATAAATCTTTCTTTTGAGAAACAGATGGTTTTACTAAAATTATTGTGATAAATTCCTAAGTCAACTTTGTGCGGGGAACCAATTGAATATTGATATAAGGTTTGATTAAAAGTAATTGTGAAGTAAAATTGTCTATAATTCATTTTTGCTTTATTTTAAATATTTGAAAATGACTTACACCATTGTGCAAGTCAATAAATACAATTTTTGAGGTAGATAAAAAATTTTTAAACAGGGAACAAATCGGCGAACTATTGAGATTACGACTTAATTCACTTATTCTTTCAACAGTTTTGTCCTTCTAGATTGTATTTCTGGACTTCAGTCAAAATTGTTGAAAATGCGACTTACACCACTATTGCTCTCAACAGCTCAATTGAAAGAATTTAAAAATTTATTTAAGAGCAGTAACTTTCTTCCTTTTATTTCATTAATTAATACTTCTTCTACACCTCCAAGAATTGAAAAATTGTTATTGTAAGCACAAAATGTTTGATCTTAAAGTTTTTACAAAGCAATTAAATTTATTTCCCTTAGAAGGAACCTATAATAATTGTATTATAAATATCAAGTAACTTATGTAACATATGAAAAAAAGAACATTTGTATACTATTATTTAGTAAAAGAATCATATCGACGGTGAAAAGGCCAATGGGCCAATTGGGCGTACATTTTGGGTGGTGGCCCACAATGTTTTTTATTACATTATTAAAACATAAAAATTTGTTCGTAAAATTCAAGGAAAACAGTTTAAAATTTTGTTTGCACCTCTTGTAAAGTTTTCATTTTGAGGATTCTGCCCATTAACCTTTTTACCATTGATAGATTCCATAATATCTTTCATGTCTCAGCTATGATACTAGTATTTCACCTTTGAGGTACAGAATTGTCTTTCATAAAATCAATGATTATATTATTATTGGTTTTAAAATTAAGAATTTTTCATGTGAGCTGATAGGGAAAAACTTGGTACAAACCCACAAGATACAAAAAATGAGATAGTTAACTGAAGCGAAGTGTAAAATAAAACTTTACATCCAAAATTTGTAATACATTGTACGGGTGTTTTTGAATGTCCTTAGAATATAGTTTAATAATAATATTTAAAATATTATTTTTTAGTTTTGATATAAACATTAATTTTACTTTTTTTTATAATTGGTGCTAAAAAATAAATCAAGAGCATAAATTTTATAGCCTTTTTTTTTTCGGTCCGCAATGGACACCACCATCATTTTAACGGGTTTAAATTGTGCTAAAAATAAATAATACTGTTCATTCTAAACCATATATTGACTTTCAATATTTTCACTAGTTCTTCAGAAAATTAGAACATTTTGAATACTGTAAATTCTTATTTGAATTAATAAATTGTTTATTTCTAACTAATTGTAAGTTTGTTCTTTATAATATGTATAGTTTTATTATTATATATTTTAATTGTATTCATTACCACTACAAAAATATACTTGAATTTTGGGGCTATGTTTCATTTATCCAAATCGAACGAATCCACCACATACCGGTCTGAAACAACAAGAATCTACGTATTGTTTCTGATCACTTCAACATTTACTAGGCAAATGCTCCAGTTTCGATTTGAGAGTTGGTGCTCCACAAAAAAAAAATCAATTTATTCCCAAATCCAATCCTTGGAATCCAATATTCTTTGTCATTAATCCTTCATACTCCTTATTCTTTCACAAATAAAATTATCTGTGATGTATTTAACATCCCATATTTTACCCAAAATAGATATAGTTAAAAAATTTAAGAAAGAACTTTCCAGTGAGCAAATGCAAAACAAAACCTTTAGTTATTGAATAACAATCAACTTACAAATTAGTGCACATAATAGAAAGAATATAAAACAAATCAAAATATTGAAAAAAATTCAAGCTGGTATATTTGATAAAGTAGCTGTCTGAAGTTTTGTAGAGGGAAAAGGCTTTCCTCTCCTTGAGTGTAACCTTTTGGCCCATAAGGTTTTTCTTTAAGTTGTTAGCTGAACTTAAGACAATATGCCTAGCCATCAGGTGTAAAAACTTCCAATGATACAAAGAGAGCAAGCTTAATAGGAGGGGAACTTGAACCAAACCATCAATTGTTTGTAAGGTGGTTCATACTGCAGGGCAAGAATAAAGCAATACTCTATTGCACGGATGTCCGCCAGTTCAGCTGTTTTCATGTTGCAGAAGATGGCAACCGGTAGGACCAGGATGGACATGACCCAGATGATAAACGCCATTACAATAGTCAACGGTCAGGCTGCTCTGAGCAGGTAATGTACTCATTGCAGTGATTTTTAGAGAGAAGACAGTGTACCTGAGGGAGAAATTAGAATTTTTGAAAGAAACATGAGAAGAAATTTGAATTTTTTAAGGGGACAGAAGAGAAAAAGTTAAAGTTGGAGGAGGTGAAGGTTGCTCTCAAAAGTCGGAAACTATACTTGGAAACAGAGAAAATGGTCTTGGAAAGAGAGAAAATGGCCGTGGAAAGAGAGAATTTGAAAGCAAATTGTAGGCTAAGGAAAATTGGTCGGCTCCACAATAACCTTAGTAATGACCAGCATACAGAGATAGAGCAATGTACAAGTGCAAACAGGGCTTTCTTCTCTCATACAAGAATACTGAAGTCCCGAAAAATCTCTAGAAATCTCAAATTAAGGGTGTACAATACCGTGATAAAACCAGTTCTGATATCCGGCTGCGAGACCTGGACTCTAACCAGCACCCAAGAAAGCAGAATCGAGAGATTTGAAAGAAAGTCCTCTGCACGATAACTGGATCGATATGGGATCAGAATCAAAACTCATGGAGAAGAAAGACCAATGAAGAATTGCTTACAGAAACTGATCAGCCAATATCTCATGATATGAAGGCAAGGAGGTTAAAATGGGCCGGGCATGTAGCTCGGAGAAATACATCAGGACGCCTCTTCACAAAAATGAATGCCACAATAGTTGGCAATAGACCACATGGAAGGCCAAAAACCAGATGGATAGATAGGATCAAAAAGATGCGAAAGAGCTGCATGCAGCAAACTGGAAAGCAGTAGCCCAAGATAGGCAGAGGTGGAGAAGGCTGGTTCAGGCGGCCAAAGATCTAAAAGGTCTGAGCCAAAAAAAAATGTGTATATATATATATATATATATATATATATATATATATATATATATATATATATATATAGTGTCATAATATATTGTTTATGTTTAAATAATCATTAAAAAACATTGTAATAAATTAATTTAAAATGCCTGAACATTGTGATATATATATTCCTCATGTTGTTATGAATAACAAAATTATACGAATTGTTGATTGGAGCAATGTTGGATACGAATTTTTTAATTTGTGAATGGCTTGCTGTACGGAAAAGTTAAGGTTCAAGTTCTCAAATTAACCACTATATATTATTGATTAGTTTGCAAACTTAACTAACCCTTAACTTCCCCATACAGCAAATGTTATTCCAACAAAAATATTAATTGTGAAAACAGTCACTATTAAATAAAACAAATTCACTCTTACCTAATGTATTACATTGATATGCATATTAATTTGTAACTCTCATATGCAAAAGTAATTTTGAAACATTGGTACATTGACCAAATTGGTTTTATCTTTATAATTTACTTAAAAAAACTAAATATAATTGAAGATGATTGTTTATTTGTTATTTACATTGATAACAACCATTAATTTAATTAAGATTAAAAAAAATAAATATTTAAGGAAATTGTTTTTTTTTAAATTGATAACAACCATTAACCATTAATCATGTAAAAAAAATGAAAAAATCATGTAAGGAAATTTTCTATTTGTTATTTACATTGATAACAACCATATACTTAATTAAAATTAAAAAAAAAAAATTTCATTTAAGGAAATTATTTGTTATTAATATGATAGCAAGTATTATCTTAAAGGATGAGGCCCATTAAGACTTCTCTTATTAATTCCCATTGCATTTTCCAAATTTTCTTCTTGCTCTTTATCCAACTGTTCGCCTTTCATGGCATACTCCTCTGGAGGTGCAATATCATCACATGAAACACACAGTAACCCATTGCCAAGCGTATTGGGAGCTGGTTTCATCCAAAATAATCAGCTTCTGGTCTCTTAAAGACATTACTGATGATTTCCCACTTGGTCGACGATTTAAGTTCCAACTCATGATGCGATCAGTTTATTAATCATTGGAATAAATCAGTTTTGTAATAGGATTCCAAAAAATTTAAACAATATTGATATATCCCATCTCTTATGAGATAGATAAAAATAGTAAAATAAAATAAAATGCGGAATCTCTGAGGGTTGCTAATTCCTGATTTTTTTGTCTGTGATTTGCGAAGCCTTCAGTGATATGAAAATTTTGCATCACATGAAATTATTTGATTAAGTTAATTATGTTTGTTACCATATATCTTGAGCGATTCATTTTCATCAGTGTTTTTAAGATTTGAAAATTGTGATCATACATTCATGAGAAATGTAATAATATTTTAATCTAATTGAGCAATTAATTTTTCAAATGTAATTAAATAATTAATATTCCTTAAATATACACTTTACCCACGGATAAACGGTACTTCATACTTTCTTCTTTCGTGTTTTGTGATGTTTGCTTTTATTTTACATTGTTTTATCAATTAATATTGACACTGAAAGTCACAAAAATATTGCTATACAGGTAATATGCATATTGCTTCATAGAATGTATAAAATTTATAAATACACGACCCTCCCATAGGATTGCTTTGGAAGGAAAACAAAATCAGTTATCGGAAAAATATAAATGAATGAGATCTATTTCTCTTTCCAAATTTAATTAGTTCTTAAAAATGTAATTTAAGGCTTACAAACTTCATCTAAAAATAATACCACACGAAGACCCTTTAATCCGTAAAAATTATCATAATTTGAGCGAACGGATGATGGAATAAAATCTCGGATTGGAACGAAACCTAAAACCGTTCACGTTCCGATCCAGCGGCCGATTTACGCTCAGGAAGACTAGGCATTTGCCAGAGGCGGCAATTTTTGGAGAGTGGCAAGATTTGAGTGAAATTATATTTTTAGTTCCAAACAAATTTTGAAGTATAGAAAATAACTCAATTAAGAATCCCTTATCCAGATGTGGAATAAATAAATTGGTAATAGAGGTGATGCTAAGAAAATTATGTACCTGAGTAAAATTTCTTAATTAGTCAATTCAATTGTTCAATTTTGGTTTATTATTTTCTATAATGCACCTTTTTAATCGACCGAGAAAAATAAAAATTTAACTCTCTCCTAAAATTTGAGGTTTTACCTTTCAACACACGTAGAATCCAAATATCGAAAAAGAAAAATATCTGTCCGTCAGCCGTCCGCGGCTTTTCTCCGAAACTACAGATTTTCTTGAGATTTGGTACCGAAGTCACAGGCCACCCTATGATATTTCTCGGAATGCGACATTGCTATCCGCCTTTTCGTTTCAATATGGCAACCAGTTATATGCTCATAGCTCGACTATTTATGAAGATAGAGGAAAAACGTAGTGTTTTGAAATCAGTACACCAAGGGTAAAAAAAAATCTATAGAAGGATTTGGCTTATATATTCAATAGTGAACCTTTGTAATCAGCCAAGAAAACAAAAATTTTAACCCTCCTCAAAATTTGAGGTTTTACGTTTCTAGACACGTAGAATACAAATATCGAATAAAAAAAAATCCGTTCGTCCGCCGATCGCAGCTTTTCTCCGCGTTCGTATCTTTTTTTTTGTAAAGGTAATAAAATTCTCTACAATACAAAAAAAAAAAATCATCGAAATCGGACCATTATTAGTTGAGATATAGCCTATTAAACTTTGTAGACTACCTTCCTGGCGCTTCAGTTCAACGTGACCCCTTGCCTCATGAGTTATCAGTAGCAAACTCCACGCTTCCTCGCATCTCTCTTCACTTCATCTTTCCTTGGATCCATCCTCCAATTCTGCCTGCTCCTTGGTCTTTCACTTTTTCTTTTCCCGCTGAAGTTTTTCTTCAACATTTTGGTCTGTACCATTTTTCTCTCCATTAAGATAACATGTCCTTTTTGTAAAATACTAATTCAAAGAGGAACATAGTTTTCTAGAGAGAAACAGTTTATCATCAAAGAGGTGCTGCCCAACTGCATTGGGTCGCTATACACACAGCTTACTAATATCATCATATTGACAATTTGTACAACTTATAAATATATAGGATGATTAAGACATTCATAATATATAATAAAAGTATAGATACCGTTTTTGTTTTTTTTAAAGGATTTTCATACAATTTTCTTTTAAATACTAACCCTTTTAAACCGATTACATCACTATATAATTTTTTAAAAGGTATAATTTAAAAACTCTCTAATCTATAAAAAATTTATGCTTACAATAAATGAATAAAATTTCGCACATTAGTAAAAAATATAATTAAAAATTAACATTCAATAAATATTTACAAAAAAAACCTGTACCACAACAACCCGATAAGGGTCTTGGGTTCAGTACTTGGTAAGGACCATACTGTTTCTAGGCCAACGGTTGTGCAAGGAGGTGATTCGGCCAAGATCACGCCCAACCGCCAGATTTTTCCCCCAATTAAGGGTACCCACTTTTTAGAGGCTGGGTGAGCCCCAGGAGGGTCTCCCGATCCCACAGGGTTGATCCACGGCTGAATACAGAATAAATAATTATCTCGAACCCGGGACCTTGAGATTAGTAGCGCAGTACCTTACCCACTGAGCTACCCCGCTCCCTATATAAATATTTACAAACATAGAAAAAAAGAACAAAAACAAAAACATACATACATATTCAACCATTTAATCTTATTGTTAACATGCATGTGGTGGTGGATGATTCCAAGAGAGTCAAGAACTATATTTTCTTCCAGTCTTGCTACGCCCTTAATATCGAAACCAAGATCCTCCATGAAGCTTCTTATTTATGTAGTAGAGATTAGCAGTTTAAAATCCATTGTTTACTTTCAGCAAATGAATCAAGAGATATAGGAGTATTCAAGTTTGACATTATCTCTCCTGATACCACGAAAGGATTAAAAGATCAAAGTCCAATTTTACATTTCACCTGGACATCATTCAACTTGCTTATACATGATCAAATCTGTTATGTAAACATTGTGAAGGTTATATAAAAGAGCTCCGCAAAACGGCCCTCTTTATAGAACGAGAATACTCGAATCTGATCGGCTGTCAGGTTCCCCCACCACAGATCATAGTACCCCCATCACCAGTTACGATGAGTCGACCTGCTCTGACCCAAGTCAGGCAATATTTAGGCAAGTCGAACAGACTATCAATTAAATATAAGTTAGAATTAGAACCAATTATGAATTAGTGTTAATTAAGGATTATTATTATTTCGAATGGGTCTCCTAAGGACCACGATGTTCAACTTTTCCGCTTGGAGAGGAACTTGATTCTTGCCCAGTACTCACGCATTCTCTGGCTTCTCTCCTTTGAGAAGGAATATAATTAAGGATTAATTATACTCATTAATAAAAATTTACTGCATCGTGTTCGAAGTTATAAATACCGACTCGTGTACTTTGAAAATATTTCAAAGCTATGAAAAGGTATAACCTGTTTGACCAGCGTGATATCGTCGTTTCGATTTATCAATATATTTGTAAATTTCTAAGTCTATTGATTATACAATCAGAGATTAAATATACATAGAAGATTAAAAAGTTGTTTTGTTTATGTATAAAAGTTAATCTTTATAAGGATTAGCAGTTCAAAGTCCATAAGCTATTCAAAGATTAAGAAGCCCTGGTGATAATGGTTAATTGGTGATAATTAAAAATCCTGAGAAAGTTTATGAACTTGCTTACGGCCTCGTCGAAATCCGCAGTGTTCGCATTTTCCTTTAACATATTCTTGAACATATAATTGCAGACCACTAAGCAATGTTCTCTTTTATTTTAGATGTAATAAATAAAAAATAAAAAACAATTATTAAAATCAATCATCAAAAATAATGTTTAAAATCAATTATTAAAAACAATTATTAAAAACAATCAATAAATAAATAATTTCGTAAACTCAATTAAATAATGTGCGAATTTATACTTTGTTTTTCCTTTAGAAAAGGAACATTCGAAAGTTACTTAAAATATATAGATAAATGACTAAATAACAAAGCCAACTTATAAAACAATTTAATTTAAAAATAAATAAATATTAAACAATACATATAAATATAGCCATTTTTCAGTAAATAAAAGACTGGCTTCGATGACTGACATCAGTGGCTCGGTTTGATAAGGATTGCACTGACCTTGGCCGAGCCACTGCAACAGAAGTGAGGTGGGGGTAGGATTGGAACATCGAAAGTAAAATATCGAAATTCGATATTTTGCCATATCGCAAAACCAAATATCGATATCCAGCGATAATCGTTAGAAAAATATCGATATATCGAAAAGAATAAGCAAAGAAAAGTGTATGAAGGTTAAGAAATAATATAATTATTATTACTCATAAAACATTAGCCACGAATCATTATAAAAAAAGATAGAAAAGAATTATACTTTAAAACAAAAACGTTATAAAATATTTTTATTTTGAAGACTATTAGCCATATTTCATATATTATAGTCTTCTAATATATTATAGTCTTCATATATTATAGTCTTCTAAAAGTTTTTCAATAAAACCTTCAAATTTCTAAAAATTGCATTAATCTTATTACGCTTCCGACTATATTGTACATTCTCAAAACGTTCATCTAAAAGCATGTAATTTATTTGATATACATCTCAGTACAATCATCATTTATATAATTATCAATTTGTCTCTATAAAGGATTAATTAACATTATTTGTATATAAATGTTATCTACTAATAATTGTTTGGTATAGATTACTAAATAATGTTTATAGATCCCAACATGGCGGACATCTAGATTTTTAGGATCTGACTGATCTGAAGGCAAAAACAGAACATTAACGTCTCCGAGTGATGTGGGACTATTGTGGGCCGTACATTTATCAATAAACAGTTGACAATTTTTTCTGTTTTTTATTCCATATCTGTACCCATTCGTTGAAAAGTTTACTTGTACATGCTTCTTTATTTGCACGATTGGCTATCGGTAACTTTATTGTTTTTAAAACGTCATGAGCGAACTTAATTTTTCAGATCAATCCATGTTTCAATATATATTAATAAATAATAGTGTGACATGATAAATCCAATTAGCCAAACTATAAAACACTTATCAGGACGGAGATGGTCCGGGTGGCGGTCAAGAATAAAATAAAATATTTTTGTGTATTGATAGTTGACCGTATGGCATATCAGGATGAGTCTTAACTCATCCTTCATAGCTTCCAGATCCTTGATGAAGATCTACAATGTGGGTCAAAACGTTGGCATTAAATAAATAGTTACAACTATTTTATTCTTAACTGCTACCCGGACCATCTTGCTTATATACCATATGGTCAACTATCAATACACAAAAAATATTACAGTTATCTTCATACAGAAAGCCGACTCTCAATTTTTATTTAAAAAAACAAAAACAAATTAAGTTTATAATAATAACTGAAGAATAATAACAAATGCTAGGAAGTGATGGAATTTTCCAACCATAAAAACATTGATTACATAATTTTAATAGTAATTTATAAGAAGTTTATATGAATATCATAAAAAAGGTTGAAAATGACGATTCGGCGAACCACGGTGGTTTGATAAACATTAAAAAAAATTATTATGAGTTAATCTTAGGATCCAAATGTTAATTATTATCATACCTTCTGTGGAAATACAAGTAGTGGTCGTTAAATCTCCAACTAGTCGAAGATTTCTCGACTGACTACTTGAGAAGGTCCCTTTACCTGAGCTACAAATGAAGTATCCGAGAGACCCTACCAATGGTTCGAATGGGTGCCTGAAATGGGGAGGGAGCATGAGTGCCTTCATCCCTCCTCCCCCTTTCATGAACGCAATTCTCGCCACCGACCTTTTACACGGGGTTGTGAAACGGGCGAGAGCTCGAACGATGGACAAGTCGGTGTTGAACTTGCCCCTTTTACGTCTCCGCGTTAACCCGGCTTTAGTCGGGATGGCTCCCTTTCTAGTTATGAAGTTATGAAACGGATTTCAAATTCACCCGAATATAAATATTAACATTAAAATTCGCGTGTTGATTATTTTGAAGTGTGCATTATCTCCTTAGATTAATAGTTGTTATCTTCTTATTTTTATTGTTATAGTATTTCATACTAGTTGTTATCTTGTTTTCCTAAGCGTTATGCAACGTCGGCACACATTACAATAAATGCATACTTGCTGATTGATTTCTTAGAATTTGAAAATTTCTTACAATGATAACAGACTTTAGTCTTCGTGAGTCTAAAGAAACCCTACATACAGACTTACATGTCCCAACAGTTATAGACACTTTCACGACAAATTACATGGACGAAATAACAAACAGATATACAGGCGGGGTCAAAAAAGGGGCGAGTTCAACATCGACTAGTTCGTGCTCTCGTCCGGTGGCTAGAATTGCGTTCGTGAAAGGGGCATGGCAGTCGTGAAACGAGCGAAGGAATGAATGCTCCTCCCTATTTTGGGTACCCGTTTGAACCATCAGCAGGGTCTCTCGGGTACTTTTTTGGTAGCTCATGTAAAGGGATCTTCACAGGTAGCCGCCTCAAAAGAGCATACCACTAGTTGTACTCGTATTTCTACATAAGGGATGATAATATTTCACATTCTCTAAATCTTTATCAAACTACAATATTTTGGCCAATCACCATTTTCAAGCTTTTATATTTATTATATATATACACGTATAAAATATATATATATATATATATATATATATATATATATATATATATATATATATATATGTGTGTGTGTAAATTTAACAGACATAGAATATTGAAGTTATCTGTATTTGATCTAGAAATGCATTATTGTTTTTAAATTGGGCAAGATTCTATATCATCATATTAGTTCTAAAAAAATGATTTGGCATAAAAAATTAAAAGCAAAAGGCAGTTATTTGGGAAATTGGCAGGATTCCTGTGAATCATGATGTTTTTTCCCGCTGTCAACCCCCGTTACAAAACATTTGCTCTGTGAGCTCTCGGATATTGAGAGGCAAAATAAAAATTTTTATTACTAATAAATAATTATTTTCAAGTTCTTTCTACAAAATAAAAATAAATGTTTTTCTATTTTAATTTATATTAATTATAATAATTGTGAGACAAAAATAAATCCAATAAAACAAGCAGACGCTCACTATTTATAAATATTTAAAAATAACAAATTATGGAATTTTCCAGCCATTAAAATATTGCTTATATAATTTTAATAATAATTTAAATTTATTTTATATGAATATCACAGAAAATTTGAAGAAAGTGAAAATAGACATACATATATACATACATATATATATATATATATATATATATATATATATATATATATATATATATATATATATATATATATATATATATATATGGTAGATATTGGGACCTGTCACTCCCTCATCAATAGGGGCGTGGCCTCAGTAAGGTTATAGCAGCACCCGTCACCAGTTGCCGCCACCATTCTTCCCATTTGTCCTTGTTTTTGAAAACCGCGTATTCATTGCAATCATTAAAATTATTACTGACTTAATTACATATTTAAAATTGTTAGCGCTGTCGACTTCCGGTGATCTGGGGAAGTTTAAGTAATAATTTAAAGGAGAGATAATTTAAATTACGGTATGGACCCGACCTCAACTGAAAAGAAGCGTTTGGGGTTTGTTTATCTCTTGAGCGAGCGTAGTGAGCGGAAATCGTCAGCTGTGATCTATTTAAAGCAGTAATAATTGAAATTAAGTAAAAATTATGTATATTTCGGTAATTATTTACAAGAAAGAAGTGAACGTATATGGGAATGAACGTATAAAGGAATGTGGTGGGGACGTAACCCTCAATGTAAACAATGCGAGGCCACGCCCATTTAGATAAGGGAGTGACCGGTCCCAATAATTACCATATATATATATATATATATATATATATATATATATATATATATATGATATTTATTCATATAAGTGATATTGATATAAAGTTCATTTAAATTATTATGGAAAATTCCATTGCTTACTAGAATTTATGTGTATCTGAATAAAAATAATTTATTCAGCTTGCTTTATGAAGATAAATGTAATATGTTTGGCTAGTTGGATTTATCTTTTTCATACAATTATTACTTATTATAAATGGAAATAGAAAAACTTTTATTTTTATTTTTTAGAATGAGCTTGAAAAAAGAAAAGTTAAAGCAGCTGTCTAATATTTTTAGAGAAATTTTATATATAGTTTATTTGCAGGGTCCAAATTACTCGGTTTAACATATAATTAAATCGGTTTAACTACCACGATTATCAATAAAAACCACAAATGATTTAGCAATTACATGTTTATAATTTTCACTTGCCTCTCAATAGCAGAGCAAATGTTTTATGACGGAGGTTGGCAGCGGGAAAATACATGATTCACAGGAATACAGCATATTTCTCCAGCAACAGATCGCTTTTAAATTTGTAATTTTATTATTGTTATTTTTTCCAAATAATTGTTTGTAACTAATATACTAGAATAAGATTTAGCCCAATTTAAAAACAATAATCAATTTCTAGTTATTATTCCTACATAGGCGAATTTCTACAAAAGAAATGACAATATTTCACATTTTGATCCTTTGATTAACTCATGACAGTATTTTTTTTTTTTTTGAGGTTTATCAAGTTTTATGATTTTACAAATCGCCATTTTCAATCTTTTCCTGCGATATTTACTCTTTTAAATTATTATTAAAATTATTTAATCAATTTTTTCATAGCAGGAAATTTCCACCACTTGCTAGAGTTTGATATCATGCATTGGCTATTATTATAAACGTTATTATCTGTTTTTTAAAATAAAAGTTGAGTGTCTGCTTGCTTCATGAAGATAAGTGTAATATGTTTGGCTAATTGATTAGCATCTATTCTCCATGTCACATAATTAGTTATAAATATATTGAAAATAAAAACTTATATTTTTGTTTTGTAGAAAGAGATTTTGTTGAAAAGCTTAGACTAGAAGCGGTCTAAATTTTTTTTTCAGAAATAAAAATAATTAATAGCAAGGCCCAAATCACCCGGTAAAGTTATAAATTATTGAGTTTCACAAAAGCTACAGATGAATTAAGGATCACCTTTAACTTTGTAATGTAATGTGAAAGATAATATTTTTTTTTTTTTTTATTATACTATATCTTTTGAACCCTCGACTTTACGAATTAACCAGATTTAACTATATTTTAATAGTAACAATTTCCTTTATTCGGTAAAATTCCATAATCGTAACCCCAACACGGTGGAGATATAGATTTTTAAGATCAGTCAGGCCCTAAAAAATCTGGAGGTCTGCCATTTTGGGATTACGGTTTTGGAGTTTTACCAGTAAATATAACAATAAACAATATTTAATAACCAAACAATAATTAGTAGGTAAGATTTATATACAAAATAATGTTAATTAATCCTATGTAAAGACCAATTGATAATTACATAAATGATGATTGTTCTGAGATGTATATCAAATGAATCTCATGCTTTTAAATGAATGTTTTGAGAATGCACAATATAGTCGGAAGCAGTATAAGATAAATAAATTTTTTAGATGTTTGAAGGTTTTATTATTGAAAAACTTCTAGAAAACTATAAACTATATTTGAGGTTTTACATTTTACGTTAGACACGTAGAATCCAAAAGAAAACTCCGCCCGTCCGCCGTTCGTAGCTTTTCTCCGCACTCTTATCTTCTTTTTTGTGTTTTTTTTTGTTAAGGCTAATCGAAAGGTACTAGAATTTCCAAAAATACAAAAAATAAATCGGACCATTATGATCTACGATATAGCCTATTAAACTTTGTAGACTGCCTTCCTGGCGCTACAGTTCAGCGTGACCCTTTGTTCAGCTTTCTCGCATCTCTCTCTTCACTTCATCTTTCCTTGGATCCATCCTCCGATTCCACCTGCTTCTTGGTCTTTTCCTTTTTCTTTTCCCAATGAAGTTTTTCTTCAACATTTTGCTCTGTACCATTTTTCTCTCTATTTTGATTATATGTCCATTTTGAAATAATAAACTATTGTGTAATACTTTGCAGCGGTTTTGTTTTTGCCCGAGTGGATTAATTGAATTTTAATAACTGTCATACTTTATCAAATTATTCTTAAAAACATGTCTAAAATGCCTTTTAAATATTTAGTTAATAAATAATAATAGCATATAATAATTAAAGCGTGCATCTTACCTCTCTCCCCCATATAATTTTAGCCTTTTGAGTTTTAAAATACGCTTCTTTTCAAGTAGATTGTTTAATGTCGAATGTTCTCAGGTCCGACTTCGGCCTTAATTGCGTTAGTACTGGCCTTTGGTAAGTCTGGTTGAACTTCGAGCACACATAAAATAGTGCAGTTAATCTCAACCACTTCAGATAAAATAATTGCTATAAATGCAGGGCCATCTTGAGACAGTTCTTTCGATTGCAAGAAATGGAGATGCATGTCTTTCTCGCTATCGTCTGCCTGGCTCAGTTATGCGGCGCACAGGTTAGTAGTAAATCATTTGCAATACTAATATCACTATCCAGAGATAGTAAAGTTTAGAGTGATCCAATTTCTTTAAACGAAATAATTAAATTTTAGAGGGATCTGAAGGAATACTGACTTAGATGTAATGAAAACGGCGTTCTACGGAGTAAAGTATATTAACAGAATTATGTATTCAAAACTGACATCAGATTTGGTTTTAGCACTTTGAAAAATCCCTATACTCAAATTTTCGAGATAATCTAAAAACAAATATTTTTGACCTAAATATTTCGTCATGGGGAAACCCTTAAAATTTTTTTAAAGATTCAAAATTCCTCATAAATCTTGAACAAACGATTGAAGCCAAATTTGGGTCATTGGTAAAGGTCTTTATTCTCCGCGGTTTGCTTCAACCGTGCTTTTTTGACGACACAGAGAACCACTTGAAGGTAGGAAATACTGAATTTTGGAAGGAAAAATTATAAATGAAGAGTAGAACTGGTAGGATTTCGGAGAGACATGATTTTAACAATTTATCGGTTATTCCATCAGATTCTTTTTCGGTTTTGTATGTAAGGTAGTGATTCGTTGTAAAAAAGTATATATGGTATGAACTGATTCTTACAGCACTATCCCCGGCCTTTTACAAGGTAATACCCTTTGTCATGTACATTTCTCTGGACTGTAAACCTAAATTAAGAATAAATATTATTGATTGTAACAATGGCACAGAGACCCACTTGAAGAGTAGCATAATATGAATAAACAACAAAATTACATTATTGTTATTTAATTTATTTCATTACACGTTGCAGAATTCCACTGAATTTATAGACTTGTCTTCAGAAGAAGTTGATAATCCAGAAATTAAAGGGATATCTTCTGATAGCATCACAGTTAATGAATCGTAAGTGTTTTGTACTCTTCTCTACATTCTTTTTAGAGCTTTTATTAATTCTAACAATCATAGTTGTTAAGATTTGGTAATTCTAAAATGACTTTAATTTATCTTGAGAGAGGTGAAGGATTTTGATTTAAATGCAAATCAAAACATTAAATGCAAGAGTATGTTTCAACAGTTAAAAAGTCCCGTCACCAGAAATTCATCTTATAATCCATCCTATTCCTTATATGCATTTATCCTTCAAATATGAGAAAATAACCAATTAAAAAAAAAATGAAATATATGTTATAATTGAAATGCTTCATTAAGACTAAACCTCACCGAATTTAAGTAAGATTTTTTTCAATAGATGGCGACAAAATTCATGAAAAATTTAGTAGCTTGTTTATTTTAAAACGGCAGAATGAAACTAATTTTTTTTTTGCTGATTCAATAATTTCGCTATAAAAGAACATCCAGTCAAATCATTTTGATATCAATGGGAGAAAAAAACTTATTCGAAATATAAACATAAGTTATAGCGAATATATATAATATTTTTTATATTTCGCTATATAATATAATGTGAATATATAGCGAAATATATTTACTTATTCAGAAGTCCTATAAATCAATATTTTCTCTTACAATAATTGCATCGTTAATGAAGATCAATCATTGCTTGAAGTATGCTTGAAGTTATTATTTACATTTGTTCCTTTGGATTTATCTATTTTCTTCTATTTTCAATTTGTTTATATATTTTTATGATTTGCCCACACGTATAGCCAGTTTTATTAATAATTAGTTCAATTTATTATTATTAACTAATTTATTTTTACTTATTGTTTATTACTCAATCAGTTTAGTCTTATAACTTTTTACAAATTCATCACCGTTTTCATTTTTTTTCTCATTATGCCCTTTTTATTTACCAACCCAATTTTAATATCAATCACTGTATATATAATTATTATATTTTTCATATCTTGTTTGTTTAGCCCTGATGAAGACCTGCAAAGTGGGTTGAAATTTTGGTTTCCAATAAATAGTGCATACTATTTGTGATCCATTTTTTTTACCACCTCTCGGACCATCTTATTCCCTACATGAATATATTCTTCAAACATGAAAAATCAAGCAATTAAAAAAAAAAATTGAAATATATGCTACAATTGACATGCTTCATTAAGACTAAGCCTCACCGAGTTTTAGTAAGATTTTTTTCAATAGATGGCAACAAAATTCATGACAAATTTAGTAGCTTGTGTTTAGTCTGCATTATTTTAAGAAAAAGATAATTTTTATAATAATAATTTATCAACAAACACATCAAGCTTAATAGGAAATATTTATAATATTTGGACCTATTTGTTACATATCTTAACACTTTTCCTGCACTGAAATCATTTGTGTCAAATTAATAAATAATTCGTTTATTAATTCTAAATCATCCATTAATTTATAGCGGTTCACTTGGAAGATGGGTGCGAATAAAACACCCCACTACTTTGCCAGCAGGTGTTGTAGTAGGTGGTAATGACTATCCACAATTTGGTGGTTTGATTCATGTTGGAAGGGCATGGTACAACGGAAACCTTCTGCCCGCCAAGGTTCGCTCAGACGGCTTAGCCTTTGTAGCATTCAACGGCAATGAAATAGATATAGAGGAAAGTGAGGTACGTTTCAAATTTTTGCATTTGATATTTTAATTAATTTATCTTAAACTTGTGATTCAGGGTTTCAATACTTTTAAGATAAATTATAAACTCATATATAATATCATAATAACTGTAATATTATAATTTATTTATATGTATATGTATATATATATATATATATATATATATATATATATATATATATATATATATATATAACATATACATATATATATATATATATATATATATATATATATTGGGGGTCGAACCCGGCACCGGCATGAATTTAATTTAATTTATCCCGCTAAAGTTTAATTTATTTATTAAACTTTAGTTTAATTTTATTAATAATATTTTCTGTAGAACATCACTTCTTAAATGGTAACATACTTGTAATCGCAGGTCTCCCTCTTCCCTCGAGCCCGTAGACTTCCATAATCTTTCTTACTACACATTTAATACAAATAATGAATGTCAGAAACTGAATTAATCTTAACAATCTTGAGACATTCACACATTAACAAATAACTCCAACAAATCAAGTTGTGAGGCATCCTCAATCGAAGCAAGTTAGTTGTTTACTTTGCTGTAAAAATCATGGAAAGGATATTAAATTTTTTCCTTGAAACTTTTTTAGTACACCTCAATAAAATAATCGTCCATCTAAAACTAAAAAAAAAACACTTTTATTTAAAAGACATCTAGAAAAAAAATGGATTTTTTTTTTGGTGGAACTGTTAAAATGAAACTTATTGTGAAAGTTGAATAACTGTTTCGGTAACTGATTCCACACCTATTATAGTTCCTGTGACCTTTCTTTCTAGAGCAAAAACAGTACAACTTCACAATGCAGCCGCCTTATCTGCGGTCGCAGCACTATCGCTCTCTAGCAACGTTTGTGGTCACTAACTGCTTTGTATTTAATTGTAAAATTCGTATTCAAATTATTACTCCATTGATTAGATATTATTTTGAATTATTAGTGCTGTCGACTGCCGGTTGTCTCGTGGTTAGTACTCAAAAGCATTAATAATTTAAATAACAGTTAGGGCAAGACCTCAACTGAAAAGGATCTTTTGGTAGTCCGTACTCTTGAGCGAGCGGATTTCGACAACTGTGATCTAATTAAAGCAGTAATGATTTAAATTACGGTAAGGCCCCGACCTCAAACCGTCGGATTAGTGAATGCACCGGACTAGTGAACAGCCGGATTATCGATGTTGTGCTATAATTATTATACTGAATAACATGTGTTTCAATGATGAAAATTTGCAGTTAATTTTTATTATTATTTTGTTTTACAATTCATTTTTTCAAGGAACCTTTTAGTAAGATAAATAGAGGTTCGACGTTAAAGAATTAAAATATCTATTTATAATGATTTATTTTTTAATTTAATTCTAATCCAGGTCCTTATCTCTCGGTATGCAATCTGGAAACCATCATATGGAACTAGAATTCCAACAAGCGCATTTCCAGTTGGTCATACAAACAACGGAGAAACACTTTATGCCGGCAGGTGGTTTGCCAATTCACTTTTAACTCCTGGAAAGGTAATGATAAATAAATTATGCTAATAAAGGTAATATTTAAATTATTTATAATTTATAAATGTATACAGGGTGTCCAATATAAATCGGCTCAAATGCTTTTCACGACCAAACGGAGGATCTAATAAAAAAAATGCTGGAGGAAAAGTCGTAGTTCTACTTCTATAGTTTTGCCAACCACTCTTGCTTTTTAACTTTGACGCAAAATGTGCGGTTGACGCGTGACGAAAACTTAGGATTTGCAGATAACATATACTTTTTAATACTCCTATTCATAGCGATTAAAATGTTATGAAAAAACGAGGAAAACGCATTTCGATAACACCAAGTAGAATCATTGCAACGACAGCTACCCCGTCCTCCCAGTGAAGCTTAGGACGTCCAACTCATACCATATAAACACACAGCAGCATATTATATTTAAATCAGTATGGAGAAAAAATGCTCTTAAGAAAAAAACTGAGAAACTTTGCAAGCTATAATAACTGAAAATGTGAGAACATGTTTCTATTGTTTTATTAATTTACTTTTGAGTTCACACAATCAATATTCCTTTCATAATTGTGGAAAATCATTTGAGAACCTACTTGTATGATTTTTTTTAAAAATAGTACACCTATAGGCTTGGAAAGAAAATGACAATGAAAAAATACATAAAAATAATGTACCATATCTCTAAGATTACAGTTTATCAAATGTCTGAAAAATAATAATGGCGTTGATAATACAAGATTCTAAAATGACATAAATCCTTAAATTTTGCATTTTCCGTTCTTTTTTTTTTTTTATTAACATTTATATGAATATTTATTTACTTACCTGAGGGGGGGAGATTAATGAAGAAAATAAAATTAATTCAGATATCGATAAAAGAATAATGTCAGGTAACCGCGCCTATTACGCCAATATTAAACTTTTCCGTTCTTCCTTATTGTCACAAAAAACAAAAATAAATTTGTACAAAACGTTAGTGAGACCGGTTGTGACATATACTTCGGAAACATGGACCCTATCCAGTGCCACTATTAAAATGTTAAGGATATTTGAAAGGAAAGTGCTCAGGAAAATAACAAATATAAAAAATCGAATTTTTCACATTCTTGAGTTTAACATGGGGCCGACGATATAAAACACTTGTGGGTGGCTGAAGGGTTTTTCATATGTATTTTTTTTAATGGTTTAGATAGCTTTTTTTTAAAGTGTATCATTTGTGCGCAGCCGAGTGCAGTGTTCTAACTTGTTTCTCTTAGGCTATTAGGCTTCTATTTACGTGAGGAAACAGTACCCAGTTACGTAAATCTGCTAAGTTTGTTGATATTTTGATTTTAATTCGTAACAGCGTTGTTCTGAATGAAGATATCGCTGGAAAGTTCTGATTACGGATTTCAACTTTTCCACCTCAAATTTTTCCTGGAAGTATAAATAAATGCAAAAAACGATTTTTTTTTTTTTTTTAATTAAGCCAGAAGAAATTACCGACAATTTTGATTCTGAAGATTTTTTTATTTAGCCGCTCCGTTTTGAAGCGAAAGTGAGTCGAAATTAGGAGACGCTATGTAGCCTAGTCAAATGGGAAACAGAAATAAAAGGGGGTTGAAAGTCTTGAAGAAGTTCTAAAAATCTAATTATTTATGCTTTTTGTGGTACTGATTGGAAATTTCAAATTTGCCTTCTCAAAATTTTCCCAGAAATATATATATATATATATATATATATATGTGTGTAAAAAAATGTTAAATAGCTCAAAAAATAAATGGAGTTAGTGACCTATAGCTTATAAAATGCCCTACCCACTATATTTTTTGTGAGCTACCTGATATATCTAAATCGTTAGGAATATTTTTAGTTTTTAAAAAATGCATATATTACAAAAAACAAAGTTGTTAACATAGCAAAATTATTAACATGACTGCATTGAATGAGATGGGTTAACCGTTGTTGCAAAAATAAATTTCTTTAATAATAAAAATGATGAAATGAATGTTTTTTTTTTCTTTTTCACTTCGATATTAACTTTTAAGTTCAAGATTCAAACTAATACTTTTTCTGGGGTTAAAAATTAAAATTATTGTACCAAAAAAAGGTATAAATGTATTTAAATTATTGATTGAAGGAATTAACAAATAAAAGTTAATTTATTTATTTATACGAAGTTGACAATTTTCAACGTATCCGATTTCAAATACTGATGGTGTCCGAGAGGAGTCCTGATGGACAAAGCTATCTCCCAACCACCCGTGTCGATTCTGTTGTTAACCCTAATGTAGACTATTTTCTTTTTTAATTTTTGGGATAACTGGTTAGTCGTAAAAATACTTTGTGATTTGTGATTCTCGTTGACAGTTTTCTATTTTTTAAGCACTGTATGGTCAGAACTAAGCTCCAACTGCCCGATTTATTGCCTTACAAATGCCAGGTGCTCATTTTAGGTTTGAGTGGTTTCAGAATGAAATATTTAACAATTATCACCTTAAAAGAGCTTTTACGCTGCCTAGAGGCAATATATTGTGCCATGCTATGATCTGAACCATTTTTTATTATTTTTTTTTTTATCTCCAATGCTTTTTCTTATCATAATATTTATTATAATTCAACTTGAAGAAGTGAAATTAACTAAACAAAAAAGCGACTATTTATTGAAACAGACATTACTGCAATGAGGTATATACCTGTGTTGTTGGCGCTATAGTAGGATTTTTTTTTTAATGTTTATGGTAAGTGGAACCTTTGGAAGCTGTTAATCAAAATACTTTGTAATTTGTGATTTTCGTTGAAAATAATATTCTATTATTTAAGCGCTAGGTTCCTCCGTATAACATGATAGTAGTATATAACATGACAGTAACTATAGACCTCTACTATCAGGCCAATTTTTTTTTTGCATTTTTTCAATGCATTTATTTAATTATATGCCGCATCATACTTTCATGACTCACTGAAGATGGTATAATTTGAATCTCAGACAAGTTTTAACTATGATTTCATCAGTATAATAATCCTTCGGAAACGAACTATTTTGCATTTGCCCCACAACCACTAATGCTTTAATAATTCCAGATACTGCATATGCACTTACCCATTTAGGCAGGAACAAGTACGTACTAGGTACCATTAACTTGAATTATCAATTTCAAATGGACGTGATTGAAAACCTGTGCATGATTTAAACATAATTGTCTAAGGAACATTTTTAAAAACAGGGAGAAAATCTAGCTTCAAAAATAAAGATTTTCCTGTCATTTAAAGTCGAACTTCGTTAAATATGGTCAGCACTTAGCCTACATTACCTTACATAAGAACGTAAAATCAAACAAAGAACGTTTATAATTATTAAATATGAAATAATTAATATTGTAGGATAATATAATAAATTTGTTTATACCTCATTACAGTAATGCCTTTATCAATAAATAGTCAGTTTTTTGTTTAATAATTTCATTTCTTTAAGTTGAATTATGATAAGAAAATTCTATCAAGCCATTTAATTGCATTTTGTAAAAATAAGTTTAAAGGTTATTTTACACGAAATTAGCATATAAACCTCTTGAAAGAATAGTACAATCACAGATATATCTAGTTTCCTCGAAACTACCAAACTACTTGATCCCCTCCAATCTGGATTCTCTACACAATCCGCTCTAACTAAAATCACCAGTGATATAAAAAAGTTAACAGTACTAATAATTCTTGATTTCTCCAAAGCTTTTGATTCTCTGGACCATTCCATCCTCTTTTCCAAACTAAAATCTTTATCTTTTTCTAACAGCTTTGTTCTCTTGCTTCAATCTTACCTTTCCGATCGGACACAAGCAGTTGCTATTCCTAACCAACCGCTATCTTCCTTCCTTACCCCGTCATCAGGAGTAGCCCAAGGATCTAGCATTTCCCCTCTCCTTTTCAATTCCTATATCAATAATCTTCCCGATTCAATCCACCACCTCTACGCCGATGACTTCCAAATCTATTTATCCTTTCCAACTTCTGAGTTAATAGTTGCGTTTGCCAATATTCAGGAAACCAGGATAGGATCAGTGTCTGGGCAAACCTGAATAAATTAAGTTTAAACGCAACGAAAACTCAAGCCATTCTTCTTGGTTCCAATTCTTTCCTCAGATCCAACGCCACCTTTCCTAATTGGTTCCTAAATGAATATCCTATCTCTTTCACCTCCTCTGTCTAAAACTTAGGGATTACTATTGATCAAAACCTTTACTGGAAAGGGGTTTCCAGGAAAGGTTTTGATCAATAGCAATATGGGGATATTGCCCAAATTTCCCGACGGTCAATAAGTACCCTAAAATTATTCCATCGTTCCCACCATCTTCTTCCACAATCCACCCGTAAGCTCCTCGTATCCTCACTCATTTTTCCCCACTTTGATTATGGCTGTGTGGTATATGGTGGCCTCTCGGTTGTACTCGAGGACAGATTGAAGCGTATCATGAACTGTTCTTTAAGATTTTCTTCGGTACCTCGAGGCGGTCTCACGCATCCTTTTCGGCGAGTCAAAAGTGGCTCTTCCCCTTCGCTAGGAGACAATATTTCCTTAAATCTTTCCTATACGAAACTATCGACTCCCAGCACCCTTCCTACATCTACAGACTCCTACAATTCAAATCCTCTGTCCACTCACAGGGAACAAGATCACGCCTTTCTGACCTCTATATTCCCTCCCACAGAACCAATGCATTCGAACGTTACTTTCTTACCCGCTCAGCTACCCTCTGGAATTTCCTCCCTTTTAATATCCGCCATTCTTCTTCTCTATTCTCTTTCAAATTCAACCTTTTTCAACATCTCTCATCCAAAAAAGACCGTGTCCAATCATGTAATTTTAATTTAAGATTAACATCTTGATTGGTAGGAAATGTTTGTTTCAATTATCAAACAATGTTTCAACTCTATGAATCATTTCATTATTCATATAATTTTTACACCCTTCAATCATGAAATCCTGTTTAGTTTTGAGTAATATTTTCTATAATATTTGTCCTAGCACCAGAGCAAAGCTTATTTTTCTAATCTAATCTAATCTAAAGTTAGTCGGGGTAAATGAATATTCGGGGCAAGTGCATATTTGGGGAATTATTTGAAATTCATTTTGTTGGAAGAACTGCCTTCGATGGGAATTTGAAGTAAATAGTATAATCTCCATAGATGGCAGCTCTCCGAACAAATTAAATGTGAAATAAATCCCCATATAAACACTTACCTCGGGTACCTATACTCTTATCCCGATTTAACCTATTGCATAAAACATAAATTAATCTTGATATTTAAATTTTATCAATAAATATTTTTTCCGTTCTTACTAAAATTGCTCTATCTGATTTTATTTATCATATATAATCAGAGAGCAAGTTAGCCAACGAGAGAGTTAGCACTGGAAATAAAAAAATAAAAAATGGTTCAGATCGTGGCATGGCACAATATATAGCCCAAGGCAGTGTAAAAGCTATGTTAGGGTGAAAATTGTTAAAGATTGCTTCCTTAAACCACTCAAACCTAAAATGAACACCTGGCATTTGTAAGGCTCTAAATCAGGCAATTGGAGCTTAGTATTGACCATACAGTCTCCCAAGGATACTAACAAATTGAGAATCAGGTACCTAGGAATCTTTAACAGAACCTTATGGTTTTTTTGGCACTGATTTATTAAATTTAAATTATTATTATTCTTTTTGCAGGTTGATGCATACACAAGAATGTTACAAATGACTTACAACAAACAAGTATACAAAAGCACTCAATATGAAATTCTTATACTTAAGTGTAGTGACGATTTGTAGTTTTATCTTCTTTTCACTTTTAATTGATAATAATTACATTTTTAAATTATAATAATTACTTGTATTTAATAATTGAACCGTTGAGAGCAAAAGTGGTGTAAGTCAATAAATCTTCTTTTTGAGAAACAGACGGTTTTATTAGAATTTCCAAGTCTTAACTTTGTACGGGGAGCCAATTGAATATTGATATGAGGTTTGAATAAAAGTAATTGTGAAGTAAATTAATTTTTTCTTTATTTTAAACATTTGAAGTTAACTTACACCATTGTGCAAGTCAATAAATACAAATTTTAAAGTTGATAACAAATTGGAAAACAGGCAATTTATTGAGGCACTATTGAGGTTGCGACTTAGTTCACTTATTCTTTCAACAGTTTTGTCCTTCTAGATTGTATTTCTGGACTTCAGTCAAAATTGTTGAAAATGCGACTTACACCACTATTGCTCTCAACAGCTCAATTGAAAGAATTTAAAAATTTATTTAAGAGCAGTAACTTTCTTCCTTTTATTTCATTAATTAATACTTCTTCTACAACTCCAAGAATTGAAAAATTGTTATTGTAAGCACAAAATGTTTGATCTTAAAGTTTTTACAAAGCAATTAAATTTATTTCCCTTAGAAGGAACCTATAATAATTGTATTATAAATATCAAGTAACTTATGTAACATATGAAAAAAAGAACATTTGTACACTATTATTTAGTAAAAGAATCATATCGACGGTGAAAAGGCCAATGGGCATACATTTTGGGAGGTGGTCCACAATGTTTTTTATTACATTATTAAAACATAAAATTTTTTTTGTAAAATTCAAGGAAAACAGTTTAAAATTTTGTTTGCACCTGTAGTAAAGTTTTCATTTTGAGGATTCTGCCCATTAACCTTTTTACCATTGATAGATTCCATAATATCTTTCATATCTCAGCTATGATACTAGTATTTCACCTTTGAGGTACAGAATTGTCTTTCATAAAATCAATGATTATATTATTATTGGTTTTAAAATTAAGAATTTTTCATGTGAGCTGATAGAGAAAAACTTGGTACAAACCCACAAGATACAAAAAATGAGATAGTTAACTGAAGCGAAGTGTAAAATAAAACTTTACATCCAAAATTTGTAATACATTGTACGGGTGTTTTTGAATGTCCTTAGAATATAGTTTAATAATAATATTTAAAATATTATTTTTTAGTTTTGATATAAACATTAATTTTACTTTTTTTTATAATTGGTGCTAAAAAATAAATCAAGAGCATAAATTTTATAGCCTTTTTTTTTTCGGTCCGCAATGGACACCACCATCATTTTAACGGGTTTAAATTGTGCTAAAAATAAATAATACTGTTCATTCTAAACCATATATTGACTTTCAATATTTTCACTAGTTCTTCTTCAGAAAATTAGAACATTTTGAATACTGTAAATTCTTATTTGAATTAATAAATTGTTTATTTCTAACTAATTGTAAGTTTGTTCTTTATAATATGTATAGTTTTATTATTATATATTTTAATTGTATTCATTACCAGTACAAAAATATACTTGAATTTTGGGGCTATGTTTCACTTATCCAAATCGAACGAATCCACCACATACCGGCCTGAAACAACAAGAATCTATGTATTGTTTCTGATCACTTCAACATTTACTAGGCAAATGCTCCAGTTTCTATTTGAGAGTTGGTGCTCCACAAAAAAAAAAAAAAAAAAAAAAAATCAATTTATTCCCAAATCCAATCCTTGCAATCCAATATTATTTGTCATTAATCCTTCATACTCCTTATTCTTTCACAAATAAAATTACCTGTGATGTCTTTAATATCCCATATTTTACCCAAAATAGATATACCTAAAAAATTTAAGAAAGAACTTTCCAATGCGCAAATGCAAAACAATAACCTTTAGTTATTGAATAACAATAAACTTACAAATTAGTGCACATAATAGAAAGAATATAAAACAAATCAAAATATTGAAAAAAATTCAAGCTGGTATATTTGATAAAGTAGCTGTCTGAAGTTTTGTAGAGGGAAAAGGCTTTCCTCTCTTTGAGTGTAACCTTTTGGCCCATAAGGTTTTTCTTTAAGTTGTTAGCTGAACTTAAGACAATATGCCTAGCCATCAAGATGTAGAAACTTCCAATGATGCAAAGAGAGCAAGCTTAAAAGGAGGCGAACTTGAACCAAACCATCAATTGTTTGTAAGGTGGTTCATACTGCAGGGCAAGAATAAAGCAATACTCTATTGCACGGATGTCCACCAGTCTTCATGTTGCAGAAGATGGCAGCCGGTAGGACCAGGGTGGACATGACTGAGGTGATAAACGTCATTACAATAGTCAACGGTTTGGTGGATACGTGCCTCAGGCCGCTCTGAATAGGTAATGTACTCATTACAGTGATTTTTAGAGGGAAGACACCGTACCTGAGGGGGAAATTAAAATTTTTAAAGAAATTTGAATTTTTTAAGGGGACAGAAGGGAAAAAGTTAAAGTTGGAGGAGTTGAAAGTTGCTCTTGAAAGTCGGAAACTATACTTGGAAAGAGAGAAAATGCCGTTGGAAAGAGAGATAATGGCCGGGGAAAGAGAGAATTTGAAAGCAAATTGTAGGCTAAGGGAAATTGGTCTCTATAATAATTCTGAAATTAATAAAATTAAAATAAATAGGAAAATGGCTCTAAAGGAGGTAGAGCTTCAATATAAATATGGCCAACGAGAGTAATTTGATATAAATATATATATATATATATATATATATATATATATATATATATATATATATATATATATGTGTGTTATTAGTTATTAATACTTAATATAATACCAAATTATCATTTTTATAATTAAAAAAAGACTAACAGAAGAAATCATTTAACTAAAGTTAACTAGTAAGAGTATGGACAATATCCTTACAAATACAAAATGTCTTAAAATTAAAACAAACTATATTGCTAATATAATATATATATATATATATATATATATATATATATATATATATATATATATATATATATATATATATATATATATATATAGGTCCATACTGCAGGGCAAGAATCCTTAAAGAACCCTTAACTTCTCCCATACAGCAAATGTTATTCCAACAAAAATCGTAATTGTGAAAACAGTCACTATTAAATAAAATTAATTCACTCTTACCCAATGTATTACATTGATATGCATATTAATTTGTAACTCTCATATGCAATAGTGATTTTGAAACATTAGTACATTGACCAAATTGGTTTTATCTTTATAATTTACTTTAAAAAACTAAATATAATTGAAGATGATTGTTTATTTGTTATTTGCATTGATAACAACAATTAATTTAATTAAGATTAAAAAAAAAGTAAATATTTAAGAAAATTGTTTGGTTTTTTTTATTTACATTGATAACAGCCATTAACTTAAAATCATTTAAGGAAATAAAAAAATCATGTAAGGAAATTTTCTATTTGTTATTTACATTAATAACAACCGTATACTTAATTAAAATTAAAAAAAAAATATTCCATTTAAGGAAATTATTTGTTATTAATATTGATAGCAAGTATTATCATAAAGGATGAAGTCCATTAAGACTTCTCTTATTAATTCCCGTCCCACTTTCCAAATCTTCTTGCTCTTCATCCAACTGTTCGCCTTGCATGGCATACTCCTCTGGAGGTGCAATATCATCACATGAAAATGTCCTTCGCATGCTGTGGAGGATGAAACACACCGTAACCCGTTGCCAAGCATATTGGGAGCTGGTTTCATCCAAAATAATCAGCTTCTGGTCTCTTAAAGACATTACTGATGATTTCCCACTTGGTCGACGATTTAAGTTCCAACTCATGATGCAACTTTCACAATTTTACCACGATTTGCCCACATTGTAAACTTTGAAAATTAACAAATAATAAATCAGTTTTGTTATAGGATTCCAAAAATTTTAAACAATATTGATATATCTCATCTCTTATGAGATAAATAAAAATAGTAAAATAAAATAAAATACGGAATCTCTGAGGGTTGCTAATTCCTGATATTTTTGTCTTCAATGATATGAAATTTTTCATCACATGAAATTATTTGATTAAGTTAATTATGTTTGTTACCATGTATCTTGAGCTAGTCATTTTCATTACTGCTTTTAAGATTTGAAAATTGTGATCATTCATTCATGAGAAATGTAATAATATTTTAATCTAATTGAGCAATTAATTTTCAAATGTAATTAAATAATTAATATTCCTTAAATATACACTTTACCCACGAATAAATGGTACTTCATACTTTCTTCTTTCGTGTTTTGTGATGTTTGCTTTTATTTTACATTGTTTTATCAATTAATTTTGACACTGAAAGTCACAAAAATATTACTATGCAGGTAATATGCATGTTGCATCATAGAATGTATAAAATTTATAAATATACGACCCTCCCATAGGATTGCTTTATTTGCTAAGTCCATTGACTATACAATCAGAGATTAAATATACATAGAAGATTAAAAAGTTGTTTTGTTTACGTATAAAAGTTAAACTTTATAAGGATTAACAGTTCAAAGTCCATAAGCTATTCAAAGATTAAGAAGCCCTACTATTGGTGATAATTAAAAATCCTGAGAGAGTTTATGAACTTGCTTACGGCCTCGTCGAAATCCGCAGTGTTCGCATTTTCTTTTAACATATTCTTGAACATATAGTTGCAGACCACTAAGCAATCTCCTCTTTTATTTTAGATGTAATAAATAAAAAATAAAAAACAATTATTAAAAACATTTTTTAAAATCAATCATCAAAAATAATGTTTAAAATCAATTATTAAAAACAATCAATAAATAAATATTTTCGTTAACTCAATTAAATAATGTGCGAATTTATACTTTCTTTTTCCTTTAGAAAAGGAACATTCGAAAGTTACTTAAAATATATAGATAAATGACTAAATAACAAAGCCAACTTATAAAACAATTTAATTTAAAAATAAATAAATATTAAACAATATATATAGCCATTTTTCAGTAAATAAAAGACTGGCTTCTATGACTGACATCAGTGGCTCGGTTTGATAAGGATTGCACTGACCTTGGCCGAGCCACTGCAACAGAAGTGAGGTGGGGGTAGGATTGGAACATCGAAAGTAAAATATCGAAATTCGATAAAACCAAATATCGATATCCAGCGATAATCGTTAGAAAAATATCGATATATCGAAAAGAATAAGCAAAGAAAAGTGTATGAAATGAGTATAATGTTAAACTGTAAAGAAGGTTAAGAAATAATATAATTATTATTATTCATAAAACATTAGCCATGAATCATTATAAAAAAAGATAGAAAAGAATTATACTTTAAAACAAAAATGTTATAAAATATTTTTATTTTGAAGACTAATATATTTCATATATTATAGTCTTCTAAAAGTTTTTCAATAAAACCTTCAAACTTCTAAAAATTGCGTTTATCTTATTACGCTTCCGACTATATTGTACATTCTCAAAACGTTCATCTAAAAGCATGTAATTTATTTGATATACATCTCAGTACAATCATCATTTATATAATTATCAATTTGTCTCTATAAAGGATTAATTAACATTATGTGTAAATAAATGTTATCTACTAATAATCGTTTGGTATAGATCTGATTGATCTTAAAAATCTAGACCTCCGCCATATTGGGGTTACGATTCTGGATTTTTACCGATTGGCTATCGGTAACTTTTTTGTTTTTAAAACGTCATGAGCGAACTTCATTTTTCAGATCAATCCATGTTTCAATATTTATTAATAAATAATAGTGTGACATGATAAATCCAATTAGCCAAACATATTACACTAATCAGGACGGAGATGGTCCAGGTGGCGGTCAAGAATAAAATAAAATATTTTTGTGTATTGATAGTTGACCGTATGGCATATCAGGATGAGTCTTAACTCATCCTTCATAGCTTCCAGATCCTTGATGAAGATCTACAATGTGGGTCGAAACGTCGGTATTAAATAAATAGTTACAACTATTTTATTCTTAACTGCTACCCGGACCATCTTGCTTATATACCATACGGTCAACTATCAATACACAAAAAATATTAGTTATCTTCATACAGAAAGCCGGCACTAAATTTTTATTTAAAAAAACAAATTAAGTTTATAATAATAACTGAAGAATAATAACAAATGCTAGGAAGCGATGGAATTTTCCAACCATAAAAACATTGATTACATAATTTTAATAGTAATTTATAAGAAATTTATATGAATATCATAGAAAAAGTTTGAAAATGACGATTTGGCGAACCACAGTGGTTTGATAAAAATTAATAAGAATTTGTTATGAGTTAATCTGAGGATCCAAATGTTAATTATTATCATACCTTCTGTATAAATACAAGTAGTGGTCGTTAAATCTCCAACTAGTCGGAGATTTCTCGACCGACTACATGAGAAGGTCCATTTACCTGAGCTACAAAAGATGTACCCGAGAGACCCTACTGATGTTTCGAATGGGTACCTGAAATGGGGAAGGAGCATGAGTACCTTCATCCCCCTCCTTTCACGAACGCAATTCTCGCCACCGACCTTTTACACGGGGTTGTGAAACGGGCGAGAGCTCGAACGATGGACAAGACGGTGATGAACTTGCCCCTTTTACGACTCCGTGTGAAATCCCGCCTTTAGTCGGGATGGCCCCCTTTCTAGTTATGAAGTTATGAAACGGATTTCAAATTCACCCGAATATAAATATTAACATTAAAATTCACTTGTTGATTAATTTGAAGTGTGCATTATCTCCTTACATTAATAGTCGTTATCTTCTTATTTTTATTGTTACAGTATTTCATACTAGTTGTTATCTTGTTTTCCTAAGCGTTATGCAACGTCAGTACACATTACAATAAATGCATACTTGCCTGATTGATTTCTTAGAATTTGAAAATTTCTTACAATGATAACAGACTTTTGTCTTTGTGAATCTAAAGAAACCCTACATAGAGATTTATATACTCCGACAGTTGTACACACTTTCACGAAAAATTACATGGACGAAATAACAAACAGATATACAGGCGGGGTCGAAAAAGGGGCAAGTTTAACATCGACTAGTCCATCGTTCGTGCTCTCGCCCGGTGGCGAGAATTGCGTTCGTGAAAGGGGCGTGGCAGTCGTGAAACGAGCGAAGGAATGAATGCTCCTTCCTATTTCGGGTACCCGTTTGAACCATCAGCAGGGTCTCTCGGGTACTTTTTTTGGTAGCTCATGTAAAGGGATCTTCATAGGTAGGCGCCTCAAAAGAGCATACCACTAGTTGTATTTCTACACAAGGGATGATATATTTCACATTCTCTAAATGTTTATCAAACTACAATATTTTGGCCAATCATCATTTTCAAGCTTTTATGTTTATTATATATATATATATATATATATATATATATATATATATATATATATATATATATATATATATATATTTATATTTATAAATGTATAACAGACATAGAATGTTGAAGTTATCTGTATTTGATCTAGAAATCCATCATTGTTTTTAAATTGGGCAAGATTCTATATCATCATATTAGTTATAAAAAATGATTTGGCATTAAAAATTAAAAGCAAAAGGTACTTATTTGGGAAATTGGCAGGATTCCTGTGAATCATGACGTGTTTTCCCGCTGTCAACCCCCGTTACAAAACATTTGCTCCGTGAGCTCTCGGATATTGAGGGGCAAAATAAAAAATTTTATTACTAATAAATAATTATTTTCAAGTTCTTTCTACAAAATAAAAATAAATGTTTTTCTATTTTAATTTATATTAATTATAATAATTGTGAGGCAAAAATAAATCCAATAAAATAAGCAGACGCTCACTATTTATAAATATTTAAAAATAACAAATTATGGAATTTTCCAGCCATTAAAATATTGCTTATATAATTTTAATAATAATTTAAATTTATTTTATATGAATATCACAGAAAATTTATTTTATGTGAAAATAGACATACATATATGCATACATATATATATATATATATATATATATATATATATATATATATATATATATATGGTAGTGGCCCCAGTAAGGTTATAGCCCTACCCGTCACCAGTTGCCGCCACCATTCTTCCCCTTTGTCCTGGTTTTTGAAAACCGCGTATTCATTGCAATCATTAACATTATTACTGCCTTAATTACATATTTAAAATTGTTAGTGCTGTTGACTTCCGGTGATCTGGGTAAGTTTAAGTAATAATTTAAAAGAGAGATAATTTAAATTACGGTATGGACCCGACCTCAACTGAAAAGAAACGTTTGGGGTTTGTTTATCTCTTGAGCGAGCGTAGCGAGCGGAAATCGTCAGCTGTGATCTATTTAAAGCAGTAATAATTGAAATTAAGTAAAAATTATGTATATTTCGGTAATTATTTACAAGAAAGAAGTGAACGTATATGGGAATGAACGTATAAGGGAATGTGGTGGGGACGTAACCTCAATGTAAACAATGCGAGGCCACGCCCACTTAGATAAGGGAGTGACCGGTCCCAATAATTACCATATATATATATATATATATATATATATATATATATATATATATATATATATATATGGATATTTATTCATATAAGTGATATTGATATAAAGTTCATTTAAATTATTATGGAAAATTCCATTGCTTACTAGAATTTATGTGTATCTGAATAAAAATAATTTATTCAGCTTGCTTTATGAAGATAAATGTAATATGTTTGGCTAGTTGGATTTATCTTTTTCATACAATTATTACTTATTATAAATGGAAATAGAAAAACTTTTATTTTTATTTTTTAGAATGAGCTTGAAAAAAGAAAAGTTAAAGCAGCTGTCTAATATTTTTAGAGAAATTTTATATATAGTTTATTTGCAGGGTCCAAATTTCTCGGTTTAACATATAATTAAATCGGTTTAACTACCACTATTATCAATAAAAACCACAAATGATTTAGCAATCACATGTTTATAATTTTCACTTGCCTCTCAATAGCAGAGCAAATGTTTTAGGACGGAGGTTTGGCAGCGGGAAAATACATGATTCACAGGAATACAGCATATTTCTCCAGCAACAGATCGCTTTTAAATTTGTAATTTTATTATTGTTATTTTTTCCAAATAATTGTTTGTAACTAATATACTAGAATAAAATTTAGCCCAATTTGAAAACAATAATCAATTTCTAGTTATTATTCCTACATAGGCGAATTTCTACAAAAGAAATGACAATATTTCACATTTTGATCCTTTGATTAACTCATGACAGTATTTTTTTTTTTGAGGTTTATCAAGTTTTATGATTTTACAAATCGCCATTTTCAATCTTTTCCTGCGATATTTACTCTTTTAAATTATTATTAAAATTATTTAATCAATTTTTTCATAGCAGGAAATTTCCACCACTTGCTAGAGTTTGATATCATGCATTGGCTATTATTATAAACGTTATTATCTGTTTTTTAAAATAAAAGTTGAGTGTCTGCTTGCTTCATGAAGATAAGTGTAATATGTTTGGCTAATTGATTAGCATCTATTCTCCATGTCATATAATTAGTTATAAATATATTGAAAATAAAAACTTATATTTTTGTTTTGTAGAAAGAGATTTTGTTGAAAAGCTTAGACTAGAAGCGGTCTAAATTTTTTTTTCAGAAATAAAAATAATTAATAGCAAGGCCCAAATCACCCGGTAAAGTTATAAATTATTGAGTTTCACAAAAGCTACAGATGAATTAAGGATCACCTTTAACTTTGTAATTTAATGTGAAAGATAATTTTTTTTTTTTTTTTTATTATATTATACCTTTTGAACCCTCGACCTTACGAATTAACCAGATTTAACTATATTTTAATAGTAACAATTTCCTAGATTCGGTAAAAATCCATAATCGTAACCCCAACACGGTGGAGATGTAGATTTTTAAGATCAGTCAGGTTCTAAAAAATCTAGAGGCCTGCCATTTTGAGATTACAGTTTTGGAGTTTTACCAGTAAATATAACAATAAACAATATTTAATAACCAAACAATAATTAGTAGGTAAGATTTATATACAAAATAATGTTAATTAATCCTATGTAAAGACCAATTGATAATTACATAAATGATGACTGTTCTGAGATGTATATCAAATGAATCTCACGCTTTTAAATGAATGTTTTGAGAATGCACAATATAGTCGGAAGCGGTATAAGATAAATAAATTTTTTAGATGTTTGAAGGTTTTATTATTGAAAAACTTCTAGAAAACTATAAACTATATTTGAGGTTTTACATTTTACGTTAGACACGTAGAATCCAAAAGAAAACTCCGCCCGTCCGCCGTTCGTAGCTTTTCTCCGCACTCTTATCTTCTTTTTTGTGTTTTTTTTTGTTAAGGCTAATCGAAAGGTACTAGAATTTCCAAAAATACAAAAAATAAATCGGACCATTATGATCTACGATATAGCCTATTAAACTTTGTAGACTGCCTTCCTGGCGCTACAGTTCAGCGTGACCCTTTGTTCAGCTTTCTCGCATCTCTCTCTTCACTTCATCTTTCCTTGGATCCATCCTCCGATTCCACCTGCTTCTTGGTCTTTTCCTTTTTCTTTTCCCAATGAAGTTTTTCTTCAACATTTTGCTCTGTACCATTTTTCTCTCTATTTTGATTATATGTCCATTTTGAAATAATAAACTATTGTGTAATACTTTGCAGCGGTTTTGTTTTTGCCCGAGTGGATTAATTGAATTTTAATAACTGTCATACTTTATCAAATTATTCTTAAAAACATGTCTAAAATGCCTTTTAAATATTTAGTTAATAAATAATAATAGCATATAATAATTAAAGCGTGCATCTTACCTCTCTCCCCCATATAATTTTAGCCTTTTGAGTTTTAAAATACGCTTCTTTTCAAGTAGATTGTTTAATGTCGAATGTTCTCAGGTCCGACTTCGGCCTTAATTGCGTTAGTACTGGCCTTTGGTAAGTCTGGTTGAACTTCGAGCACACATAAAATAGTGCAGTTAATCTCAACCACTTCAGATAAAATAATTGCTATAAATGCAGGGCCATCTTGAGACAGTTCTTTCGATTGCAAGAAATGGAGATGCATGTCTTTCTCGCTATCGTCTGCCTGGCTCAGTTATGCGGCGCACAGGTTAGTAGTAAATCATTTGCAATACTAATATCACAATCCAGAAATAGTAAAGTTTAGAGGGATCCAATTTCTTTAAACGAAATAATTAAATTTTAGAGGGATCTGAAGCAATACTGACTTATATGTAATGAAAACGGCGTTCTACGGAGTAAAGTATATTAACAGAATTATGTATTCAAAACTGACATCAGATTTGGTTTTAGCACTTTGAAAAATCCCTATACTCAAATTTTCGAGATAATCTAAAAACAAATATTTTTGACCTAAATATTTTGTCATGGGGAAACCCTTAAAATTTTTTTAAAGATTCAAAATTCCTCATAAATCTTGAACAAACGATTCAAGCCAAATTTGGGTCATTGGTAAAGGTCTTTATTCTCCGCGGTTTGCTTCAACCGTGCTTTTTTGACGACACAGAGAACCACTTGAAGGTAGGAAATACTGAATTTTGGAAGGAAAAATTATAAATGAAGAGTAGAACTGGTAGGATTTCGGAGAGACATGATTTTAACAATTTATCGGTTATTCCATCAGATTCTTTTTCGGTTTTGTATGTAAGGTAGTGATTCGTTGTAAAAAAGTATATATGGTATGAACTGATTCTTACAGCACTATCCCCGGCCTTTTACAAGGTAATACCCTTTGTCATGTACATTTCTCTGGACTGTAAACCTAAATTAAGAATAAATATTATTGATTGTAACAATGGCACAGAGACCCACTTGAAGAGTAGCATAATATGAATAAACAACAAAATTACATTATTGTTATTTAATTTATTTCATTACACGTTGCAGAATTCCACTGAATTTATAGACTTGTCTTCAGAAGAAGTTGATAATCCAGAAATTAAAGGGATATCTTCTGATAGCATCACAGTTAATGAATCGTAAGTGTTTTGTACTCTTCTCTACATTCTTTTTAGAGCTTTTATTAATTCTAACAATCATAGTTGTTAAGATTTGGTAATTCTAAAATGACTTTAATTTATCTTGAGAGAGGTGAAGGATTTTGATTTAAATGCAAATCAAAACATTAAATGCAAGAGTATGTTTCAACAGTTAAAAAGTCCCGTCACCAGAAATTCATCTTATAATCCATCCTATTCCTTATATGCATTTATCCTTCAAATATGAGAAAATAACCAATTAAAAAAAAAATGAAATATATGTTATAATTGAAATGCTTCATTAAGACTAAACCTCACCGAATTTAAGTAAGATTTTTTTCAATAGATGGCGACAAAATTCATGAAAAATTTAGCTTGTTTATTTGAAAACGGCTGAATGAAACTAATTTTTTTTTTTGCTGATTCAATAATTTCGCTATAAAAGAACATCCAGTCAAATCATTTTGATATCAATGGGAGAAAAAAACTTATTCGAAATATAAACATAAGTTATAGCGAATATATATAATATTTTTTATATTTCGCTATATAATATAATGTGAATATATAGCGAAATATATTTACTTATTCAGAAGTCCTATAAATCAATATTTTCTCTTACAATAATTGCATCGTTAATGAAGATCAATCATTGCTTGAAGTATGCTTGAAGTTATTATTTACATTTGTTCCTTTGGATTTATCTATTTTCTTCTATTTTCAATTTGTTTATATATTTTTATGATTTGCCCACACGTATAGCCAGTTTTATTAATAATTAGTTCAATTTATTATTATTAACTAATTTATTTTTACTTATTGTTTATTACTCAATCAGTTTAGTCTTATAACTTTTTACAAATTCATCACCGTTTTCATTTTTTTTCTCATTATGCCTTTTTTATTTACCAACCCAATTTTAATATCACTCACTGTATATATAATTATTATATTTTTCATATCTTGTTTGTTTAGCCCTGATGAAGACCTGCAAAGTGGGTTGAAATTTTGGTTTCCAATAAATAGTGTATACTATTTGTGATCCATTTTTTTTACCACCTCTCGGACCATCTTATTCCCTACATGAATATATTCTTCAAATATGAAAAAATAAGCAATTAAAAAAAAAATTAAATATATGTTACAATTGACATGCTTCATTAAGACTAAGCTTCACCGAGTTTTAGTAAGATTTTTTTCAATAGATGGCAACAAAATTCATGACAAATTTAGTAGCTTGTGTTTAGTCTGCATTATTTTAAGAAAAAGATAATTTTTATAATAATAATTTATCAACAAACACATCAAGCTTAATAGGAAATATTTATAATATTTGGACCTATTTGTTACATATTTTAACACTTTTCCTGCACAGAAATCATTTGTGTAAAATTAATAAATAATTCGTTTATTAATTCTAAATTATACATTAATTTATAGCGGTTCACTTGGAAGATGGGTGCGAATAAAACACCCCACTACTTTGCCAGCAGGTGTTGTAGTAGGTGGTAATGATTATCCACAATTTGGTGGTTTGATGCATGTTGGGAGGGCATGGTACAACGGAAACCTTCTGCCCGCCAAGGTTCGCTCAGACGGCTTAGCCTTTGTCGAATACAACGGCAATGAAATAGATATAGAGGAAAGTGAGGTATGCTTCAAATTTGTGCATTTGATATTTTAATTAATTTATCTTAAACTTGTGATTCAGGGTTTCAATACTTTTAAGATTAAATACAAGGATTCAAACATACAGTTCACTTTTATTATAAAAGTAAGATATATACAGGGTGTCCTTTTTTAGATGGCCCGGCTGAATTTCTCTTGAACCGATAACGTTATAAAAAAAAATAAAAAAATGCGTATTTAATATTTTTCAGTCTAGTTTAAAATTTAGACCTATTTTTGAAAAAAAAAAAATGAACGGGGTCTCTCAGATTAAGATCAACTTTAAAATTTCAAATAGAAACCTATGCCTTCTGATACATCATTTTAACAGATTTTTGAAACTGAATTCAATGGTGAAACCAGATTTTAAATTGGTCAATAAATTACAAAGTTATGGTACAAAGTTTAAAAAAAAATAATGCATTTTGTTAGCTATTTTTAATAATAAAAAAAAATCCATACTACATACAACCAGAGGTTGGTACCTACATTTCATGTTCGAACTGCCTACCTCTTCGACGATGCAAAGGTTGGCTCTTCTTAGCTACTCTTCGCTGGTGCTCAGTGCGATGTACTGACTCGATGGATCGATAAGCATTTTCCACTCTTTACTACAGTTCTTCAACTGATGTTGCAGGGTTATGATTGGCAAACGCTGCCAATCATATTATTTCTGTTTTTTTCACTACATCTTTAAAACAAACCTTTAATATGAATTACAGCTAAAAAGATAACAAACACGATGTGACCCAATTAATTCCTGTGTAACAAAAAAAAATGTAAAGGCAATTTAAAAGAATAAATACCGAAACAAACAAAATGTATTTGTATCATAACTTAGTAATTTATTGACCAATTTGAAATCTGGTTTCACCATTGAATTCAGTTTCAAAAATCCGTTAAAATGATGTATCGGAAGGCATAGATTTCTATTTGAAATTTTAAAGTTGTACTGAATCTGAGAGACCCCGTTTATTTTTTTTTTCAAAAACAGGTCTAAATTTTAAACTAGACTGAAAAATATTAAATACGTATTTTTTATTTTTTTTTATAACATAATCGGTTCAAGAGATATTCAGCCGGGCCATCTAAAAAGGACACCCAGTAGAACGTATTAGCGCAATTTTTTTAAAAAAAATTTAGTTTAATTTTATTAATAATATATATATATATATATATATATATATATATATATATATATATATATATATATATATATATATATATATATACACACATATACATATAATTAAATTATAATATTACAGTTATTATGATATTATATATGAGTTTATAATAATATTATGATATGATAATATAATTATTATTAACAATCTTTTTTTTTCTGTTTTCATAGTTTTTTTTTTCAAAACTTTTATTCTTCAAACTTAAAAACTTAAGCGTTTTGTCATAACTGTGTGGAAAAAATGTATAAATGAGTAAGTTTTTCATAAACTTTTTTTCAGATAATGAAGAATGAAACACTTTAACTTATTAGCGCAATTTTTTTTTTTTAACTTTAGTTTAATTTTATTAATAATATTTTCTGTAGAACATCACTTCCCATACAGTAACGTACCTATAATCACAGTTCTCCCTCTCTCTCCTCGAGCCCGTAGCCTTCCATAATCTTTCTTATTACATATTTAATATTAACAACGAATGTCAGAAACTGAATTAATCTTAACAATCTTGACACATTCAAACATTAACAAATAACTCCAACAAATCAAGTTGTGAGGCATCCTCAATCGAAGCAAGTTAGTTGTTTACTTTTCTGTAAAAATCATGGAAAGGATATTAAATTTTTTCCTTGAAACTTTTTTAGTACATCTCAATTAAATAATCGTCCATCTAAAACTAAAAAAAAAACTTTTATTTAAAAGGCATCTAGAAAAAAAAATAGATTTTTTTTTTTTGTTGGAACTGTTAAAATGGAAGTTATTGTGAAAGTTGAATAACTGTTTCGGTAACTGATTCCACACCTATTACAGTTCCTGTGACCTTTCTTTCTAGAGCAAAAACAGTACAACTTCACAATGCAGCCGCCTTATCTGCGATCGCAGCACTATCGCTCTCTAGCACCGTTTGTGGTCACTAACTGCTTTGTATTTAATTGTAAAATTCGTATTCAAATTATTACTCCTTTGATTAGATAGATTTAAATTATGGTAAGGTCCCGACATCAAACCGTCGGATTAGTGAATGCACCGGACTAGTGAACAGCCGGATTATCCATGTTGTACTGTAGTTATTTTATTGAACTACATAAATGTGTATTTCAATGATGAAAATTTGCAGTTTATTTTTCTTATTATTTTGTTTTACAATTTATTTTTTCAAGGAACCTTTTAGTAAGATAAATAGATGTTCGACGTTAAAGAATTAAAATATCTATTTATAATGATTTATTTTTTAATTTAATTCCAATCCAGGTCCTTATCTCTCGGTATGCAATCTGGAAACCATTATATGGAATTAATATTCCAACAAGCGCATTTCCAGTTGGTTATACACAAAACGGCGAAACACTTTATGCCGGCAGATGGTTTGCCGATTCACTTTTAACTCCTGGAAAGGTAATGATAAATAAATTATGCTAATAAAGGTAATATTTAAATTATTTATAATTTATAAATGTATACATTAAGTATTCATAAGAAGCTTTTATACAGGGTGTCCAATATAAATCGGCTCAAATGCTTTTCACGACCAAACGAAGGATCTAATAAAAAATGCTGGAGGAAAAGTCGTAGTTCTATTTCTATAGTTTTGCCAACCACTCTTGCTTTTTAACTTTGGCGCAAAATGTGCGGTTGACGCGTGACGAAAACTTAGGGTTTGCGGATAACATATACTTTTTAATACTCCTATTCATAGTGATTAAAATGTTATGAAAAAACGAGGAAAACGCATTTCGATAACACCAAGTAGAATCATTGCATCAACAGCTACCCCGTCCTCCCAGTGAAGCTTAGGACGTCCAACTCATCTTATGCCATGTAAACACTCAGCAGCATATTATATTTAAATCAGTATCGAGAAAAAATGCTCTTCAGAAAAAAAAAACTGAGAAACTTTGCAAGCTATAATAACTGAAAATGTGAGAACATGTTTCTATCGTTTTATTAATTTACTTTTGAGTTCACACAATCAATTTTCCTTTCATAATTGTGGAAAATCATTTGAGAACCTACTTGTTTGATTTTTTTTTTTTAAATAGTACACCTATAGGCTTGGAAAGAAAATGACAATGAAAAAATACATAAAAATAATGTACCATATCTCTAAAATTACAGTTTATCAAATGTCTGAAAAATAATAATGGCGTTAATAATACAAGATTCTAAAATGACATAAATCCTTAAATGTTGCAGATATGTATTTTCCGTTCTTTTTTTTTTTTATTAACATTTATATGAATATTTATTTACTTACCTGGGGGGGGGGGGGGGAGGGAGATTAATGAAGAAAATAAAATTAATTCAGAGATCGATAAAAGAATAATGTCAGGTAACCGCGCCTATTACGCCAATATTAAACTTTTCCGTTCTTCCTTATTGTCACAAAAAACAAAAATAAATTTGTACAAAACGTTAGTGAGACCGGTTGTGACATATACTTCGGAAACATGGACCCTATCCAGTGCCACTATTAAAATGTTAAGGATATTTGAAAGGAAAGTGCTCAGGAAAATTTATGGGCCTGTTCTAGTCGAGGGGGGATGGCGAATACGAAAAAACATTGAGCTGTATGAGCTGTACGGCGAATGTGATATTGTTAACTTCATGAAAGCTAGGCGAATAGAATGGTTAAGCCATATAATGAGAATGCCAGATGATAGGATGCCAAAGAAGATCTTGTTCACCCCTATGCAAGGCACAAGAGGTAGAGGTCGCCCGAGACGACGATGGTTGAATGACGTACAGGGAGATTTGCGTACGCTGGGAGTGATAAATTGGAAAAGGAAAGCATTGTGCAGAGAGCAGTGGTCTGATGTCGCAAGGGAAGCCAAGGCCCACCCCGGGCTGCAGTGCTGTCCAGTAAGTATATGACTATAAATGAGAGTATTTAAAAGTTGGTGTTATCGGCATACCCTGAGTTTTCATCGCGCGTTAGCTGCACGTATCGCGTCAAAATTAAAAAAAACAAAAGTCGTCAGTGAAGCTACAGGAGTAGAATTACTATTTTCCTCTGGCATTTTTTGATTACACCATCCATTTGGTCGTGAGAAGGATTTAAGCCGATTTATATTGGACACCCTATATAGTGCAAATATTATTGTAAAAATAACACTAAGCGAAAGAGAGTCAGTGGCCAAAACGTGGAAATATTCCCTATATCGCAACCGTCTCAAAATGCCGATTCAAGTAACCTACCCACCTGGGTCATTTTCTCCCTATATTACATTTTTAAAAATTGAAATCTGCAAAATATCTAGCACTTTCTAATGCCGTGACAGATTCTTAACTTTACTACGGGCTGTATCGACCGAAATTTTCTTGAAAAATAACAAATATAAAAAATCGAATTTTTCACATTCTTGAGTTTAACATGGGGCCGACGATATAAAACACTTGTGGGTGGCTGAAGGTTTTTTCATATGTATTTTTTTTTTAATGGTTGAGATAGCTTTTTTAAAGTGTATCATTTGCGCGCAGCCGAGTGTAGTGTTCTAACTTGTTTTTCTTAACCTATTAGGCTTCTATTTACGTGAGGAAACAGTACCCAGCTACGTAAATCTGCTAACTTTGTTGATATTTTGATTTTAATTCGTACAAGCGTTGTTCTGAAGATATCGCTGGAAAGTTCTGATTACGAATTTCAACTTTTCCACCTCATTTTTTTTTCTGGAAGTATAAATAAATGCAAAAAACGAGTTTTTTTGTCTTAAAATTAAACCAGAAGAAATTACCGACAATTTTGATTCTGAAGATTTTTTTATTTAGCGGCTCCGTTTTGAAGCGAAAGTGAGTCGAAATTAGGAGACGCTATGTAGCCTAGTCAAATAGGAAACAGAAATAAAATTGGGGTTGAAAGTCATGAAGAAGTTCTAAAAATCTAATTATTTATGCTTTTTGTGGTACTGATTGGAAAATTCAAAATTTTCCCAGAAATATATATATATATATATATATATATATATATATATATATATATATATATATATATATATATATATTATGTTAAATAGCTCAAACAATAAATGGAGTTAGTGACCTATAGCTTATAAAGTGCCCTACCCACTATATTTTTTGTGAGCTTCCTGATATATCTAAATCGTTAGGAATATTTTTAGTTTAAAAAAAATACATATATTACAAAAAACAAAGTTGTTAACATAGGAAAATTATTAACATTACTGCAATGAATGAGATGGGTTAACCGTTGTTGCAAAAATAAATTTCTTTAATTACAAAAATGATGAAATGAATGCGTCTTTTTTTTTTCACTTCGATATTAACTTTTAAGTTCAAGATTCAAACTAATACTTTTTCTGGGGTTAAAAATTAAAATTATTGTACCAAAAAAAGGTATAAATGTATTTAAATTATTGATTGAAGGAATTAACAAATAAAAGTTAATTTATTTATTTATACGAAGTTGACAATTTTCAACGTATCCGATTTCAAATACTGATGGTGTCCGAGAGGAGTCCTGATGGACAAAGCTATCTCCCAACCACCCGTGTCGATTCTGTTGTTAACCCTAATGTAGACTATTTTCTTTTTTAATTTTTGGGATAACTGGTTAGTCGTAAAAATACTTTGTGATTTGCGATTCTCGTTGACAGTTTTCTATTTTTTAAGCACTGTATGGTCAGAACTAAGCTCCAACTGCCCGATTTATTGCCTTACAAATGCTAGGTGCTCATTTTAGGTTTGAGTGGTTTCAGAATGAAATATTTAACAATTATCACCTTAAAAGAGCTTTTACGCTGCCTAGAGGCAATATATTGTGCCATGCTATGATCTGAACCATTTTTTATTATTTTTTTTTTTATCTCCAATGCTTTTTCTTATCATAATATTTATTATAATTCAACTTGAAGAAGTGAAATTAACTAAACAAAAAAGCGGCTATTTATTGAAACAGACATTACTGCAATGAGGTATATACCTGTGTTGTTGGCGCTATAGTAGGATTTTTTTTTTTTAATGTTTATGGTAAGTGGAACCTTTGGAAGCTGTTAATCAAAATACTTTGTAATTTGTGATTTTCGTTGAAAATAATATTCTATTATTTAAGCGCTAGGTTCCTCCGTATAACATGATAGTAGTATATAACATGACAGTAACTATAGACCTCTACTATCAGGCCAATTTTTTTTTTGCATTTTTTCAATGCATTTATTTAATTATATGCCGCATCATACTTTCATGACTCACTGAAGATGGTATAATTTGAATCTCAGACAAGTTTTAACTATGATTTCATCAGTATAATAATCCTTCGGAAACGAACTATTTTGCATTTGCCCCACAACCACTAATGCTTTAATAATTCCAGATACTGCATATGCACTTACCCATTTAGGCAGGAACAAGTACGTACTAGGTACCATTAACTTGAATTATCAATTTCAAATGGACGTGATTGAAAACCTGTGCATGATTTAAACATAATTGTCTAAGGAACATTTTTAAAAACAGGGAGAAAATCTAGCTTCAAAAATAAAGATTTTCCTGTCATTTAAAGTCGAACTTCGTTAAATATGGTCAGCACTTAGCCTACATTACCTTACATAAGAACGTAAAATCAAACAAAGAACGTTTATAATTATTAAATATGAAATAATTAATATTGTAGGATAATATAATAAATTTGTTTATACCTCATTACAGTAATGCCTTTATCAATAAATAGTCAGTTTTTTGTTTAATAATTTCATTTCTTTAAGTTGAATTATGATAAGAAAATTCTATCAAGCCATTTAATTGCATTGTGTAAAAATAAGTTGAAAGGTTATTTTACACGAAATTAGCATATAAACCTCTTGAAAGAATAGTACAATCACAGATATATCTAGTTTCCTCGAAACTACCAAACTACTTGATCCCCTCCAATCTGGATTCTCTACACAATCCGCTCTAACTAAAATCACCAGTGATATAAAAAAGTTAACAGTACTAATAATTCTTGATTTCTCCAAAGCTTTTGATTCTCTGGACCATTCCATCCTCTTTTCCAAACTAAAATCTTTATCTTTTTCTAACAGCTTTGTTCTCTTGCTTCAATCTTACCTTTCCGATCGGACACAAGCAGTTGCTATTCCTAACCAACCGCTATCTTCCTTCCTTACCCCGTCATCAGGAGTAGCCCAAGGATCTAGCATTTCCCCTCTCCTTTTCAATTCCTATATCAATAATCTTCCCGATTCAATCCACCACCTCTACGCCGATGACTTCCAAATCTATTTATCCTTTCCTCTTTCTGAGTTAATAGTTGCGTTTGCCAATATTCAGGAAACCAGGATAGGATCAGTGTCTGGGCAAACCTGAATAAATTAAGTTTAAACGCAACGAAAACTCAAGCCATTCTTCTTGGTTCCAATTCTTTCCTCAGATCCAACGCCACCTTTCCTAATTGGTTCCTAAATGAATATCCTATCACTTTCACCTCCTCTGTCTAAAACCTAGGGATTACTATTGATCAAAACCTTTACTGGAAAGGGGTTTCCAGGAAAGGTTTTGATCAATAGCAATATGGGGATATTGCCCAAATTTCCCGACGGTCAATAAGTACCCTAAAATTATTCCATCGTTCCCACCATCTTCTTCCACAATCCACCCGTAAGCTCCTCGTATCCTCACTCATTTTTCCCCACTTTGATTATGGCTGTGTGGTATATGGTGGCCTCTCGGTTGTACTCGAGGACAGATTGAAGCGTATCATGAACTGTTCTTTAAGATTTTCTTCGGTACCTCGAGGCGGTCTCACGCATCCTTTTCGGCGAGTCAAAAGTGGCTCTTCCCCTTCGCTAGGAGACAATATTTCCTTAAATCTTTCCTATACGAAACTATCGACTCCCAGCACCCTTCCTACATCTACAGACTCCTACAATTCAAATCCTCTGTCCACTCACAGGGAACAAGATCACGCCTTTCTGACCTCTATATTCCCTCCCACAGAACCAATGCATTCGAACGTTACTTTCTTACCCGCTCAGCTACCCTCTGGAATTTCCTCCCTTTTAATATCCGCCATTCTTCTTCTCTATTCTCTTTCAAATTCAACCTTTTTCAACATCTCTCATCCAAAAAAGACCGTGTCCAATCATGTAATTTTAATTTAAGATTAACATCTTGATTGGTAGGAAATGTTTGTTTCAATTATCAAACAATGTTTCAACTCTATGAATCATTTCATTATTCATATAATTTTTACACCCTTCAATCATGAAATCCTGTTTAGTTTTGAGTAATATTTTCTATAATATTTGTCCTAGCACCAGAGCAAAGCTTATTTTTCTAATCTAATCTAATCTAAAGTTAGTCGGGGTAAATGAATATTCGGGGCAAGTGCATATTTGGGGAATTATTTGAAATTCATTTTGTTGGAAGAACTGCCTTCGATGGGAATTTGAAGTAAATAGCATAATCTCCATAGATGGCAGCTCTCCGAACAAATTAAATGTGAAATAAATCCCCATATAAACACTTACCTCGGGTACCTATACTCTTATCCCGATTTAACCTATTGCATAAAACATAAATTAATCTTGATATTTAAATTTTATCAATAAATATTTTTTCCGTTCTTACTAAAATTGCTCTATCTGATTTTATTTATCATATATAATCAGAGAGCAAGTTAGCCAACGAGAGAGTTAGCACTGGAAATAAAAAAATAAAAAATGGTTCAGATCGTGGCATGGCACAATATATAGCCCAAGGCAGTGTAAAAGCTATTTTAGGGTGAAAATTGTTAAAGATTGCTTCCTTAAACCACTCAAACCTAAAATGAACACCTGGCATTTGTAAGGCTCTAAATCAGGCAATTGGAGCTTAGTATTGACCATACAGTCTCCCAAGGATACTAACAAATTGAGAATCAGGTACCTAGGAATCTTTAACAGAACCTTATGGTTTTTTTGGCACTGATTTATTTAATTTAAATTATTATTATTCTTTTTGCAGGTTGATGCATACACAAGAATGTTACAAATGACTTACAACAAACAAGTATACAAAAGCACTCAATATGAAATTCTTATACTTAAGTGTAGTGACGATTTGTAGTTTTATCTTCTTTTCACTTTTAATTGATAATAATTACATTTTTAAATTATAATAATTACTTGTATTTAATAATTGAACCGTTGAGAGCAAAAGTGGTGTAAGTCAATAAATCTTCTTTTTGAGAAACAGACGGTTTTATTAGAATTTCCAAGTCTTAACTTTGAACGGGGAGCCAATTGAATATTGATATGAGGTTTGAATAAAAGTAATTGTGAAGTAAATTAATTTTTTCTTTATTTTAAACATTTGAAGTTAACTTACACCATTGTGCAAGTCAATAAATACAAATTTTAAAGTTGATAACAAATTGGAAAACAGGCAATTTATTGAGGCACTATTGAGGTTGCGACTTAGTTCACTTATTCTTTCAACAGTTTTGTCCTTCTAGATTGTATTTCTGGACTTCAGTCAAAATTGTTGAAAATGCGACTTACACCACTATTGCTCTCAACAGCTCAATTGAAAGAATTTAAAAATTTATTTAAGAGCAGTAACTTTCTTCCTTTTATTTCATTAATTAATACTTCTTCTACAACTCCAAGAATTGAAAAATTGTTATTGTAAGCACAAAATGTTTGATCTTAAAGTTTTTACAAAGCAATTAAATTTATTTCCCTTAGAAGGAACCTATAATAATTGTATTATAAATATCAAGTAACTTATGTAACATATGAAAAAAAGAACATTTGTACACTATTATTTAGTAAAAGAATCATATCGACGGTGAAAAGGTCAATGGGCATACATTTTGGGAGGTGGTCCACAATGTTTTTTATTACATTATTAAAACATAAAATTTTTTTTGTAAAATTCAAGGAAAACAGTTTAAAATTTTGTTTGCACCTGTAGTAAAGTTTTCATTTTGAGGATTCTGCCCATTAACCTTTTTACCATTGATAGATTCCATAATATCTTTCATATCTCAGCTATGATACTAGTATTTCACCTTTGAGGTACAGAATTGTCTTTCATAAAATCAATGATTATATTATTATTGGTTTTAAAATTAAGAATTTTTCATGTGAGCTGATAGAGAAAAACTTGGTACAAACCCACAAGATACAAAAAATGAGATAGTTAACTGAAGCGAAGTGTAAAATAAAACTTTACATCCAAAATTTGTAATACATTGTACGGGTTTTTTTGAATGTCCTTAGAATATAGTTTAATAATAATATTTAAAATATTATTTTTTAGTTTTGATATAAACATTAATTTTACTTTTTTTTATAATTGGTGCTAAAAAATAAATCAAGAGCATAAATTTTATAGCCTTTTTTTTTTCGGTCCGCAATGGACACCACCATCATTTTAACGGGTTTAAATTGTGCTAAAAATAAATAATACTGTTCATTCTAAACCATATATTGACTTTCAATATTTTCACTAGTTCTTCTTCAGAAAATTAGAACATTTTGAATACTGTAAATTCTTATTTGAATTAATAAATTGTTTATTTCTAACTAATTGTAAGTTTGTTCTTTATAATATGTATAGTTTTATTATTATGTATTTTAATTGTATTCATTACCAGTACAAAAATATACTTGAATTTTGGGGCTATGTTTCACTTATCCAAATCGAACGAATCCACCACATACCGGCCTGAAACAACAAGAATCTATGTATTGTTTCTGATCACTTCAACATTTACTAGGCAAATGCTCCAGTTTCTATTTGAGAGTTGGTGCTCCACAAAAAAAAAAAAAAAAAAAAAAAAATCAATTTATTCCCAAATCCAATCCTTGCAATCCAATATTATTTGTCATTAATCCTTCATACTCCTTATTCTTTCACAAATAAAATTACCTGTGATGTCTTTAATATCCCATATTTTACCCAAAATAGATATACCTAAAAAATTTAAGAAAGAACTTTCCAATGCGCAAATGCAAAACAATAACCTTTAGTTATTGAATAACAATAAACTTACAAATTAGTGCACATAATAGAAAGAATATAAAACAAATCAAAATATTGAAAAAAATTCAAGCTGGTATATTTGATAAAGTAGCTGTCTGAAGTTTTGTAGAGGGAAAAGGCTTTCCTCTCTTTGAGTGTAACCTTTTGGCCCATAAGGTTTTTCTTTAAGTTGTTAGCTGAACTTAAGACAATATGCCTAGCCATCAAGATGTAGAAACTTCCAATGATGCAAAGAGAGCAAGCTTAAAAGGAGGCGAACTTGAACCAAACCATCAATTGTTTGTAAGGTGGTTCATACTGCAGGGCAAGAATAAAGCAATACTCTATTGCACGGATGTCCACCAGTCTTCATGTTGCAGAAGATGGCAGCCGGTAGGACCAGGGTGGACATGACTGAGGTGATAAACGTCATTACAATAGTCAACGGTTTGGTGGATACGTGCCTCAGGCCGCTCTGAATAGGTAATGTACTCATTACAGTGATTTTTAGAGGGAAGACACCGTACCTGAGGGGGAAATTAAAATTTTTAAAGAAATTTGAATTTTTTAAGGGGACAGAAGGGAAAAAGTTAAAGTTGGAGGAGTTGAAAGTTGCTCTTGAAAGTCGGAAACTATACTTGGAAAGAGAGAAAATGCCGTTGGAAAGAGAGATAATGGCCGGGGAAAGAGAGAATTTGAAAGCAAATTGTAGGCTAAGGGAAATTGGTCTCTATAATAATTCTGAAATTAATAAAATTAAAATAAATAGGAAAATGGCTCTAAAGGAGGTAGAGCTTCGATATAAATATGGCCAACGAGAGTAATTTGATATAAATATATATATATATATATATATATATATATATATATATATATATATATATATATATATATATATATATATATATATGTGTTATTAGTTATTAATACTTAATATAATACCAAATTATCATTTTTATAATTAAAAAAAGACTAACAGAAGAAATCATTTAACTAAAGTTAACTAGTAAGAGTATGGACAATATCCTTACAAATACAAAATGTCTTAAAATTAAAACAAACTATATTGCTAATATAATATATATATATATATATATATATATATATATATATATATATATATATATATATATATATATATATATATAGGTCCATACTGCAGGGCAAGAATCCTTAAAGAACCCTTAACTTCCCCCATACAGCAAATGTTATTCCAACAAAAATCGTAATTGTGAAAACAGTCACTATTAAATAAAATTAATTCACTCTTACCCAATGTATTACATTGATATGCATATTAATTTGTAACTCTCATATGCAATAGTGATTTTGAAACATTAGTACATTGACCAAATTGGTTTTATCTTTATAATTTACTTTAAAAAACTAAATATAATTGAAGATGATTGTTTATTTGTTATTTGCATTGATAACAACAATTAATTTAATTAAGATTAAAAAAAAAGTAAATATTTAAGAAAATTGTTTGGTTTTTTTTATTTACATTGATAACAGCCATTAACTTAAAATCATTTAAGGAAATAAAAAAATCATGTAAGGAAATTTTCTATTTGTTATTTACATTAATAACAACCGTATACTTAATTAAAATTAAAAAAAAAATATTCCATTTAAGGAAATTATTTGTTATTAATATTGATAGCAAGTATTATCATAAAGGATGAAGTCCATTAAGACTTCTCTTATTAATTCCCGTCCCACTTTCCAAATCTTCTTGCTCTTCATCCAACTGTTCGCCTTGCATGGCATACTCCTCTGGAGGTGCAATATCATCACATGAAAATGTCCTTCGCATGCTGTGGAGGATGAAACACACCGTAACCCGCTGCCAAGCATATTGGGAGCTGGTTTCATCCAAAATAATCAGCTTCTGGTCTCTTAAAGACATTACTGATGATTTCCCACTTGGTCGACGATTTAAGTTCCAACTCATGATGCAACTTTCACAATTTTACCACGATTCGCCCACATTGTAAACTTTGAAAATTAACAAATAATAAATCAGTTTTGTTATAGGATTCCAAAAATTTTAAACAATATTGATATATCTCATCTCTTATGAGATAAATAAAAATAGTAAAATAAAATAAAATACGGAATCTCTGAGGGTTGCTAATTCCTGATATTTTTGTCTTCAATGATATGAAATTTTTCATCACATGAAATTATTTGATTAAGTTAATTATGTTTGTTACCATGTATCTTGAGCTAGTCATTTTCATTACTGCTTTTAAGATTTGAAAATTGTGATCATTCATTCATGAGAAATGTAATAATATTTTAATCTAATTGAGCAATTAATTTTCAAATGTAATTAAATAATTAATATTCCTTAAATATACACTTTACCCACGAATAAATGGTACTTCATACTTTCTTCTTTCGTGTTTTGTGATGTTTGCTTTTATTTTACATTGTTTTATCAATTAATTTTGACACTGAAAGTCACAAAAATATTACTATGCAGGTAATATGCATGTTGCATCATAGAATGTATAAAATTTATAAATATACGACCCTCCCATAGGATTGCTTTATTTGCTAAGTCCATTGACTATACAATCAGAGATTAAATATACATAGAAGATTAAAAAGTTGTTTTGTTTACGTATAAAAGTTAAACTTTATAAGGATTAACAGTTCAAAGTCCATAAGCTATTCAAAGATTAAGAAGCCCTACTATTGGTGATAATTAAAAATCCTGAGAGAGTTTATGAACTTGCTTACGGCCTCGTCGAAATCCGCAGTGTTCGCATTTTCTTTTAACATATTCTTGAACATATAGTTGCAGACCACTAAGCAATCTCCTCTTTTATTTTAGATGTAATAAATAAAAAATAAAAAACAATTATTAAAAACACTTTTTAAAATCAATCATCAAAAATAATGTTTAAAATCAATTATTAAAAACAATCAATAAATAAATATTTTCGTTAACTCAATTAAATAATGTGCGAATTTATACTTTCTTTTTCCTTTAGAAAAGGAACATTCGAAAGTTACTTAAAATATATAGATAAATGACTAAATAACAAAGCCAACTTATAAAACAATTTAATTTAAAAATAAATAAATATTAAACAATATATATAGCCATTTTTCAGTAAATAAAAGACTGGCTTCGATGACTGACATCAGTGGCTCGGTTTGATAAGGATTGCACTGACCTTGGCCGAGCCACTGCAACAGAAGTGAGGTGGGGGTAGGATTGGAACATCGAAAGTAAAATATCGAAATTCGATAAAACCAAATATCGATATCCAGCGATAATCGTTAGAAAAATATCGATATATCGAAAAGAATAAGCAAAGAAAAGTGTATGAAATGAGTATAATGTTAAATTGTAAAGAAGGTTAAGAAATAATATAATTATTATTATTCATAAAACATTAGCCATGAATCATTATAAAAAAAGATAGAAAAGAATTATACTTTAAAACAAAAATGTTATAAAATATTTTTATTTTGAAGACTAATATATTTCATATATTATAGTCTTCTAAAAGTTTTTCAATAAAACCTTCAAACTTCTAAAAATTGCGTTTATCTTATTACGCTTCCGACTATATTGTACATTCTCAAAACGTTCATCTAAAAGCATGTAATTTATTTGATACACATCTCAGTACAATCATCATTTATATAATTATCAAATTGTCTCTATAAAGGATTAATTAACATTATGTGTAAATAAATGTTATCTACTAATAATCGTTTGGTATAGATCTGATTGATCTTAAAAATCTAGACCTCCGCCATATTGGGGTTACGATTCTGGATTTTTACCGATTGGCTATCGGTAACTTTTTTGTTTTTAAAACGTCATGAGCGAACTTCATTTTTCAGATCAATCCATGTTTCAATATTTATTAATAAATAATAGTGTGACATGATAAATCCAATTAGCCAAACATATTACACTAATCAGGACGGAGATGGTCCAGGTGGCGGTCAAGAATAAAATAAAATATTTTTGTGTATTGATAGTTGACCGTATGGCATATCAGGATGAGTCTTAACTCATCCTTCATAGCTTCCAGATCCTTGATGAAGATCTACAATGTGGGTCGAAACGTCGGCATTAAATAAATAGTTACAACTATTTTATTCTTAACTGCTACCCGGACCATCTTGCTTATATACCATACGGTCAACTATCAATACACAAAAAATATTAGTTATCTTCATACAGAAAGCCGGCACTAAATTTTTATTTAAAAAAACAAATTAAGTTTATAATAATAACTGAAGAATAATAACAAATGCTAGGAAGCGATGGAATTTTCCAACCATAAAAACATTGATTACATAATTTTAATAGTAATTTATAAGAAATTTATATGAATATCATAGAAAAAGTTTGAAAATGACGATTTGGCGAACCACAGTGGTTTGATAAAAATTAAAAGAATTTGTTATGAGTTAATCTGAGGATCCAAATGTTAATTATTATCATACCTTCTGTATAAATACAAGTAGTGGTCGTTAAATCTCCAACTAGTCGGAGATTTCTCGACCGACTACATGAGAAGGTCCATTTACCTGAGCTACAAAAGATGTACCCGAGAGACCCTACTGATGTTTCGAATGGGTACCTGAAATGGGGAAGGAGCATGAGTACCTTCATCCCCCTCCTTTCACGAACGCAATTCTCGCCACCGACCTTTTACACGGGGTTGTGAAACGGGCGAGAGCTCGAACGATGGACAAGACGGTGATGAACTTGCCCCTTTTACGACTCCGTGTGAAATCCCGCCTTTAGTCGGGATGGCCCCCTTTCTAGTTATGAAGTTATGAAACGGATTTCAAATTCACCCGAATATAAATATTAACATTAAAATTCGCGTGTTGATTATTTTGAAGTGTGCATTATCTCCTTACATTAATAGTCGTTATCTTCTTATTTTTATTGTTACAGTATTTCATACTAGTTGTTATCTTGTTTTCCTAAGCGTTATGCAACGTCAGTACACATTACAATAAATGCATACTTGCCTGATTGATTTCTTAGAATTTGAAAATTTCTTACAATGATAACAGACTTTTGTCTTTGTGAATCTAAAGAAACCCTACATAGAGATTTATATACTCCGACAGTTGTATACACTTTCACGAAAAATTACATGGACGAAATAACAAACAGATATACAGGAGGGGTCGAAAAAGGGGCAAGTTTAACATCGACTAGTCCATCGTTCGTGCTCTCGCCCGGTGGCGAGAATTGCGTTCGTGAAAGGGGCGTGGCAGTCGTGAAACGAGCGAAGGAATGAATGCTCCTTCCTATTTCGGGTACCCGTTTGAACCATCAGCAGGGTCTCTCGGGTACTTTTTTTGGTAGCTCATGTAAAGGGATCTTCATAGGTAGGCGCCTCAAAAGAGCATACCACTAGTTGTATTTCTACACAAGGGATGATATATTTCACATTCTCTAAATGTTTATCAAACTACAATATTTTGGCCAATCACCATTTTCAAGCTTTTATGTTTATTATATATATATATATATATATATATATATATATATATATATATATATATATATATTTATATTTATAAATGTATAACAGACATAGAATGTTGAAGTTATCTGTATTTGATCTAGAAATCCATCATTGTTTTTAAATTGGGCAAGATTCTATATCATCATATTAGTTATAAAAAATGATTTGGCATTAAAAATTAAAAGCAAAAGGTACTTATTTGGGAAATTGGCAGGATTCCTGTGAATCATGACGTGTTTTCCCGCTGTCAACCCCCGTTACAAAACATTTGCTCTGTGAGCTCTCGGATATTGAGGGGCAAAATAAAAAATTTTATTACTAATAAATAATTATTTTCAAGTTCTTTCTACAAAATAAAAATAAATGTTTTTCTATTTTAATTTATATTAATTATAATAATTGTGAGGCAAAAATAAATCCAATAAAATAAGCAGACGCTCACTATTTATAAATATTTAAAAATAACAAATTATGGAATTTTCCAGCCATTAAAATATTGCTTATATAATTTTAATAATAATTTAAATTTATTTTATATGAATATCACAGAAAATTTATTTTATGTGAAAATAGACATACATATATGCATACATATATATATATATATATATATATATATATATATATATATATATATATATATATATATATATATATATATATATATATGGTAGTTATTGGGACCTGTCACTCCCTTTACAATAGGGGCGTGGCCCCAGTAAGGTTATAGCCCTACCCGTCACCAGTTGCCGCCACCATTCTTCCCCTTTGTCCTGGTTTTTGAAAACCGCGTATTCATTGCAATCATTAAAATTATTACTGCCTTAATTACATATTTAAAATTGTTAGTGCTGTTGACTTCCGGTGATCTGGGTAAGTTTAAGTAATAATTTAAAAGAGAGATAATTTAAATTACGGTATGGACCCGACCTCAACTGAAAAGAAACGTTTGGGGTTTGTTTATCTCTTGAGCGAGCGTAGCGAGCGGAAATCGTCAGCTGTGATCTATTTAAAGCAGTAATAATTGAAATTAAGTAAAAATTATGTATATTTCGGTAATTATTTACAAGAAAGAAGTGAACGTATATGGGAATGAACGTATAAGGGAATGTGGTGGGGACGTAACCTCAATGTAAACAATGCGAGGCCACGCCCACTTAGATAAGGGAGTGACCGGTCCCAATAATTACCATATATATATATATATATATATATATATATATATATATATATATATATATATATGATATTTATTCATATAAGTGATATTGATATAAAGTTCATTTAAATTATTATGGAAAATTCCATTGCTTACTAGAATTTATGTGTATCTGAATAAAAATAATTTATTCAGCTTGCTTTATGAAGATAAATGTAATATGTTTGGCTAGTTGGATTTATCTTTTTCATACAATTATTACTTATTATAAATGGAAATAGAAAAACTTTTATTTTTATTTTTTAGAATGAGCTTGAAAAAAGAAAAGTTAAAGCAGCTGTCTAATATTTTTAGAGAAATTTTATATATAGTTTATTTGCAGGGTCCAAATTTCTCGGTTTAACATATAATTAAATCGGTTTAACTACCACTATTATCAATAAAAACCACAAATGATTTAGCAATCACATGTTTATAATTTTCACTTGCCTCTCAATAGCAGAGCAAATGTTTTAGGACGGAGGTTTGGCAGCGGGAAAATACATGATTCACAGGAATACAGCATATTTCTCCAGCAACAGATCGCTTTTAAATTTGTAATTTTATTATTGTTATTTTTTCCAAATAATTGTTTGTAACTAATATACTAGAATAAAATTTAGCCCAATTTGAAAACAATAATCAATTTCTAGTTATTATTCCTACATAGGCGAATTTCTACAAAAGAAATGACAATATTTCACATTTTGATCCTTTGATTAACTCATGACAGTTTTTTTTTTGAGGTTTATCAAGTTTTATGATTTTACAAATCGCCATTTTCAATCTTTTCCTGCGATATTTACTCTTTTAAATTATTATTAAAATTATTTAATCAATTTTTTCATAGCAGGAAATTTCCACCACTTGCTAGAGTTTGATATCATGCATTGGCTATTATTATAAACGTTATTATCTGTTTTTTAAAATAAAAGTTGAGTGTCTGCTTGCTTCATGAAGATAAGTGTAATATGTTTGGCTAATTGATTAGCATCTATTCTCCATGTCATATAATTAGTTATAAATATATTGAAAATAAAAACTTATATTTTTGTTTTGTAGAAAGAGATTTTGTTGAAAAGCTTAGACTAGAAGCGGTCTAAATTTTTTTTTCAGAAATAAAAATATTTAATAGCAAGGCCCAAATCACCCGGTAAAGTTATAAATTATTGAGTTTCACAAAAGCTACAGATGAATTAAGGATCACCTTTAACTTTGTAATTTAATGTGAAAGATAATTTTTTTTTTTTTTTTTATTATATTATACCTTTTGAACCCTCGACCTTACGAATTAACCAGATTTAACTATATTTTAATAGTAACAATTTCCTTGATTCGGTAAAAATCCATAATCGTAACCCCAACACGGTGGAGATGTAGATTTTTAAGATCAGTCAGGTTCTAAAAAATCTAGAGGCCTGCCATTTTGAGATTACAGTTTTGGAGTTTTACCAGTAAATATAACAATAAACAATATTTAATAACCAAACAATAATTAGTAGGTAAGATTTATATACAAAATAATGTTAATTATCCTATGTAAAGACCAATTGATAATTACATAAATGATGATTGTTCTGAGATGTATATCAAATGAATCTCACGCTTTTAAATGAATGTTTTGAGAATGCACAATATAGTCGGAAGCGGTATAAGATAAATAAATTTTTTAGATGTTTGAAGGTTTTATTATTGAAAAACTTCTAGAAAACTATAAACTATATTTGAGGTTTTACATTTTACGTTAGACACGTAGAATCCAAAAGAAAACTCCGCCCATCCGCCGTTCGTAGCTTTTCTCCGCACTCTTATCTTCTTTTTTGTGTTTTTTTTTGTTAAGGCTAATCGAAAGGTACTAGAATTTCCAAAAATACAAAAAATAAATCGGACCATTATGATCTACGATATAGCCTATTAAACTTTGTAGACTGCCTTCCTGGCGCTACAGTTCAGCGTGACCCTTTGTTCAGCTTTCTCGCATCTCTCTCTTCACTTCATCTTTCCTTGGATCCATCCTCCGATTCCACCTGCTTCTTGGTCTTTTCCTTTTTCTTTTCCCAATGAAGTTTTTCTTCAACATTTTGCTCTGTACCATTTTTCTCTCTATTTTGATTATATGTCCATTTTGAAATAATAAACTATTGTGTAATACTTTGCAGCGGTTTTGTTTTTGCCCGAGTGGATTAATTGAATTTTAATAACTGTCATACTTTATCAAATTATTCTTAAAAACATGTCTAAAATGCCTTTTAAATATTTAGTTAATAAATAATAATAGCATATAATAATTAAAGCGTGCATCTTACCTCTCTCCCCCATATAATTTTAGCCTTTTGAGTTTTAAAATACGCTTCTTTTCAAGTAGATTGTTTAATGTCGAATGTTCTCAGGTCCGACTTCGGCCTTAATTGCGTTAGTACTGGTCTTTGGTAAGTCTGGTTGAACTTCGAGCACACATCAAATAGTGCTGTTAATCTCAACCACTTCAGATAAAATAATTGGTATAAATGCAGGACCATCTTGAGACAGTTCTTTCGATTGCAAGAAATGGAGATGTATGTCTTTCTCGCTATCATCTGGCTGGCTCAGTTATGCGGCGCACAGGTTAGTAGTAAATCATTTGCAATACTAATATCACAATCCAGATATAGTAAAGTTTAGAGTGATCCAATTTCTTTAAACGAAATAATTAAATTTTAGAGGGATCTGAAGGAATACTGACTTAGATGTAATGAAAACGGCGTTCTACGGAGTAAAGTATATTAACAGTAAAGTATATCCATGTATTCAAAACTGACATCAGATTTGGTTTTAGCACTTTGAAAAATCACTATACTCAAATTTTCGAGATAATCTAAAAACAAATATTTTTGACCTAAATATTTCGTCATGGGGAAACCCTTAAAATTTTTTTAAAGATTCAAAATTCCTCATAAATCTTGAACATACGATTCAAGCCAAATTTGGGTCATTGGTAAAGGTCTTTATTCTCCGCGGTTTGCTTCAACCGTGCTTTTTTGACGACACAGAGAACCACTTGAAGGTAGGAAATACTGAATTTTGGAAGGAAAAATTATAAATGAAGAGTAGAACTGGTAGGATTTCGGAGAGACATGATTTTAACAATTTATCGGTTATTCCATCAGATTCTTTTTCGGTTTTGTATGTAAGGTAGTGATTCGTTGTAAAAAAGTATATATGGTATGAACTGATTCTTACAGCACTATCCCCGGCCTTTTACAAGGTAATACCCTTTGTCATGTACATTTCTCTGGACTGTAAACCTAAATTAAGAATAAATATTATTGATTGTAACAATGGCACAGAGACCCACTTGAAGAGTAGCATAATATGAATAAACAACAAAATTACATTATTGTTATTTAATTTATTTCATTACACGTTGCAGAATTCCACTGAATTTATAGACTTGTCTTCAGAAGAAGTTGATAATCCAGAAATTAAAGGGATATCTTCTGATAGCATCACAGTTAATGAATCGTAAGTGTTTTGTACTCTTCTCTACATTCTTTTTAGAGCTTTTATTAATTCTAACAATCATAGTTGTTAAGATTTGGTAATTCTAAAATGACTTTAATTTATCTTGAGAGAGGTGAAGGATTTTGATTTAAATGCAAATCAAAACATTAAATGCAAGAGTATGTTTCAACAGTTAAAAAGTCCCGTCACCAGAAATTCATCTTATAATCCATCCTATTCCTTATATGCATTTATCCTTCAAATATGAGAAAATAACCAATTAAAAAAAAAATGAAATATATGTTATAATTGAAATGCTTCATTAAGACTAAACCTAACCGAATTTAAGTAAGATTTTTTTCAATAGATGGCGACAAAATTCATGAAAAATTTAGTAGCTTGTTTATTTGAAATCCAGTCAAATCATTTTGATATCAATGGGAGAAAAAAACTTATTCGAAATATAAACATAAGTTATAGCGAATATATATAATATTTTTTATATTTCGCTATATAATATAATGTGAATATATAGCGAAATATATTTACATATTCAGAAGTCCTATAAATCAATATTTTCTCTTGCATTAATTGCATCGTTAATGAAGGTCAATCATTGCAAGTATTGAAAGTTATTATTTACATTTGTTCCTTTGGATTTATCTATTTTCTTCTATTTTCAATTTGTTTATATATTTTTATGATTTGCCCACACGTTTAGCCAGTTTTATTAATAATTAATTCAATTTATTATTATTAACTAATTTATTTTTACTTATTGTTTATTACTCAATCAGTTTAGTCTTATAACTTTTTACAAATTCATGACCGTTTTCATTTTTTTTCTCATTATGCCCTTTTTATTTACCAACCCAATTTTAATATCACTCACTGTATATATAATTATTATATTTTTCATATCTTGTTTGTTTAGCCCTGATGAAGACCTGCAAAGTGGGTTGAAATTTTGGTTTCCAATAAATAGTGTATACTATTTGTGATCTATTTTTTTTACCACCTCTCGGATCATCTTATTCCCTACATGAATATATTCTTCAAATATGAAAAAATAAGCAATTAAAAAAAAAATTAAATATATGTTACAATTGACATGCTTCATTAAGACTAAGCCTCACCGAGTTTTAGTAAGATTTTTTTCAATAGATGGCAACAAAATTCATGACAAATTTAGTAGCTTGTGTTTAGTCTGCATTATTTTAAGAAAAAGATAATTTTTATAATAATAATTTATCAACAAACACATCAAGCTTAATAGGAAATATTTATAATATTTGGACCTATTTGTTACATATTTTAACACTTTTCCTGCACAGAAATCATTTGTGTAAAATTAATAAATAATTCGTTTATTAATTCTAAATTATACATTAATTTATAGCGGTTCACTTGGAAGATGGGTGCGAATAAAACACCCCACTACTTTGCCAGCAGGTGTTGTAGTAGGTGGTAATGACTATCCACAATTTGGTGGTTTGATGCATGTTGGGAGGGCATGGTACAACGGAAACCTTCTGCCCGCCAAGGTTCGCTCAGACGGCTTAGCCTTTGTCGAATACAACGGCAATGAAATAGATATAGAGGAAAGTGAGGTATGCTTCAAATTTTTGCATTTGATATTTTAATTAATTTATCTTAAACTTGTGATTCAGGGTTTCAATACTTTTAAGATTAAATACAAGGATTCAAACATACAGTTCACTTTTATTATAAAAGTAAGATATATACAGGGTGTCCTTTTTAGATGGCCCGGCTGAATTTCTCTTGAACCGATAACGTTATAAAAAAAAATAAAAAAATGCGTATTTAATATTTTTCAGTCTAGTTTAACATTTAGACCTATTTTTGAAAAAAAAAAAAATGAACGGGGTCTCTCAGATTAAGATCAACTTTAAAATTTCAAATAGAAACCTATGCCTTCTGATACATCATTTTAACAGATTTTTGAAACTGAATTCAATGGTGAAACCAGATTTTAAATTGGTCAATAAATTACAAAGTTATGGTACAAAGTTTAAAAAAAAATAATGCATTTTGTTAGCTATTTTTAATAATAAAAAAAAATCCATACTACATACAACCAGAGGTTGGTACCTACATTTGATATTCGAACTGCCTACCCTCTTCGACGATGCAAAGGTTGGCTCTTCTTAGCTACTCTTCGCTGGTGCTCAGTGCGATGTACTGACTCGATGGATCGATAAGCATTTTCCACTCTTTACTACAGTTCTTCAACTGATGTTGCAGGGTTATGATTGGCAAACGCTGCCAATCATATTATTTCTGTTTTTTTCACTACATCTTTAAAACAAACCTTTAATATGAATTACAGCTAAAAAGATAACAAGCACGATGTGACCCAATTAATTCCTGTGTAACAAAAAAAAATGTAAAGGCAATTTAAAAGAATAAATACCGAAACAAACAAAATGTATTTGTATCATAACTTAGTAATTTATTGACCAATTTGAAATCTGGTTTCACCATTGAATTCAGTTTCAAAAATCCGTTAAAATGATGTATCGGAAGGCATAGATTTCTATTTGAAATTTTAAAGTTGTACTGAATCTGAGAGACCCCGTTTATTTTTTTTTTCAAAAACAGGTCTAAATTTTAAACTAGACTGAAAAATATTAAATACGTATTTTTTATTTTTTTTTATAACATAATCGGTTCAAGAGATATTCAGCCGGGCCATCTAAAAAGGACACCCAGTATAACGTATTAGCGCAATTTTTTTAAAAAAAATTTAGTTTAATTTTATTAATAATATATATATATATATATATATATATATATATATATATATATATATATATACACATATACATATAATTAAATTATAATATTACAGTTATTATGATATTATATATGAGTTTATAATAATATTATGATATGATAATATAATTATTATTAACAATCTTTTTTTTTCTGTTTTCATAGTTTTTTTTTTCAAAACTTTTATTCTTCAAACTTAAAAACTTAAGCGTTTTGTCATAACTGTGTGGAAAAAATGTATAAATGAGTAAGTTTTTCATAAACTTTTTTTCAGATAATGAAGAATGAAACACTTTAACTTATTAGCGCAATTTTTTTTTTTTAACTTTAGTTTAATTTTATTAATAATATTTTCTGTAGAACATCACTTCCCATACAGTAACGTACCTATAATCACAGTTCTCCCTCTCTCTCCTCGAGCCCGTAGCCTTCCATAATCTTTCTTATTACATATTTAATATTAACAACGAATGTCAGAAACTGAATTAATCTTAACAATCTTGACACATTCAAACATTAACAAATAACTCCAACAAATCAAGTTGTGAGGCATCCTCAATCGAAGCAAGTTAGTTGTTTACTTTTCTGTAAAAATCATGGAAAGGATATTAAATTTTTTCCTTGAAACTTTTTTAGTACATCTCAATTAAATAATCGTCCATCTAAAACTAAAAAAAAAAAACCTTTTATTTAAAAGGCATCTAGAAAAAAAAATAGATTTTTTTTTTTTGGTGGAACTGTTAAAATGGAAATTATTGTGAAAGTTGAATAACTGTTTCGGTAACTGATTCCACACCTATTACAGTTCCTGTGACCTTTCTTTCTAGAGCAAAAACAGTACAACTTCACAATGCAGCCGCCTTATCTGCGATCGCAGCACTATCGCTCTCTAGCACCGTTTGTGGTCACTAACTGCTTTGTATTTAATTGTAAAATTCGTATTCAAATTATTACTCCTTTGATTAGATAGATTTAAATTATGGTAAGGTCCCGACATCAAACCGTCGGATTAGTGAATGCACCGGACTAGTGAACAGCCGGATTATCCATGTTGTACTGTAGTTATTTTATTGAACTACATAAATGTGTATTTCAATGATGAAAATTTGCAGTTTATTTTTCTTATTATTTTGTTTTACAATTTATTTTTTCAAGGAACCTTTTAGTAAGATAAATAGAGGTTCGACGTTAAAGAATTAAAATATCAATTTATAATGATTTATTTTTTAATTTAATTCCAATCCAGGTCCTTATCTCTCAGTATGCAATCTGGAAACCATTATATGGAATTAATATTCCAACAAGCGCATTTCCAGTTGGTTATACACAAAACGGCGAAACACTTTATGCCGGCAGATGGTTTGCCGATTCACTTTTAACTCCTGGAAAGGTAATGATAAATAAATTATGCTAATAAAGGTAATATTTAAATTATTTATAATTTATAAATGTATACATTAAGTATTCATAAGAAGCTTTTATACAGGGTGTCCAATATAAATCGGCTCAAATGCTTTTCACGACCAAATGAAGGATCTAATAAAAAATGCTGGAGGAAAAGTCGTAGTTCTATTTCTATAGTTTTGCCAACCACTCTTGCTTTTTAACTTTGGCGCAAAATGTGCGGTTGACGCGTGACGAAAACTTAGGGTTTGCAGATAACATATACTTTTTAATACTCCTATTCATAGTGATTAAAATGTTATGAAAAAACGAGGAAAACGCATTTCGATAACACCAAGTAGAATCATTGCATCAACAGCTGCCCCGTCTTCCCAGTGAAGCTTAGGACATCCAACTCATCTTATACCATATAAACACTCAGCAGCATATTATATTTAAATCAGTATCGAGAAAAAATGCTCTTAAGAAAAAAACTGAGAAACTTTGCAAGCTATAATAACTGAAAATGTGAGAACATGTTTCTATCGTTTTATTAATTTACTTTTGAGTTCACACAATCAATTTTCCTTTCATAATTGTGGAAAATCATTTGAAAACCTACTTGTTTGATTTCTTTTTTTAAATAGTACACCTATAGGCTTGGAAAGAAAATGACAATGAAAAAATACATAAAAATAATGTATCATATCTCTAAAATTACAGTTTATCAAATGTCTGAAAAATAATAATGGCGTTAATAATACAAGATTCTAAAATGACATAAATCCTTAAATGTTGCAGATATGCATTTTCCGTTTTTTTTTTATTAACATTTATATGACTATGAGTGAGAGTATTTTAGTTATCGGCATACCTTGAGTTTTCACCGCGCGTTAGCTGCACGTATCGCGTCAAAATTAAAAAAAACAAAAGTCGTCAGTGAAGCTACAGGAGTAGAATTACTATTTTCCTCTGGCATTTTTTGATTATACCATCCATTTGGTCGTGAGAAGGATTTAAGCCGATTTATATTGGACACCCTATATAGTGCAAATATTATTGTAAAAATAACACTAAGCGAAAGAGAGTCAGAGGCCAAAACGTGGAAATATTCCCTATATCGCAACCGTCTCAAAATGCCGATTCAAGTAACCTACCCACCTGGGTCATTTTCTCCCTATATTACAGTTTTAAAAATTGAAATCTGCAAAATATCTAGCACTTTCTAATGCCGTAACAGATTCATAACTTTACTACGGGCTGTATCGACCGAAATTTTCTCGAAAAATAACAAATACAAAAAATCGAATTTTTCACATTCCTGAGTTTAACATGGGGCCGACGATATAAGACACTTCTGGGTGGTTGAAGAGTTTTTCATATGTATTAATTTTTTTTTAATGGTTTAGATAGCTTTTTTTTTAAGTGTATCATTTGTGCGCAGCCGAGTGCAGTGTTCTAACTTGTTTCTCTTAGGCTATTAGGCTTCTATTTACGCGAGGAAACAGTACCCAGCTACGTAAATCTGCTAACTTTAAGTATAAATAAATGCAAAAAACGAGTTGTTTTTTTTTAATTAAGCCAGAAGAAATTACCGACAATTTTGATTCTGAAGATTTTTTTATTTAGCCGCTCCGTTTTGAAACGAAAGTGAGTCGAAATTAGGAGACGCTATGTAGCCTAGTCAAATAGGAAACAGAAATAAAATTGGGGTTGAAAGTCATGAAGAAGTTCTAAAAATCTAATTATTTATGCTTTTTGTGGTACTGATTGGAAAATTCAAAATTTTCCCAGAAATATATATATATATATATATATATATATATATATATATATATATATATATATATATATATTATGTTAAATAGCTCAAACAATAAATGGAGTTAGTGACCTATAGCTTATAAAGTGCCCTACCCACTATATTTTTTGTGAGCTACCTGATATATCTAAATCGTTAGGAATATTTTTAGTTTTTAAAAAATGCATATATTACAAAAAACAAAGTTGTTAACATAGCAAAATTATTAACATGACTGCATTGAATGAGATGGGTTAACCGTTGTTGCAAAAATAAATTTCTTTAATAATAAAAAATGATGAAATGAATGTTTTTTTTTTCTTTTTCACTTCGAAATTAACTTTTAAGTTCAAGATTCAAACTAATACTTTTTCTGGGGTTAAAAATTAAAATAATTGTATTAAAAAAAGGTGTAAATGTATTTAAATTATTGATTGAAGGAATTAACAAGTAAAAGTTAATTTATTTATTTATACGATGTTGACAATTCTTCAACGTATCCGATTTCAAATACTGATGGTGTCCGAGAGGGGTCGTGATGGGCAAAGCTATCTCCCAACCACCCGTGTCGATTCTGTTGTTAGCCCTAATGTAAACTTTTTCTTTTTTAATTTTTGGGATAACTGGTTAGTCGTAAAAACACTTTGTGATTTGCGATTCTCGTAGACAGTTTTCTATTTTTTAAGCACTGTATGGTCAGAACTAAGCTCCAACTGCCCGATTTATTGCCTTACAAATGCCAGGTGCTCATTTTAGGTTTGAGTGGTTTCAGGAAGCAATATTTAACAATTATCATTTTAAAATAGTTTTTACACTGCCTACAGGCAATATATTGTGCCATGCTATGATCTGAACCATTTTTTATTATTTTTTTTTTACCTCCAGTGCTTTTTCTTATCATAATATTTATTATAATTCAACTTGAAGAAGTGAAATTAACTAAACAAAAAAGCGGCTATTTATTGAAAAAGACATTACTGCAATGAGGTATATACCTGTGTTGTTGGCGCTATAGTAGGATTTTTTTTTTTAAATGTTTATAGAAAATGGAACCTTTGGAAGCTGTTAATCAAAATACTTTGTAATTTGCGATTTTCGTTGAAAATAACATTCTATTATTTAAGCGCTAGGTTCCTCCGTATAACATGATAGTAGTATATAACATGACAGTAATCTTTAGATCTCTACTATCAGGCCAACTGCGGACTAGTACTATGAAATTAAAGTTCTTTTATTTTCTCAATGCATTTATTTAATTATATGCCACATCATACTTTCATGACTCACTGAAGATAGTATAATTTGAATCTCAGACAAGTTTTAACTATGATTTCATCAGTATAATAATCCTTCGGAAACGAACTATTTTGCATTTGCCCCACAACCGCTAATGCTTTAATAATTCCAGATACTGCATATGCACTTACCCATTTAGGCAGGAACAAGTGCGTACTAGGTACCATTAACTTGAATTATCAATTTCAAATGGACGTGATTGAAAACCTGTGCATGATTTAAACATAATTGTCTAAGGAACATTTTTAAAAACAGGGAGAAAATCTAGCTTCAAAAATAAAGATTTTCCTGTCATTTAAAGTCGAACTTCGTTAAATATGGTCAGCACTTAGCCTACATTACCTTACATAAGAACGTAAAATCAAACAAAGAACGTTTATAATTATTAAATATGAAATAATTAATATTGTAGGATAATATAATAAATTTGTTTATACCTCATTACAGTAATGCCTTTTTCAATAAATAGTCAGTTTTTTGTTTAATAATTTCATTTCTTTAAGTTGAATTATGATAAGAAAATTCTATCAAGCCATTTAATTGCATTGTGTAAAAATAAGTTTAAAGGTTATTTTACAGGAAATTAGCATATAAACCTCTTGAAAGAATAGTACAATCACAGATATCTAGTTTCCTCGAAACTACCAAACTACTTGATCCCCTCCAATCTGGATTCTCTACACAATCCGCTCTAACTAAAATCACCAGTGATATAAAAAAGTTAATAGTACTAATACTTCTTGATTTCTCCAAAGCTTTTGATTCTCTGGACCATTCCATCCTCTTTTCCAAACTAAAATCTTTATCTTTTTCTAACAGCTTTGTTCTCTTGCTTCAATCTTACCTTTCCGATCGGACACAAGCAGTTGCTATTCCTAACCAACCGCTATCTTCCTTCCTTACCCCGTCATCAGGAGTAGCCCAAGGATCTAGCATTTTCCCTCTCCTTTTCAATTCCTACATCAATGATCTTCCCGATTCAATCCACCACTACGCCGATGACTTCCAAATCTATTTATCCTTTCCTCCTTCTGGGTTAATAGTTGCGTTTGCCAACATTGAGGAAACCACGATAGGATCAGTGCCTGGGCAAACCTGAATAGATTAAGGTTAAACGCAACGGAAACTAAGGCCATTCTTATTGGCTCCAATTCTCTCCTCAGATCCAACGCCACCTTTCCTAATTGGTTCCTAAATGAATATCCTATCACTTTCACCTCCTCTGTTTAAAACTTAGAAATTACTATTGATCAAAACCTTTCCTGGAAAGGGGTTTTCAGGAAAGGTTTAGATCAATAGCAATATGGGGATATTGCCCAAATTTCCCGACGGTCAATAAGTACCCTAAAATTATTCCATCGTTCCCACCATCTTCTTCCACAATCCACCCGTAAGCTCCTCGTACCCTCATTTTCCTCCACTTTGATTGTGGCTGTGTGGTATACGGTGGCCTTTCGGTTGTACTCGAGGACAGATTGAAGCGTATCATGAACTGTTCTTTAAGATTTTCTTCGGTACCTCGAGGCGGTCTCACGCATCCTTTTCGGCGAGTGAAAGTGGCTCTTCCCCTTCGCTAGCAGACAATATTTCCTCGAATCTTTCCTATACCAAACCATCAACTCCCAGCATCCTTTCGACATCTACAAAGTCCTACAATTCAAATCCTCTGCCCACTCATAGGAAACAAGATCACGCCTTTCTGACCTTTATACTTCCTCCCACAGAACCAATGCATTCGAACGTTATTTCTTACCCGCTCAGCTACCCTCTGGAATTTCTTCCGTTTTAATATCCGCCATTCTTCTTCTCTCTTCTCTTTCAAATTCCACCTTTTTCAACATCTCTCATCCAAATTAGACGGTGTCCAATCATGTAATTTTAATTTAAGATTAGCATCTTGATTAGTAGTAAATATTTGTTGCAACAATCAAACAATGTTTCAACTTTGTGAATCATTTCATTATTTATATCATTTTTACGTCCTTCAAACATGAAATCCTGTTTAGTTGTAATTTTTTTTGACGTTGTTTTAATTCTGGATTGTTTTATTATTTTTATATTTTAATTTTTTTTGTCCTCGCGCGGATCTCATTACCGCGTAGGGGAGCGTCCCACGGGTGGCGGATGTGGGGATGGTCGCTGGAAATTCCTTTGAAGTTCCTCCCGGCTAAGTCCGATGGGCTCGCTGACCAATAATGAGAGCGCCCCTCCAGGCTTGCTGGAGGGTGTGACGTAGGTTTGAACGCCCTACTCACATATTTTTAGTTCACAAAATATCACAAAAAGTCATGGATCTCTCTGAGGTAAAACGCTCATTATCCGGAAGTAAACTAGTCCCCCGTTCGGGTCTCCGGGTGGGGACTGCTTCAGGGAATTCATGGCGCAAGTTGAAAATTAGAGATTTAGGTATAGGGACGTGGGACGTAAGAAGTTTGAATACAGCGGGTGGGTTAAAATCGGTGGCAAACGAGGTTAAGAGATACAATGTAGATATCGTGGCACTGCAAGAGGTTCGGTGGCCAGGGGAGGGTTCGTTAACAGAAGGGAACTATTCTATTTGGTACGGTGGGAGCGGTAATTATTGTTTAGGTACTGGATTTCTAATTAGGAATAGATTGCTCTCCGCATTGAGGGACGTAAAATTTTTTAGTGATAGGATATCTGTGGCCATATTTCAGGGGCGGTGGCTTAAAATCGCGCTGATAAACATACATTCTCCTACCGAAGACAGTGATAATGAAGTTAAATGCGAATTTTATGATAAACTACCTCGAAACTGCATGAAAATAATATTAGGGGAAGCAAACGCAAAGGTGGGAAGGGAAGAAGTATACTATCCGACGATCGGTAAAGAAAGTTTGCATGAACATAGTAATAATAATGGGATCCGTCTAATAAACTTTGCTATCTCGAAAAACCTAACAATCAAAAGTACTACGTTTAAACATAAGGATATTCATAAGTATACGTGGACATCGCCGTATTCACAAACACGCAATCAAATTGATCATGTTTTGATACAACAAAGATGGCAAAATAGTATAATTAACGTGAGGTCTTATCGTGGGGCAGAATGTGGGTCAGATCATGAATTATTAATCGCGAAACTTCGACAAAAACTTAATATAAAAAAAAGAAAAGAAAGCCGTATTTGTTCCGAAAATTTTGATCTAGATAAATTGAAAAACCCTTCAATTAGAAATCAATTCGCGGTAGAAATCAAGAATAGGTTTGAAGCCTTGGAATCTTTAGATGAGGATCGCGAAGATGTAGACAAGCTATGGATCCGAATTAGGGATAATATTAAAGAGGTAAGTAATTTGTGTCTTGGAAAAAGGGGCAATAAAAAGAACAAACCGTGGTTTGATAATGATTGTCTAAACTTGTGCGAAAAAAGAAGAGTCGCGAAATTAAAAGCTTTGAATAATCCAAGCGATAACAATGTTGCTAACTTCCGAGCCTTGATGAATGAAACGTCCAAATTCCACAAAAATAAAAAACGAGAATATCATAAAAACAAAATAATAGAGATAGAAACTAATAGAATTGAAAACAACGTAAGAGACATGTACAAGGGTATAAACAGACCGCGTAAACAGTTTGAACCCGCAATGAATGGAATTAGAGATGAAAATAACAATATCTTGGCCGATCCGGGGGACATTGTGAATAAATTTAAAAAACACTTTGAAAGTATTTTGAATTCGGGAAATAATAATCAATCTCCTCCTTCTGAATATCAGAGTGCTGAACCGTTAATTGAAGAACCGAGTAAGGAGGAAGTCGAATTTTCCTTGCGGCAAATATTAGAAAAAAAATTAGAATTCAACGGTGTAGTTCATCAGCTTTTTGTGGATTTCAAAAAGGCTTATGATTCCATTGATCGCCGGAGACTGTATAACGTTTTGATTGAGCAGGGAATACCGAAGAAGTTCGTAAATCTAGTAGGGATGTGCATGACCGAAACATTCAATAAAGTTAGAATCGGTAATTATTTTTCGGAGAAATTTGAAGTTCGCTCGGGGTTAAAACAAGGTGATTCCCTTTCACCTGTCCTATTTAATTTAGCATTAGAGTATGTCATTAGAAAGGTAATGCTTACCGAAAGGGGTTTAGATCTGGGTGGTAGAATATCCGTGCTCGGGTTTGCGGATGATTTGGTATTATTAAGTGAGGACGCGGAAACTATAAAACTGAATACAACAACGTTGATGACAGCTGGGAAAGAGGTTGGCCTCAAAATAAATACGGATAAGACGAAATATATGGTTAGCAATAGAAACAGAGGCGATTTTGAGGATATAGATATAGAAGAAAATAGGTTTGAACACGCTGAGAAATTTAAGTATTTGGGGTCTGTGATTACTAGAAAAAACGAAATTCAAGAGGAAATAAAGGCGCGGTTAAAGGCGGGAAATGCTTGTTATTTTTCGGTGTCAACATTACTTAGGTCGCGCATTTTGTCCAGAAACTTAAAACTTAGAATATACAAAACTATTATCTTGCCTACAGTTCTGTATGGGTGTGAAACGTGGCCGCTAACCTTGAAGGACGAACAACTCCTTAAGGTATTCGAGAATAAGGTACTGCGTAAAATATTTGGTCCGAAAAAGGATGAGTCAACTGGAGAGTTTAGGAGATTACACAACGCGGAATTGCGGAGCATGCACCCTGTTAATATAATCGAAGTGATATCATCGCGACGGTTGAAATGGGCTTGCAAAGTTGTTGGGCTCAGTAACGAACGAATTCCTAAAAAGTTAATAAACGCTGAGCCGACTGGTAAACGTCCGAGGGGTAGACCGAAACGTAGGTGGGAGGATAGTATTAAGAGTGATCTAATGAATTTGGGTTTGGAAGGTAGTCGGTGGACCGAGATTTGTAGACAGCGATTAGTGGTATCGGCATCGAACCTCCGGGTTCGCTAAGCCTTTTATTATTATTATTATTAATTTTTTTGTTTTCATTTTTTTGTCAATACAATTATATTAATTTTTGTTTTTTTACCAGAAGAATGCTATTTTTTTCTTTACTTTGTGTTATACTTGAGATTATTGTAAATATCAATTGACTGTTATTACTGTAATCTTCTTCTGGTCTATTTCTGTTTTCTTTTTTACTTGCACATACTTGTTATTCTTAAGGGTCCTAGCACCAGAGCAAAGCTTATTTTTCTAATCTAATCTAATCTAAAATTAGTCGGGGTAAATGAATATTCGGGGCAAGTGCACATGTGGGGAATTATTTGAAATTTATTTTGTTGGAAGAACTGCCTTCGATGGGAATATGAAGTAAATAGCATTATCTCCATAGATGGCAGCTCTCCGAACAAATTAAATGTGAAATAAATCCCCATATAAACACTTACCTCGGGTACCTACACTCTTATCCCGATTTAACTTATTGCATAAAACATAAATTAATCTTGATATTTAAATTTTTAAATATCAAAAATTTAAAAATAAATATTTTTTCCGTTCTTACTAAAATTGCTCTATCTGATTTTATTTATCATATATAATCAGAGAGCAAGTTAGCCAACGAGAGAGTTAGCACTGGAAATAAAAAAAATAAAAAATGGTTCAGATCGTGGCATGGCACAATATATTGCCCAAGGCAGTGTAAAAGCTATGTTAGGGTGAAAATTGTTAAAGATTGCTTCCTTAAACCACTCAAACCTAAAATGAACACCTGGCATTTGTAAGGCTCTAAATCAGGCAATTGGAGCTTAGTATTGACCATAAAGTCTCCCAAGGATACTAACAAATCGAGAATCAGGTACCTAGGAATCTTTAACAGAACCTTATGGTTTTTTGGCACTGATTTATTTTATTTAAATTATTATTATTCTTTTTGCAGGTTGATGCATACACAAGAATGTTACAAATGACTTACAACAGACAAGTATACAAAAGCACTCAATATGAAATTCTTATACTTAAGTGTAGTGACGATTTGTAGTTTTATCTTTTTTTCACTTTTAATTGATAATAATTACGTTTTTAAATTATAATAATTACTTGTATTTAATAATTGAACCGTTGAGAGCAAAAGTGGTGTAAGTCAATAAATCTTCTTTTTGAGAAACAGATGGTTTTATTAGAATTATTACGATAAAATTCCTAAGTCTTAACTTTGTACGGGGAGCCAATTGAATATTGATATGAGGTTTGAATAAAAGTAATTGTGAAGTAAATTAATTTTTTCTTTATTTTAAACATTTGAAGTTAACTTACGCCATTGTGCAAGTCAATAAATACAAATTTTAAAGTTGATAACAAATTGGAAAACAGGCAATTTATTGAGGCACTATTGAGGTTGCGACTTAGTTCACTTATTCTTTCAACAGTTTTGCCCTTCTAGATTGTATTTCTGGACTTCAGTCAAAATTGTTGAAAATGCGACCTACAACACTTTTGCTCTCAACGGCTCAATTGTAAGAATTAAAAAATTTATTTAAGAGCAGTAACTTTCTCCATTTTTTCACTAATTAATACTTTTTCAATGCCTCCGAGGTTTGAAAAATTGTTATTGTAAGTACAAATTTTTTAATTTTAAACTATTTATAAAGCAAGGAAATTTATTTCCCTTAAAAGGAACCTATTATAATTGTATTATAAATATCAAGTAACTTATGCAACATTGAAAAAAGAACACTTATATACTATAATTTTGTAATATAATCATATAGACGGTGAAAAGATCAATGGGCGTACATTTTGGGTGGTGGCCCACAATCTATTTTATTATATTATTAAAATATAAAAATTTGTTCGTAAAATCCCAGGAAAATAGTTTAAATTTTTTTTTGCATTTCTTGTAAAGTTTTAATTTTGAGGATTCCGCCCATTAACCTTTTTACCATCAATATGTACCATCATACTAGTATTTCACCTTTGAGGTACAGAATCGTCTTCCATAAAATCAATTATTATATTATTATTTATTTTAAAATTAAGAATTGATCATGTGACCTGATATGGACAAACTTGGCACAAATCCACAATATCCAAAAAATGATTTAGTAAATTGAAATTAACTGAAGTATAAAATAAAACTATATAATACTTTTTTTTTTTTTTTTTATATTGTTATAGACAAAACACTAAATATCTCAAAACGGTCCGTCCGGAATGGACACTGGTTTAAATGATGTTACACATAAATAGTACTGTTCTAAACAGTACTGTCAGAAAATTAGAACATTTTGTATACTGTAAAGTCTCATTTGAATTAAGAAATTGTTTATTTCTAACTAATTGTAAGTTTGTTCTTTTAAATATTTAAAGTTATTATTATTATTATATATTTTAATTGTATCCATTTATTAACTAATGTAAGTTATTTGCAATGATTATTATTACAAATAATAACTAATTTGAAAAAAAAATATTGCCTTTTTTAACCCACTATTTTCCAGTACGAAAATGTTCACTTATCCATGTTGAATGAATCCGCCACATACAGGTCTGAAACAACAAGAATCTACACATTGTTCCTGATTACTTCAACATTTACTAGGCCAATGCTCAAAAATTCGATATGAAAGTTGGTGCTCCACAAAAAAAAAAAAAAAAAAAAAAAAAAAAAAAAAAAAAAAAAAAAAAAAAAAAAAAAAAAAAAAAAAAATCAATATCTTCCCAAATCCAATCCTTGTAATCCAATATTCTTTGTCCTAAATCCTTAATGCTCCTTATTCTGTCAAAAAATAAAATCATCTGTGATGTCTTTAACATCCTATATTTTACCCAAAATAGATATCGGTAAACAATTTAAGGAAGAACATTTTGTTATTGAAATAACAATCCACTTATGAATTAGTGCACACGATTGAAAGGATATAAAACAAATCGAAATATTGAAAAATAAAAGTTCAAGACGGTGTACAAGTTATGTAGTGGAAGAAGGCTTTCCCTCTGTAAGCGCAATGTTCTGGCCTATGCTTCGCACATAAGGTTCTTAAGTTATTTGCCTATACCTATTATAAACTCTCTGCCCACAAAAATCCATCTGGAAAGAAGATTCTTGCTGTTATCATTACGTTTTGTTAATAATAAAATTAACAAAAGGTGGGATTGAGAGCCTTTAAGCAAAAAATAAAAAAATTTAGTTAAATTAATAAACTTGATTCAAGATGTTTGTTTCCAGATTACTGGATAATATTTGCTAGAATGCCTGGGTACAGAATCCATTCTTGTTAGGGAGAATAGCACCTATGACAGGATGAAGCATTTAAAATGGTCCCAGGATATATATCAATTATATTGTGTTGGTTATATACCAATATCATATACCAAAAAAAGGAAAAGCATATTGTTAAAATCTAATATTTATTTACATTACATTACTGAGCATAATGTAAATAAAAAATACATTACATGAGATGCCATTCAGCGAAAAACTAAAAGAAGGTATTTTTTTTGGACCTCAAATAAGGAAGCTTCTGCTTGATTTCCCTTTTCAAGAGAAATTAAATAAAAAGGAATTGGCAGCCTGGGATTATTTTGCAAGTGTAGAGAAGGCAAAGAGAAGGGTACAAACTATAAGAACTTCATATATGACTTCTTGACAGCCTATGAAATACCAGGGTGTCGCATGCCCTTGAAAATACTTTTTTTACACCTCTATTTGGATTTGTTTCCAGAAAATTTGGATGAAGCGATGAAGGAAAGAGGTTTTACCAGAGAATCAGGATGATGGAAACAAGATTCAGGAACACTAGAACCACTACTGCTGGTTTTTAAAAAGAGATGATGCAGTAAAGCACAATAATAAAATGTGGAAGTTTTTGTCGCTGTATGACATCTCATGTAATATATTTTTTAATCACATTATTCTCAGTAATATCTTCCATAATATACCCAGGCTGCCAATTCCTTTTTATTTAGTTTTTATCTAAAACGGGAATAAGGAGCTTTCCTATTTGAGGTCCAATAAATATGCAAAGGTTAAGTTCGTCGCTGTATGACATTTATGTAGTATATTTTTTATTCACATAATCCTCCTGTAATGTCCTGTAATGTACCTAGATTTAACACGTTTTGCATGTTTATATTGCTTAAATAAATATTAGATTGAAAAAAAATTGTCTCCTTTTTTTCTTCCAACACCCACCCAATGTAATAAATAAACTGTACGTGGAATTAGTTTATAATTTTAGAATTTAGGACTACAAATTTCTTCACATACACATATAGAATAGGTATTCTCATCAATAATACAAAAAATATGTCGAACTGTGTCATTGAATTCCTATGCATTTCGAAAGATAAACTCCGTTACAGGTGTTGATTACTGTAAACGCTAATTATCTTGGTTAGCAGTGCCATGGCCGGTGTTTGCAAATGAGCCGAAAAGCAGTTCGCTTATTCAGATGTTATGGTACTTGTCATGCTTATTAAGTGGTGCTCGGTAGGAATACATAATTGTCTTTATGCAAATATGTTCGCGAGTTTTTTATTATAATCCTGTCTGCATATAAGAATCAGCAATTTAAGAAAATAGAAATAGACATATATATATATATAATAAAAAAATAAAATAGACCGATGAAACACAGATTGCTATCATTTATACAGGGTGTGTTCCCTCCCCTTACCCAAAAAAGGTTAACCCTTGGTGATTTTATAGCAAATTTAACTTTGAACAAAAAAGCTCCTAGGAACATGGGCTAGTAAATGAAGTCAATATTCCTGAAAATATTGACCAATTTTCAGGCCAAAAACATGAAGGAAAAAAATGCGATTTTGGAAATATATAAAGAAACGACTCCTAGCATCAAAAAACGGATCGAAACTAACGCCATGGAGAATCAGATTTGGCGTCGAATGCGACCGATAGCAGCTGGATAGATCAAACACGCGATCTTTGGTGAATTGTTAACTTCAATTTAACGTTTCTCAACAAATTTGGTTCCTTGTCTGCCGGTTTTTAGAATATTTTTCTTTAGTGTAAAAAAACTTAAAACCAATTTTGATAAAAGTAACAATTTGGTTTGTAATTCGACATTCGTAAAATCGTGTAAACGCCGACAATTAACCGAAAATCGTGTGTTTGATCTGTTGAGCTGATATTGGTCTCATTCAACGCCAAATTTAATTTTCAATCACGTTAAATTCAATCCATTTTTCGAATACAAGAGTCGTTTCTTCATCAATTTCCATAAAATATTGATAAATGTATTTTTTTATTTTGGCCTGAAAACTGGTCAAGACTTCATTTTGCTGACCCATGTTCATAGAAACTTACTTACTCAGCGTTAAATTTTCTATAAAACCTCAAAGGGTTATTGTTTTTTTGGGGACAGTCTATTTAGCTGACTGATATCTTGTTGATATGCATCTTTATTGATGAATATCAGCGACTAACTATTCGCGTAGGCACTGAATATTCATAATAAGTTGGGAGTCTGTGGCGAATAGTAATCAGCGAATGTTAAGGTCATGACGCTAAATATTTTGATTTGCTAAATCATCCGTGGGAGTGCATGATTAAGATTGTTGATATAAGCCCGTGAGGCCAGTGGATGCTTTCACTGAGGCCGGGAGATGGGGTGCTCGTTCGTCTTTGGTTCGCTCGTTGCGATCTCTCTGGTGTCAGTGGGTAGCTGCTATGTTAAAGTCCAATTCAAAAAGAGGGGTAGTGAGTACCTACTACAGACTCCGAGGTATCCCTTCAATGCACCGCGTTACACCAACATCATATGGAGGCTGAATGCACCCGAGGATCAAAAAATTGTCCTGACCTGCGACGATATTCGTCTGTTGAAGGTATATTTTACATTTTGTTTTTTTAATGTCTACACTATTATATAAAGCTGAAGAGTTTGTGTGATTGAACGCGCTAATTTCAGGAACTACCTTTTTTTTTTTGATTTTTTTTTGTCTTGTGTTAGATGGACCGTTCATTGATTCGACCAATAATGAACATCGCTTCACCAGTGGACGTTCAAATTGTTAGTTATTATCCAGAAAAGTTTAAGATTCTTTCAGATCTAAAACAAGGCGATTCACTTTCTCCAGTTTTATTTAATTTAGCACGAGAATACATTAGGGACCCTGCACATGGATCGTTGTCTCTGCTGTGTGCAAAAGAACGATTGTCGTCTCCCTCGTCTCATGTCCGCAGACGGGTTGTCGAGGAAGCGTCAGTATGCAACTTTCAGCAGACCAAGCAGATGTTTTTGGATTCCGTTTAAATGCGGTCCATAAAGTAACTTATATACTCCAATAGATCTTCGTTGCAATTGTTGCAAGATAATCTTCATGATGATATGATTGTATTAAAAGAAAACAGGTATTTTTTCATGCCTGTAAAATTTAATTTTCTGCCAACATACACCCACGCTCTCTCTTAACCTGGTTAGTTCCTATCATACAGTTTTGGGTGTTTTTTCAACCTCTCCTACGAATTGAATATTTGTATCCTCCATGGAATCAACCATACGAGGAATCGTTCGAATTTAGTACTTCGAACTGCAACGCTTGAAACGCACCTACAACGAGGCGACAAAACTTCTCATTCTTGATGATAGGTAGACACTCCATCAGCGGTTCCCGTATCATCTGCATAGGCAGTGACGACCAAACCTACAAATATCGCATCGCATATTTAGTGATAATTGAACGACCCGTGTGTGGACTGCTTTATTAGAAAGATAAATCGAACCGAAAAAGATTTAACTCTAGGTAGTAAAATACCTGTGTATGTTGATGATCTGGTACTGTTAGGTGAAGAAGCAGACGAAGACGTAAGAGGGGATTTATGATATCAGTGTCGAATCTTGCTAATGCCTTATATCATTATAATCGATTTGTAGAAACTTTGAAGTTAAAAGAAAAAATAAATTAGTCTAGTGTCTCATAATGAAATTAAATTCCTACCCGACACTATCAAAAATCATTTTTCAATACTTGGAAACTATAACTGTATATAACAGTGGTTCCCAAACCGTGGTCCTTGGAGAACACCCTCCTGTATCTTTTTTGTGAGGACTGTTTTATTTTTTACATTTCCCATTGTTTAAGTATTAGTTGTTTTAATAATGCATCATAAAAGTGTTTCAAAATGCACATTGAAGCATCCTTATCTCCGATTCGCACATGGTTCAAATTTTGGATAACTGGTCCGTAGACATCTACGGGTTGGGAACTACTGGTCTATGACGATAAGTTTAAATTCATATTTGTAATAGTGGTTTCGTTTCATCACTTTGATACAATATCCTTTTGTTAAAGGATGCATTTTCGATTTTATGATTATTAAAGATATATACAGATTTCGAACTGCAAACTGCCAAATTATGTATAGGTATCTCCTATGAGATCTCGAAGTGCCGCATACAAGTCTGATATAGCTGAATCAGCAAATCACCTGTGAAAGTGCCGCAACTTTGAACCAACTGGACCAAAATTTAATATTAGGTACCAAAAACTTTATGGCGAAGAGCAAGTCAAAACATTGTTTAAAGAGAAAAGATTATCATAAAGAATATTTGAGTAGCCCTGTTAAAAACACATTTGTTTAAAAAATGAGTTAGACATTGTTTCCGTCAGGTAATTTCATCCTCTATGCAATACTAAAGCTTTTTCGATAACAAAACGGTTAGAAATGTGTTAAAAATGTATTTGAATACGTGGCTTTTTTACAAAATAAGTCCAGCTCTACAAGCGCTTAGTTTCAAACACGGCCAAGTCCAGTGGAGCCAATCAAAGCACAATATTCGGACCAGGGCCATAAATAACAGGTGACAAATGCAAAGGGGCTCGGCACAAGGTGGGCCTGGGATTGACCTTTATAACAATAAAATATAATATCAAATTATATCATATATAGTAATACAATTAATAACTAAAATTGTATTATTATATATAATACATAGCCACATCTTCACATTTTGAGTTAGAAGGTTAGGAGGCCTCAAACCTTGGCTGCCACGGGGCTACAAAATCATATTTTGTATGATACTTCGTATTTTATTCTGATTCGGACTACGTGAACCCGAAAACCTTCACTACACCTTTTGTTGAATGTTTACTGTTTTATTTGAGCTGTTGTAGTGAAATACTTAATGAAAGTTTTAATTATTAGCAACATAAAAATATCCAGTAATTCAAAAAAATGAGCTAAAAATGAAAGACAGAAAGCTTTTTATTAAAAATTCTTTATCTTTTTAAAAACCAACCTCAGATAATAACTTTCACAGTTTCGTGTCTGCAATTTTTGTTACATCCAAACAAGGCCACATCCAATTTTGTTTTGTAAATAACAAATAAACTTTTAATATAATGCATCATGTCGTTTACACATTCTATTTTAATTACATATTCATTAATTACATACACGTATCCAAATAAAAAAATCTGGTACGATAGGCGCATCATACAACTTTCCCTAGCCACTCTTATAATTATAGTGAAGCGTATAATAATAATAATAATTAGCGTGAAGTTAACAACTGGTTGAACAGAGCGCATAGTTGAGAACAAAAAGATGGGAGAATGCGCGGTTCGGTCGCTTACGTCTGCATTCGGACACACTCGGCATTCCATCAAGGTATGGGCTCTAAGCCGTGTTTTTTTTTTAGAAAATTTAATCAACTTTTACATAATTTACTATAAAATGCGTCATATCTTTTTTCCCAGTATTTTTTTGGTGATATACTACATGTTTGAAAAGCTAAACGATTTTAAAGAGAAGAATTTAGGCCAAATTTAACAAAATCGTTAGATCCGTTTTCGAGAACATTATAAAAAAGTGTAAAATCTATTGGCACGTCCGTTAAGTTGATTTTATCGAAAAAGCTGCATTCCGAGTATGTTCCTTCCTACCTTAAATATGTAATTTTAGTTTCCTTTTGTTTTGTTTGTCACATTTACACACACACCATTTTGCGAGACTTGGCAATTTGGACTCAGGAGACCTTAACACGTATGATTCCGTTGAAAACCCAGATTCGAAATTTTTCACGATCGCAATACTTAAAAGTATATAGATAAATGATATATAGATAAATAAATATAGATATATAGATAAATATATTATAGATATTTCATAAATAGGTAAGGGAAAGTAAAAAAATAGCAATATTAATGCTTTTTTTTTTTTTTTTTTATAGTAAACGGTTTTTTTTCAAGTTCCTGAAAAATTTTGCTAAGTAGGCCTGACCGTCTTTTTAACTGGGCTAATCATTTCTTTCATTGGCCCTTACAAAAACGTACAAATAAAAAATCCTTATAATTAAATCTCTCTCTTTAGTTATCCTAAAGGCATATATTTATTTTAGATTTATTATAATTACAACTTATAAACGCAGTAAGATCAACATGCAAGGTGATACTGGTTAACGTACTACATAATTAACAATTTTTCGTGTTGATTATATTATAATTACTAAATAAAGTTATTTTTTCTATATTGTTCACTGGTGCAAGTACTATTTTATACATATAAATATATATATATATATATATATATATATATATATATATATATATATATATATATATATAAAGCAGATTAGGGGAAAAAGTGTTTTATATATTTCGGAAGGAGGGGAATTCGCTACGTGCCTAATCAATTCTTCTTACGCCATGACCTATCCCAGGCTTTTCCCTAGTGACAATGACTATGAGAATAATCATAGCTAATTATAAGCTAGGAATAATTATAGCCTTACATTTACAAAAAGATTTATTATCTATGTGTAAGTAATAATTATTAATTTTTAAATATAGCCAATTATTAACTTTTATATTAAAAAAATAATAGTTTACTCCCACCCATTAGGCCTACTATTCAGAATAATGATCATGAATTGACATCGATGGTGCCCCGAAAATGACTTACTTTCGGGGACCACGAAGCCGAGACTTCATGTATTTCCTGAACAGGGTTTGTTCCCGAAAATAATAGAGTTTTGCACTGTATCGAAGATATACAGATATAACACATCTGATGTGTATATATATATATATATATATATATATATATATATATATATATATACATATATTTTATTTTTCCTGCGAAATTTGAAAATTTCCAGCGGCCTCCTTTGGATCTAATGAGCTGAAATTAGGTATGTCTGGTTATTTTCTACAAAGAAAAATACGAGGGAAATGTTCTTCAGTTGTAGACCCCATCACGTTTTTTATTATTTAGTGGATACTAGTGATAAAGGGCGTTCATTATAAGACACTTCAAACGCGTTTCAAGGAAAACGGTTGGTCTATGAGATAAATGCTAGAGGGAAAAGTATAGAGCGTAGCAATTTCTTTCAAAATATGTCCATTATTTGACTTATTAACGCTTGAAACTAATGTGTAATCTTCATGATACATGATTTTAACGAATTTTTTACATCCATTTTAATAAAAAGGTAATCAGTCGGTATGGACAGTATTTTTCCTGATAAATGAAAAATTATTAAAGATATCGAAATGCGGTTTGCACTATTCGCTTAAACTTCTTTTACCCTTTAAAATGATGTGCATAAACGAACCCTATGTTTATAAACATAGGGAGTCTTCAGCTAACCTCACAGTTTGAGTGCGCGTCTGGCGCATACGCGGTCCAAGTGTCGCGTAAGTTCACGCCCAACTTTATGTTGCAATGACACTTCTATACCAGACATATTTGGAAAAAAAGTAGTTTCAGTCGTTTGATAAGGATCTTTCGTTTTGTTTTGACATGCGGGCCCCAAGTGATCTTTCTGTCGAAGATAATATGATGCACTTTGTCGGTCTGAAGAACTTGGCTGTTTCCGTTGTCTATTGCGATTTTTTAAGACTTAGTCGGTGTAACTTATACAAACGATGTAAAGTTAGAGAGGCCTGTATGGGATCCTGATTTATGAGATTTTTTTGTGTTGTAAGAGTAGTGTTTAGATAATAAACAAAATAAAATAATATTGTTATATATTTCATTGATAATGCATTATCACCACTATCGTTTATCTCACGTTATGTCGCAATTACCTTAATTTTTTCTGGCCACTTAGATACACAAACACTTTCTTGAATAAATTCATGACTAAGATCATTATTCCGTAGCATGTTTCAGTTCGCTTAAAATAGAAGGATTACTTTTCATATGAATCGCTTACTGCAACAAGGGAATGCATAAAACTGTTTACTTATAATTGAATAATAATGATGATGTTGAGGCTCAGCGAATGCAGAGGTTCGATTCCAATAGTACCTAATTTTCGTTCCTATTTCGCCATAAATACAAAAATCAGCCAAGTCAGTTCAATCCCTTGTTAACTTTCTAGTGATTCGTTCTTTGTCCAGTCCAACTTTATACTAATTTTCACCTAATATTCCCTTTATGCAATCAGCGGCCCATGTACAATTCATCAGCTTCATATACTTTTATCATAAATTTCTTTTTCCTTTTGCTTCAGAGAGTTGGGTGCTCAGAAGGATCTTTGACGATCTGGGATGGAGCGTCACAGCACAACATATGCAACGTCTTATCGCATTATCAGAGAGAATCTAAAAAGAACCTGATGTATGTCCAATTCCGTTCTGGTTGGTATGGCATTGGCCAAGCGAGATGCAGAGCAAAGAGTGTTAAAAGAGATGACTTAGACTTGACCACCTTTTCGGTTGAAGATTCGAGGGAACATGGCAAAGGAGATGGCACCAAGCTAACCACTTGTCCATGCGGCTGGACCAATAGAGTAACTATCTTTACACAATACTTAATTTTTTTTAATATAAATTATAGTAATTTATTCAAAATTAGAACATCAGGATTAAATTCTAGTGATTCCAAAGCAAAAAAAAAAAAAATATCAAAGAAAATGAGGCCTAATTTTAGAGACTTTCATGATTGGTTCATAGAATTAGTTCGAAAACACCGATGGTTCAATCTAACCAAATAAAGAAGGCACTAGGTAGCGTTTTTAACTCAACCTTGATTATGACAAAGGGATTGTTGGTTATATAAAGCGTAAGTTAAAATTATGAATTATCGTTACCATAGCCTTAAGCACTATAGTCTCGAAATTCAAAAGGAAAGTTCTTAGATTTTTTTTTTTTTAAACTCCCGCAACATACAATCTCACTATTCTCATCTTATTATTTATTTCACAATACAACTAGTGAGCCTCATGAGTCAGTGAGAAACTGACTCCTAGTTACTTAGATCCCAAACAATTTTCTACTCTTCATATCCCTCATACAATGCATCCGATGCAGTCAAAAAGTTCCAATCCAATCCTATACCTTTGCACCCTGAATATCAACCCCATATCCCAAAGAGCTTTAAAATAAAAAATAAAAAAATATTTTATTACACGAGCGGGATTCCCTTATCTTATCTCTTATCCCACGGCTTGACCAGAACAGTCCAAGTCTTGGGAAATTTCCCAACGTGTGCGGCGGTTTTCTAGAGACCGCGGAGGACAAGAGAGGTCGGAAAATCCTCAACGAAAGTCAATTCTTTTTGGCTTTAAGGTCGGATTTTCCCATTCTCTTGATCACATGTGTGGTTGATGATCAGTCGTCCTTCAGGATTTCGGAACTGATTGCCCGTCATTTTTCGTGAATTCAAACAAATGTTCGAGAATGAACATAGATTACCATGATCGAAATAAAAAAGAGGCCGCATAAACGAAACTGATAGAAAAATTTAAAGAAGTGAGCCCAAATACAGCTAAAAAAATAAACTATATGAGAAGCATTCTCCGAAAAGAAAAGAAAAAAAAATTAAGGAATCGTTGAAGTCAAAAGCGTATGCAGATTCTATGTATAAGCCTTTATCGTTTACAATCCGAAATCCTTCGAAAAATCCTCAATGTTCTTTATAAAGTGACATGAAGAAATATTGGTCCGTAATATACATGCCTTCTTTAATTACAAGCTCCTTGCGCTCAAACAGACAAGTTCGTAATCTGTCTTCCCAATAATTCCTAAAGAAATAATGGTAATTCCTCCAATAATTCATCTAATGAAAAGATGGCCCTCGACTTCATATAGATTAATGCAATTTCAGTCATGCAATTGCAGTTTCCCTGCAAATATTTTTATTTGGGTCAAGCCAAAACGTACAACCACCATGTTAAATATAAAGGAAAAATATTGGTTTTAGTTTAAAAAATACTAAACAACAAATGTATGTTACGATTTCTTCATAATCACCATTCGCATAAGTTACATTATGGCACTAACTTCTGTTTTTAATAAAAGGACTGTAAGTACGTATTCTCTTTCTATTATATTTTGATGTAAAATAATCCATATTTGTATTTAATATAGGAAAGAATCGTAGGTGGAAGAGAAACAGCAATTAATGAGTATCCATTTGCGGTAAGTCTTATTCTTTTAAAAGATCGACAGAGATTCTGCGGAGGAGCTATAATAACGCCTTATCATGTACTGACTGCAGCACATTGCATTTACCGACTCAACAAAGCTATTGGTGTAGTCATAGGGGAACATGATTTCACAACACGTAAGTAAAGTTTATGTTTTCAGTTATTCAGTAAATAAAAACATTTCTACCCTCTCCCCTCCCACACAAAAAAAAAAAATAAAAATCAGGATATTGAGATTAAATAAGTGTAGACTTTGACCTACAGTTTGGTAACTTCCTATTTCTTCTCAAAAAAATCTCGCAAGATTTTTTGGTGCCAAGAAAGAAATACCAACAGCATTATTGGCTAATTTCTATACAGAAAGCTTTTCAGAAATATCAAGGTCATAAAATGAGAGGGAATCGGTTCTGACCACACGATGGTTATAGTCGAAACACAATGAACAGTTCCTGGATCCACAACTACAAGAAAGGCCACAGAACTTGTAACAAAACTAGAGGAAATAAACATTAATGCACTGTTGGGTGAAATCTGGATTAATATCAGCGAGATTCTGTAGACTGGAACAGCGGGACGTGGCATCAAGAGATATTTCTCTAAAGGAAAAAAAATCAGAATGGTGGAGCAAACGGATGAATGGTCCTTCATAAAGGAAGAACGTTGTATGGAAGGCATGTCTGAACAGCAAAACGACAGAAACTGGGAACTATACGTATTGGAAGCAATACTTTTCGTAAGATGCTAAAAAGAAGAGTTGGGAAGAATTTGGTCGGAATCTACTTAAAGGTTACAATGAAAATATAAGATAATTCTGCAAGAAGAGATATCTTATAAGAAAACCCTGATAGGTAAGAAGTGCAAACCTATAAGAAATGTGAAAGATACCTCCGGTAAAGTACTGACAAAGGAGAACGATATTCTGGACAGATGGAGGCAGCATTACGCACTGATGTTCGAGGATCCTGAATGGCAGAGAAATGAAAAAATAGAAAGAATGTCAGAAAGGATTACAGACAATGACGGAACTTTGTGGAAAGAAGTAGTGACGGTGTAGAGAAGCTCAGGATAGGGAAAAGTAGCCGGAAGGGGCTGTTTCTGCCCAAAGCTTAAATACGGAGGGCAAGAAGTGATTAGAATCCTTCAGGGTTTATAACAGGGAGCATACAATGAGAAAAGCATTCTCGGGGATTGGGAGTACAACATCATCATCCCAATTCATAAAAAAGGTAGCCAAAATGATTGCAACAACTAGATCAATATACTTATCCCAGGTGGTGCAAAAATTATACACATCCTGGAGAGGAGACTCATAGTAATAGTAGAAGAAAACCTTGAAGAAGAGCAAGCCACCTTCAAACCCCAAAGACAGAGCCAGATTTTCATTAAGGACACTATAAAGAAGATCTGGGATCGACATAAAAGCTTTTTGGGACTGCAAGAAGCTTTTGAATCCATGCCATGAATCAAAATATGGAATGCACTAAAGGCAAAGAATGTCCCTGGGGAACTTATAGACGCCATCAGATCTATAAAGGCTCAAAGGGAGTAAACAGCATTAACGGAAAGGATCTGTAAGCTTTAATATGAAGAGAGGCGTCAAACAGAGAAACAGTCTAAGGCTTCTTCTCCTTATTGTCCTAATGGATGAAGCCCTGAAAATATCTATCCGAAGGACAACAAGAGCGGTTATTGGGAAATGGAACTTGAGGACAGTTCTTGCACAAACTCTTCCCTATGTGGATGACATAGCAAATATAGCAGACTCTGTCCAGAATCTTCAGCAAGCAATAGTGGGCTAGGAAGCATAGCTAGAGAGGAAGGGTAAGATTATAAATGCCAATAAAAGCAAATTCATGCAAATTGGGCTTGAACCTGAGGATGTACAGGTCATTTGTAGAAAAGATATCCTTGAGGCAGTAGCAGAATCCACGTACGTAAGCACAGTTATCAGCAGAAATTGGGGAATTGATGAAGAAATACCTAACAGAATTAAAAAGCAAATAACATATATTACCAAATCTACAATACAATTAAGGAAAACGTAAAGTTGAGAGAAAGATAAAACTGCACATTTTCAACACGATTTAACTTCTCCTCTATTGTAAAGAAGTGAGAGCTGGGTGCTTCTCGACAGACATTTAAGCAGAATGACCGCAGCAGATGTGAAATATATAAAGATTTCATCAAAAATGATAAAACACGAGAGGAGTTAGAAGTGAAACCCTTAATTGAAATCTTAGGGAAGAAGAAACTAAAGTGGTTCGACCATTTATGTCAAATGAGTGAAAATCGGGAACCATGCACATTCCTTGAAGCTAGACCAATAGGCAAAAGACTTAAAGACAGGCCAAGGATGTCTTTAAGAGAGAAGAGAGGAAAGGGGCTATGAAGGGATTGACAAGAGACCAGATGGTTGGCATGCTACAGCCGAGGTACCTCCACACAGAGAGGCACAAAGGAGGAAAGAAAAGAAAAAAGAAGAGGAGATTAAAAAAAAAGAGTTTTAATAGAATAACATTCAAAACACATCACTGTCAAGGACTCACAAACAATATGGCAGTCACAGCCTCAGACTCTATTACATACGATAACTGAATCTCAGTGACATTATTATTTAATTATATCAAAAAGAACTTGTTAATAATAAAAAGATAAAAACAAGAATTAATAAACTAACAGATATAAACCAAGTAAAACGCGCAATTCCACGCTAAAAATAATATCTTGCTATCAAATAAAAAATATGGTAAAACTATGGATGTGCAGAATGTTTGCTCCACATTGCACCTTAAGTGGCCTGGCAACCACCAAGTAGATTCCTTCCTGTTAGCAATTTATGTCAACAATTATACCTTTTTAAAAGTTTCTAATATTTTTCATTTAGATGACACACATATTGTGAAACATTTCTTCTTTGGGTTTATCATTATCATAAATAATTAAATCACAGCTCTTTTTTAAATCAAATTTATTTATTTATAGTGTAATTTATAGTTTTTTTTTTATGTTTAATAAAAGAGAACAAGAAATATTCATTAAATTTGGACTTAGAATAAAACTAATAAATATGGTGATGCAGTATTTATGTAGATAGCTAAAATGTTATTGAATCATGTGGTATTTGGAAATATCGTTCCATGTTCCATTTGGCATGGAGCAGTTGGAGTGGATTGAACGTCAGAATTTTAATTTTTTTTTTTAGAAGATACAACTAGACATATATTCGAATATTAATGCAATATTGTATAAATGCATGTATTTCAATATTTACAGAGGATGAGACAAATGCAACTGAGACCATACGTGTACGACATATTATTCAGCATGAGAAATATGTTCATAGAAACATGGTGAATGACATAGCAATATTGGTATTAGCTCGAAAAATTGAATTTAATAAAGAAGTTGGTCCTGTATGTATGCCTTCAAAGAAATACGATCTCCTCAACAAATATGTAAAAGTCCTAGGTAAGATCTAATGTACTCTAATATATATATATATGCATAATTTTACAGAAGAGAAAATTTAAAATTTCCCCGATAAAGAGAAGGGTATGAAGGATTAGGAAATTGTGATATTGCAACATTTATTAATCCCTCTTTAGATTGAATCCAATTGATAATAAACAAATATTATCCTATTTTCACCTCAGTTTTGAAAAAAAATCAGATCATCTGATCGGACTTATTGGCTTTTTATTCTAATTTCCCGCTTGTTCAATAACATCGTTTGCCAAAAGAAAGAACTTCCAAGTACTTACTTCAATAGCAAAATCCAAAAATTGAAAAAATTGGACAAATGATGTTTTACCAGGCCACCACAGAAACAAAATTTTATGAGCAAGTGGAAGTTAGTAAATAAATAAACATAAATTGCTAGTTCAAAATCAAAATTTTAAGTTTAATATAAAATTATGAATTCAACTCAAATGGCTTTGGAATTACTTCAATCTGGGATTATTTAGAACATACAAAGATCTAATTTTCCTAAGTTCCTGTTAAATTAAGAAATTTCTGATTGCATCACTAGGTACTACAATATTCTCCCTCTTCCAGTACCAAAATAAATAACTTAATTTTAAGTTAATTCTACAGTTTAGAATTTTATTTAACTACATCAGTTTGATTCGGTACCCTATTTAATTATAATTATATTGTTTAACTATTTATTGGTAACTGAATACTGATTAACTATTTATTGGTAACTGAATACTGATTAACTATTTATTGGTAACTGAATACTGATTAACTATTTATTGGTAACTGAATACTGGTTCCAAGGATACATTGAATATATATACCATCTTCAGTGTCTGTGAGTCTTTTAAGCGGTTTGATGAGTTTTAGGCGACTTTCAAGAAAGCTAGCACTGGTATTAATTAATATTTAATTATATAGATTTAGACAATTTTAAAATTAATAGAATTAAATAAAGAACAGTATGAATTTAAGTTTCAGTGAATGATAGTGGTAGGTAATAGCTAGTTGTACGTTTCAAATGTTAGAACGCAACCTAATGAAAATCAGTAACAAAAGACTATTGTTAATATTGGCAATGTTGAGACACAATAAGTGTCTGTAAGAAAACCAAATAGCATGGCTACATCCAAGGTCTGGAGAGCCAAAGAAAACTAAATACATATATGCTTTAACAAATATAAATACCAACAGTGAAAAAATAAAAAATTAAAGTGGTCTCTAATGGTAAAAAGGTTCCCTAACTATGATATATAACATTCTTTCCACAGATCATATTTGTAAGGCACACCAGACTATATCCATATATCTCCTCTTATTGTATCTGAATTACTCCAATTCAAATCTTCTAAAGACCCCACAGCCACTAGATCACAAACTTCTGACCATGATAGCTCCAGCGGATTAGAGTGAGGATGCCAGAGGTTCAATTATCACATTGGTCAGTTGATATTTATTTTGTAGTGTTCCCATAAAATGGATATCGATACTCCCACTTTGGTTAGTACAGGACATCAACCACTAAATGGTTGTCAGAGGTTTGAAAAAAGGCCCACTTGTCAGGATCGTTCCCCCTCTCTCTCACAATATCAGAACTAGTAATGAATATGAAAAATCCTTCCTAATAAAGTCCTCATTCCTGTGAAATTCTCTCCTTCTTAACAATCAACATGTTAATTTGCTAAAGACATTTTTCAATAAAAGACCTTCTAAGAAAATGGGAATTGTTTTATAATCTTTTTAATTTATTAGAAGAAAAATCAGTATTGTAATCATTATTATTATTTCTATATAGAAGAATTATGTTATATAATAAAAAAAAAAATCATTTCATTTAACAAAAGGAATTTATATTGATTACAATTTTGAACTGTTCATAAATCATAACACATTTTTGAAGATGATTTGGCTGCTTTTAGGATGGGGTTTGACCACCGATGGAGGAAGATTTTCCGACACCTTACAGAAAGTAGATTTGAAAGTAATAGAACTGGAAAAGTGTGCATCAAAATATGAAAATTTTATTGATCTAGAGAATCCGAAACAGATTTGCACTCATGGAGAAAAGAAAGACTCTTGTCAGGTAAGTCATATATATTTAATATTGAAAGTCTTTATTAATCGATGAAGTTTCCTATTAAACATTAATTCTTTCATTTCTACTATCAATACTCCATTTATTTATGAATTCATTTGTGGTGGAATATCTTATACTGTTTATCTCGACAGCAAGAATTTTCCCAAACTTTTATTTCGCTTTGTAGCAAAGATTTATAGAAAAAAAATATACAAGTAAACAAATCGTGGCTGAATATTTCTTGTTAGAGGTAGGTCAAACAAAATGATCACTGCCATAATGGTATCAGGTAATTTAAACATTATTTTAAAATTTTAATATAAAAAAATTAAGCTTTATGGAGAAAATTCAGGACTTTGTTAAATACAATTGAATCGGTCATTTGGAAAAGGGCACATGTCCACAAAAGTAAATCGTGGACATGTGCCCTTTTCCAAATGACCGATTAAATTAGACATTCTATTTCTTGATCCTGGTAAGATATTGAAATATAAATCAATATATATCAGGCGAGGTAGACATCTGGATGCCCCCCCATTCAAGTTATACTAGTGCATATGGTGTAGATGTGTCCCCCACAAAATAAAAATAATTTGTAACTCTCTTAATTTAGAACAAACCATTTTTTTGTTAGGTCTAAAAGGATACATAAAAATTAAAACAAAATATTAAAATTTATTTTAAATTTTTTAACAATTTAAAATTGTTAGCAACTGAAAATTGATATGTTTTATCTTTAAATTTATCTTATCTTTTCTTCTTCAAACTCTTTTAACAATTTTAGGCAGGCATTAGCATCAGTACTATATCTAATATTAGCGTTTGACATTAATAAAAACAAATAACGAAATAAATGATATGTACGACAAAAAATATAGTTTGAAAGAAATAAAACCATTAAGTAATTATTAAATGAATTTATTAATTGGATTACATTTTAAAAAGAAAATTTTAAAATTTATGTGAAAAATCATTGTTCTTTGAATGATAAATTTATTTATCTATTAATATGAATCTTAACCAATAATATGAATTATTCAAATTGTCTAGCAAAAATTGCTTTTGAAAAAAAAAAGAAGAATTTCAAAATATTCATAAATAAAGAAAGACGAAACACAGATTCAACAAAAGAAAAAATGAAATGTAGTTCCGCGCGTGGTGGATAAATGTACTCAACTCTAGAGATTTGTACAGAGAAAAGCAAGTTCCTGATGACTGATGGAAGTGAGGTGAAAATTAGCAATATCCATTCATAGATAGGATTACAGAAGGCATCAACAAAGAATTTCAGATCCCCAATTTAAACACACAACAACGTATACTGCGTTGTATAAGGCTGGGAGAAACTTGTATCCTACGCACCTACTCCAGGATAAAATTCCGTTAGTTCCAATACAGTCCTACTTATGCCCAAGAAGATTTTTTATCTCTTGTTCAAAGAAACTTTTTGGCATTGAATCAATAAACTCGAGAAATAAAAATTTGACATTTTTATTTTGGTTTCTAAAAAAATAGTAGTCAGTAGGAGGCAAGTCAGGCAAACTAGTTTCTGCCCGAATCTCGAGAATTGTATTGCTGGATCAAAATGTAGGAAGCCACCTATATACATCACCGTACCATCACCAAAAACCATGTTGATGTTTTGAAATGCTTCGGAAGCATTATGTCCAAGTTTAAATTCATATGAGAATATAACACATAATTTCTCAGATACCATCAATAATCATACAATTGAATTTCTCACAATAAACTGAATGATAAAGCTTGAAAATGAAAGAAAAATGCCTACAGATTAATTTAACACCCATTATGTTAGTTTTTATAAGAAACAAGAGATGGTTTCTTACTTCATTGATTTCATAAAAATAAACAAAACTGACATTTAAACCGTTCCAACCCGATACATACTGTATTATCTAAATCTGTTTCAACAATCAATTTAGGCTAATATTCAAACATTTTCCTTCAGGTATTTAAAATTTTAATATGATTTAGTTGTTTATTCAGGAATCCTCACTCCCACCAACCCTTTCTTTGATCCTTCTGATTCCATTCTCCAATAACAATACCACTTATGTACTGATGACCTTCAAAGTTACCTATCCTTTCATCCTACCGGGATGCTTGAAGTGATTCGAAAGATACAAAAATTTACAGAAAGTATCAATGCATGGACAGTAAACAACATAATGAGGCTGAATGTAGATAAAACCAAGGCCATCCTCATCAGTTCAAAGCACCTTAATTCCCTTCCTAACTATATTTTACTCTACTCAATTGCCTACCAATTCACTTGCATACCTCTGTTAGAAATCTTGAAATATTTTTTGACCAACAACTGCCCTGGAATAATCCAATTACCTGATAATCCACTGTTATCCTTAAGCAGTTCCTAAGATTATATGATTCTACGCCATCAAAAACCTGTCAGCTCCTAGTCTCCTCCCTCATTTTCCCCCACTTTGATTATGGCAGCTTTGAGATGAAACTGAAGAAACTAATGAATTGTTTCATTAGATTCATCTTCGGCATCCCCAGGCACTCCCACGTCTCCAGTTGGTATGCTGATTTAAGTGTCTTTACCCAGTTTTCTGACAGCAATACCTCCTAGTTGTCTATCTTTTCCTATCCTTCAGAACTAAACAGCTCCCATATATCCTCAATTTGTTCACCTCTTGTTCCTCTGTCCATTCTCTAAATACCAGATCCCAGCCCTTTAAACTATATATCCCTTTTCACAGAACTGGTTCCTTTGTCATTCATGCCACTTCCTTTTTGATTTCCTTGCACATCTCCATTTGTAAAACCTCATCTCCCACTTCATTTAAAAACCAACTATTTCTCCAACTCCTCAATCTTCCGCAAATATGTAAAAATAATGACATATGTATGTCTATTGGTGCAAATGTGTAGGTATATACATAATATGTATAAACCTACACATTTGATATATTGTATGTTATAGATATATCATATCTATTTATAATTTCAATATTCTCATTCATTTTACATAGTATTGTTTTTCATTTTATAATATAATTATCACATAGTAATTTCATAAGCCAAACAAATGTTACTGGGATTACACATTTTTATTATTCTTAGGGGTCCAGATGTCCCAGAATAAAAATTTCTTTTCATTCATTCATTGAATATTACGACTTCAAAAAAATTTTACTAATTAATAATTATATTGGATTAAAAATATGGAATTCAACTTCATTATTTATCCATTACAATTTCTTAAAACAGGGAGATTCCGGAGGGCCAGTGATTCACCATGATCACCTGATCAACTTATTTGTACAGATAGGATTAGTGTCATATGGCAAAGAATGTGCTTCTGATGTCCCTGCAGTTAACACGGATGTTTATGCCCACACAAATTGGATCGAAACTCATATTAATAGTAAGTAATTAACAATGGGTAAAAATTAAATAAATAGAAAAAAAAAATAAATTGTTTATTTATTTTCTGTACAAAATTCAACCCATCAAACTTCAAATTGTATTTATTCACTCAAATCCTTCTACACTGTTTCAAACTAGTCCATTTTCAAGTTTCTTTCCAATAAATGTTTTCTACATTTTATTCCCATTCTTATCATAATGCTTCTTTGCTCCTATTGTGACTTCTTTTTATAATTTTCCATTATGCATTAACTATTCGTCTTATATACTATTATTGCAATTTATTTAAAAATTTACTATTGATATTAATTCTCTCTATTAATGCCCATAGTTTCATTTATTATCAAATAATTAAAAAAAATGACAATAATAGTATGTGAGACAAATAAACAATAGTTTATGCTTAATGGAAAAATGAAAATAGGAAGAAAGGAACATTATGATAAGAATAAACAAAAAGTTAGAAAAGATTTGTAGGAAAGACACCTGAAAATGGACAAATCAGTCCGAAATGTAGTGTAGAAGGAATTGAATGAATAAAGAAAATTTGAAGTATGATGGTTTGCATTTTTTCAAGAAAATAAATAACAAATTAAATGAAGATAAAACCATTAAAAAGAAAAAGTTTATAAAAAAAAATGTACATATATATTTTCTTAATTATTTATATATATATATGTACATATATAGTACATATATTTTTTTTAATATTTACAAATAATGTACCAACAATGAGCTAGATAATTGCTGTCAATTATTAAAAAAAATAAAGAATCACTCCACTGAAATGAAAGCTTATTAAAAAACATATATTATTTTAAAAATAAATAAATAACTAGCATATTTATTTTCTAATTCATCACAATGTTTTACTATTCTTTCAGAACACCAGCCTTCGGTCAACACCTGCGAAATGATCAACTGATAAAACAAAATGGATTCTAAAAGAAAATATACAGTTCTGTAATGTAAGAATTATTAAATTATTAAAATTGTTGTGTTATGGTTTGTTAATTGTTCAATCCAAATAAAATAAACTTGAATTATTATTTTTTTTTTAATTATTCCCAAAACATAACTTACATAAATGTAATTTTAATATGATTAATACAAGCGTGCTTTAATGAAATAAATTTCATTTTATAAATGCAACAAATTGTAGCTGGTTTTCAATCACTTTAAAATGAAACTGTGCTCACTGCCAATTTTGTAAAAGCAGCTATAAATAGTTAAATACTATGTATGTGTGTTTGGGTATCCCAGGAGGATTTGCTAGTAACTAAGGGAGGAATAATCTATTAAAAATGTAGTTCTTACCTCAATCTGCATTTTCTAGCTACGACATCGGGGAATTGAAAAAAGTTGCTTCATTTCATCAGGTTACCAACGATATGCCCAATATTGCCAAGCTAGTCAAATTTTGAAAAAAATATAAATATAAATATAAAAAATTTATATACCAAAAACAATTAGAGTACCTAATATTTTCTTTGTCCTGGTTTGGTTACCGTACCTTGGTTTTTTTTTCCTCAAAAATTTTCCTAAAGTTGGTTACTAATGCAAACACAGTGTTTTTCGTTTTGAATGATTTTTATTATTTGTTCAACAATTTTATTTTTACTAATTTTTTTTAAGAAGTGAAGTTAGTTATCACAATGCGGTAATTAAAAACGAATTTGAATCAAATACTACATCGGTCCATTTACTGCATTGTGGTAACCACTTTCTTCCATTTGCCTCATATCCTAAGGCATTTCATATGTTCTAACCCTACATAAACTAAACTCAGCAAGAAAATTCTTTAATATGAACAATTATAAACTATAGCACTAAAAATGAAATAAAAAAACAACGATTTGCATTAATTATCCATAATCTTGAAATGGTGAGAGAATCGACAAATGCTAACACTTCTATTAAAGTTTTGTTTTATTTTTCAATTAGAAAGGAGTTGCATTCACTATTATTTTATTAATGGCCCTCTCATAACAGACATTCGTGGTGATACAACTAGAAAATAAATTTTCTAAGGATTATCATAACCAGATCCACTATAAAGACAACATACTAACTATAAGTTTTTATTTTTCAACAGTACATAAAATATTTTAATAACTGCTGATGATATAGTTAAGTTTTTTTTTTCAGTTTAATTCTATCAATAGGAATTCATTAATTATGAAAGTTAATAATATGGAAAACAGGCTGTAATGAATTCAATATTATAAATTTATATATATTTTATTTAGTGCCTGACATTAATAACATAATTACAAGTTACAACCAGCTTAAGTATTTAGGAGTGATACACTTAAAATATTAATTGTAAGAGAACAATCATCCATCGATGCCATTAATATCTTAACTTACACCTACCAATCTGCAAATATTTTTCTTATCAATAATTTTTGAACATGTAAAGTACTGAATGCGTAAATTCCCCAAAACTATTAAAGCTTATTCTAAACATTGATTCTTAAATCTATACAGATCAAATTAACATCTACATCACATTATTTCATAGATAAACTAATAAATTTGGCCATAGCAGAAAAAACATGTTCGGCAGATTAATATAGAATCCAACTATTCAAAATGCTCTTTTTATGTTTTCAGATTAACATTTCCATTCAAGCTATGCCAAGAAAATAATATTCATCTATATAATCCTTTGAAACAACAGTATTTGTTTGCAAAAATAAGAAAATGGGCAAACTTTGAAAAATGTATGTTTTCATGCAAAATTATTTTAACATTTATGTTTTAGGATTAATATTAATATAAATCAATTTATGAAAAATGAAAAGAAAGTAATTGGTACCTTCATATTTTTCAAAAGAAAACAGATTTTCAATGAGGAATATCATCTCTTGAATAAATTGCTTCAAGCCTTGTGTTAGGCATATTCAGTGTTGCCAATCAATCCACAGGAATTGTCAGTTCTATAAAATAATTCTAATAATAAACTAACTTCAGTTGTATTTATTTTTCTGATTCTTAAAATTTGTACTAATAAAGCTTAAACTAATATGTATTACTTAATGATTACATGGTTAAAAATCCGAAAAAGGTTTATAGTTTTCACCTCTGTGATGTATTTCTATTATTTTTTAATTTTAAAAGTTACCATACAAAAATAACACATTAAACATCTAAAACTGAGAATCTGTTTTTTTTTTGTTTTTTTTTATAAATTCAAGATTAGCTTTAAGAATCTGTAGCGAACTACAACTTTTTTTACTTATATTTACGACTTTTAAAACATTCAGCAGCGCGATTTCTCATTTAGTTCATCTACTGCTCACCAGTGGCGCTAATATCAATCCAAATTATTACATTTAAAAGCTATTAAATCCATTTTTATTTTGCATATTTAAATTTATTGTTCTATTTTATATTTTTTCACACACAATTTTCTCATTCTATTAAACCATGTACAGGATGATAAATTGATACAATTAATCTAAGTTATAATTATTATTTCTAATTAAGGCTAAGCTGGATGAGGAACATCTAGGACAAACCATTAATGCTAATTTCAAGTCAACAAGAGGAGCCAGTGGGTAATGCTCCCTCAATTCCTCTCATACCATCTTCCTGAGTTGATATTCAACCATGTCGAAGGTTGCCATTGATTGACAGTTTTGACTAGAGATTGTAAGTTAAAACAAAATAACTAAGGTAAGGTAAGTATAATTGCTGAAAACAAAAAGTTCGAGACTCATAGGCAGTAGAATTTTAAAAATTAATTTTTGCTTTGGACATTTTCTCTTTTTTTTTTATTTAGTGTTTCCCTCCTTTCCCGTCTTCAATGGCATTAGCGTTACAAAGCGTTTTCGATTTTTTTTTTTCTGACTATGGCCAATTAATTAATTATTTTATATAATTATGTATAGACATAGTTTAATATAATCATAATGCCAAACAATATATTTACATAAAAAATATATTTGACTAATAATTTTATTATTCACATATTTATACAATCTATTATACAGAGAAAATATGAGAAGTTGTAACAGAAACCACTTTTTAAAAACATTTAAATTACATTAAGTGATTTCTTAACCTATCAACAGCTCTTGATGACTTTTGCATGTAAATGCAGTCGGGACAAACTAATTTTTCCCTATTTTTTAAATTTTATTTAATATAATTTTTATACAAAATTGAACATTTAGAATAAACTCAAATACTCATTTTATGAAGAGAAGAAATTGTTTAAGTCGGAAATATAATACAACTGTACAGTAGTTTTATTAGAAAGCCATTTTATAAAAACTTTACACTAAAGATATATCTTAATTTATCGAGTACATTATATAAATTTTCGATATGAGAAAAGTTTGAATATTATCCAAGAAAAAATATTTTAATTTTGACAATACTTATCAGATATACATTTCAATAATCATTAACAGTGAATCATTATTAGATTATAAATTCACTATAAACAAGCATGGTAATAAACAATGCTATAAATACAAAATGATATAGTTTTTTTTTCAAATATTTACATTAGTTTAATTTTAAAATAAAATTTTGGTGCACATTCTTATTAATGATTTATAGATCATATTTGAACCAATACTGAACCTTCAGACAAACAAGATATGACATAAGATTTTAATAATAAGAATTTTGAAAGTTTTAATATTTTTTTTTTATTTGTTTATTATTTAATTTATAGTAATAATAATTAATTAATCCCACAATAGCTCAGGAAGGGCATAGGCCACTATAGTTTAGGTCCTAATTCTTGACTTTATGAAGTTCTTGAGAGACAGTTTGGGTCACACTTTGCTTCTAAATACCTGATGTCCTGTTGAGTTGACCTATGTTTTAAGAAAGTATCTGTACAGAATTGACACAGGAAGATTTTTCCTTAAATTTGACGATACTGTTAAAATGATATGATTTGATGATAGATAAAATAAAAGATAAACCTTAGAAAAAAATAGTCACAACTAGAGCCATTGTTTTCAAATTTACGAGTATTGATGTACATATATAATTGAATATATTGCTGGTACTCTGTATTCTTTCATTATAATATAAAGCTAATATCAGTATAAAGCTAATATCCCATTGTCAGGATATATTGTACAAAGACTCCAAGCAACAACTAAATGCGAAGAGAATTCGATGGCAATTTCCTATAATGAACAAAATTTATCGAAAATTTTTATATCAAATTGAGGTCTAGTCCAACCTAAATTTGTAATTATTAAAATTTGTAGAATATGCGATAAAATATTCACAGCATCATCAAAATCAAACGTTAAAACTTTCGATCTGTTTTTATTGCAATTAATATAACCATTTTGTAGACAAGGAAAAAACAATCATAAGCGGTAGTTAATTGAAAGCGTATGTAAAATTTACTTTTCTATAAAAATAAAAAAAAACATGTCAGAGATTTGAACAAAAATATTTTTTAAAAAATGCAACAGAAATGAATCAAAATCATTCATTTCAAAGGACAATAAATTTTTGTTACCAGTAGGCATCATTGGTTCACTTGATTTATTACTTAAGCCACAATCAAAAATTGATTAATATAAATAACAATTGGTAATATATAATAAATCAATAATCACAATAAAACAATTATTAATAATAATAAGAATGTCAATAAATATGAAAACAATAGAGCAGTTATCACTATTAGCTATTAATAAAGTTTAATTTTTGTTTTTTAATTATAATGAACATAATATACAAAATTGACTTTATCTGCTTGAAATCCGACTTTATTATTGAAAAATTTATGTTAGCTGCATGTTTTTATATTACAAAATAAAGAAGTTAGAGATATTTTAAATGAAGAAATCTCTTTAAAACCTCTAAAACCGAGGGTTGGGTGCGAGTGGTGAGAGTGGGGAGTTAGAACCCATCCTCTCCAGTCATCATATACTGAGAAGGCTTCTCTGTGTTATTCAGTACTCTATGATTATACTTTACCATATCTAAGGACACTCCTCATTTTAAATCCAAAAAAGTTGTTTCACTTTAAGAGTAACTGCACAGAGTTGACACTGATGAAGATCTCTCTACGCCATCAGGTAATTGTAGGTCAAACGACATTGTCCAGTTTTGAGGAGTGTGGTAACATCTCTCTACAACACTGTCTGGAGTATGAGGATCAGAAACTCACAGTTGGCTTAGTGACTGAAGGTTTATTATTGTCTAAAGTAGTCCAAGTCCATTTCTAGTCACTTAATATCATTATATAAATTTTCCAAAACAAGTCTACTATGGATATTTTAGAAGACATTTTTTTTTCCCTTTGTATGGGCTTCAGTTGTACTTTTATCTAGTTCCTCATTTTCAGGAATGATATGTAATCAGATAAGAAAGAAGCCATACTTTGACCAATTCAAGACTAACGAAATAGAATATTAAAATGATTTAAGTCAAAGTAACAAGAATTTACTTGCATTTAATTCAATATTCATTAGGTTTTCGATAAAATTGTTATCATATCTTGTTTGCCATTCTTACACAATATCCCTCATTTATCATCTACACATATGTCTACAACTAAATGTAGTTGAGATTGTAGACTTATAATTATTATGTTTATAATTTATCTACAAGGATAAACTATTAAAATTTAGTAAGGATGTGAAACAGTTGATAGTTTTAAATTAAAAAAAAATTAATTTGTCAAACGGTAACACCTAAAAGTTTTGAGTGTCAATCGGATCAAACATTTTATTCAGAAAATTTTGGACCACAATATTGCATTTATAACTAACTATTGTAGTGGATGCTATAAAATTTTATTTTCAAATAACAAAATTGCTCACTGTCTTAAATTCAAATAAAAAAATGAACATAAAAGTCAAATCACAAACAAATAATATAATTAGGCTATATTTAGATGATTTCAAAACAGAAGACTAAGTTACTAACCAATCAATAAGAGTACAATATTAAAATAAAATAATATCAATGAATACATACTATATGATTGCATTATTATAAGTAATGTTTGCTTGGTGAAATGAGATTTGTTATGTTTAATATTTTCTTGTAGGTATATGTTTTAGTCCTGAAGATGCCTGAATAGGCAAATTGTCGACATGCAAGTAACTAACAAGTAACTAACTCAAGGCTTTTATTTTGGATTCTTCCACATATAAATTGATTTCAATTTTAACTTTAGTATTTAAATTGAAAATAAAAATAATATATCTGTCTATTAAAAATAAAAAATAATAAACTGAAAAGCTGTCTGAGGTGAATCAATATTCTTGTAGTTACGACATAATATATCAACAAGAACAGCACTTAAAGTGCTGTGGTGTTCAGGAGCTATGATGGCTTCCTGGTACAGCAGAGTGGATGTCAAATCTTTTCAGCATTGCTCAGAGTGTAATGACTTGTAATGACCGAGCTCTGGCGATGGTGTTTGATGGAGCTGCTTTTGTGTGTCATTGTGACATCGTTGCAAGGAGTATCGGAACGCTTACAGCACAATAAGTACCTATTGAAGTATCTTCGGAATGCTTTGCTGACGCAATAGAGGGCGATAGGATTTATACAAGAGTTAATAAAACTCAGGCAGAAACCGACAATCCTATATCCGTGCCAAAATTCGTTGTAATCGTCTTCAGCGGTAGGATAGAAGTGGAACCACAACATGAAAGTGTGATACGGAAAGAAACAAACGAAAAAAATTATGACGAAAGCGAGGACCATTTTCGCGACTTTTTTCCTGGCGTTTATCTGGTTCGATTGCCCTTGTAATTCACCAGGCATGTTCTTCGTACTTAGGACAAGATGCCTAGCCATCAGGATGTAGAAACCTGCAATGATGCAAAGAGGACAAGCATAATAGGCGAGGAATTTGAACAAAACTATCGACTGTTTGTAAGGGAGTCCGTACTGTGGAGGGAACGGGGAGCAGTACTCAATCGTACGGTTGTCCGCCAGTTCAGCTGTCTGCACATTGGAAAAGATGGCAGCCGGTAGGGCCAGAATGAAGGACACGACCCAGATGACAAACGCCATTACAATAGTCAATGGTTTGGTGGATATGTGCCTCCGGATCGGGTTGACGATGGCGCAATACCTCTCGGCGCTGAGAGCTGTCAGTGTAAAGACGGAGACCCCGATGGAGATGTCCTTAGTGGCCTCTGAGAGCTTGCAGACGAAGTCGCCGTACGGCCAGGACTCAATAGTGTAGAGTGTGGAGGTGAATGGGAGGCTGGTCACTATAACGAGGAGGTCTCCTAGGGCCAGGCTCATGATGTAAGTGTTGGGAATGTTCCGCATCTTGGTGTGTCTCACGAAGATGACCACTAGCGTGCCATTGCCGAGTACTCCGACCAGGAAGATCACCGCGAAGAGGACGGGGACGATATAGGTCTCCAGCCGTTCTGAGTAGGGGACGTAGTCTTCGCAGTCCGTGCAGTTGTCCATCTTGAAGCGTCTTTCCTCTATCGCAACCTAAACAGTAAACGATATTTTATTAAATTTCCATATGCATACATCTGATCAAAGCCGTAAGAGTAATACTAGAGTGTAAACAAAGTTTATGCGTTTACCACATTTTAATTCATTGAGTATTTTGCTGTAAGTGGCCCTGGACCATTTTGTAAACAATATGAGACTTTTAGAGACCTGGCAGTTGTCAGATTCTGCACTCATGACCATCGATTTTAAAAAGATCTTGTAAAGTTCTAAAATCGATGGAAAAATAGCGTCCAAAAATGCCGCTCTGTCCCTTTAAGTATCTAGTAATTCCTTCATAATATCGGTATTAATATTTATTTATAATGCCATACCATATACCAACAATAATATTTATTGATATGACAAATTTAATTAACGCTATTTACTAATTGATTTTATCAAAATAAATTCTCTTTCCATAACTGATATGGAATGTATAATTGGAGGATACTGTCCTCAAAACATATCTCTAAATTATTCAAAAGAGAGTCACTAAAGATACTACAGCAGTTGAATGTAACTGTTTTGATAAAAATTGTAACTTTCGTGAGAAAAAAAAAAAAGTAATGCCAGGGGAGTTACATGGTTTTTTAATGAAAAATATAATAATCTTTTAGACTTTCTATATAACCTGAAAAATGAATTTATTTTTCAATAGCATTATTGTTAGTAGAATTTAAAAAAAATATGAAGTGAAAGTCAATATTTTGAAGATAGATATATGTCGGAGGCAATAACTTACTGATATAAGCCAAAACAATAATGAAGGGAGGCACTGCCTACTTGCTTGCCCACAGAAGGTGGATGAAGCCTTGCACAACAGCCTAACTCTTCGCCGGTGGAACTGTGAAGCATACAGTTCCATACAAGGATTCTTGTATCTTTTTCAAAAACTATGTTATGACTACTGATATTATATACTGTATAAGTATAAAGTAAGAATTAAAGAAAAAAGGATTCATTACATTGAATGTTATTGATAATATCAAGTGGAAATGTGACTTTAGTGCCAAATATGAAAAAATCGGACCAGTAGTCGTGGAGAAAAGCCGTGGACAGCGGACTGATGGATTTTTTTATTCGATTATTGGGTTCTATGTATCTTTAAACGTAAAACCTCAAATTGAAAATAATAAACCAAAATTGATTATCATCGGTCTTGCAGCTTTTTCTATTTATTTTTCTATGAATAAAGAGTTTAACCGTGTTATGCTTGGCTTTACCGTGTTATGTTTGTTATTTGCCTAAATGTAAAAAAAAAAATTATATTTAATAAAAATAAAAGAAATAGGTATATAAAAGTTTTTAAGTATAAAAATATTTAATCAATTAGCTCAAATATTTTCCAAGTATCAAATCTGAATATTTAAAATAGATATAAAAAGGAAAAAAATGTTTGCATTAATTAAGACCTTAATTACTAGGTTATAAATTTCAGATATAGTCTATTCTTGTAAGAATTGGTATTATGAAGCTCTCCAATAACTTTCAGCTTGGTATGATATATATATATATACTTTTTCCTTGTCATCCTATTGCTAATATCTAATAAAAGATTCGATCTATATTTAAAAAAGTCTCGGAGAAAAGCCACGGGCGGCGTACGGCGGACGGACGGAATTTTTTTAAATTCGATATTTGGATTCTATGTATCTTGAAATGTATCTTGTAAAATCTCAAAATTTGAGGGGGTGCTACAAAATTTCTTTTTTTGGTCGATTACAAAGGTCTATTATTGAAAATAATATATCAAAATAGGGGATGCCAGGGTAATAAACCATACAATATCTTATCCATTTTCTTTGTTACGTTTAAATATAAGGTGCCAGAAATCCGTCCCGTCGCCTAAATTCCTCTGCCTGCACGTTGATACAGCAACTACCTGCTGAAAAACTCTTTACAGACTTCATTATCATCCAGTTGACTGTTGATGGTAAAATAGTTGTGACGCTTTGTTTTTTGACTAAGTATTTTTCGACTATAGAACGAGGAGAAGCTGTTGAGTTTGAGAACGCTATTCTGGTGCATCAAGGTAAAATATTTTTTATTTCATCATAACTATTCGTAGACTAGAGTATATTTTTTTCATATTCAAGTTATCCGAGAACCGTAAGTTTACTCAATAAAGGCAGGAATAACTGCCATTATTTCCATATGTCGGGTCCTAAATTCGTTCCCCTCAACTTTTTTCAACTCATCTCGGGGACGGATTTAGGGACCTGTGATTGTAAAGATTCTGAAATTCGTCCCCCTTTGTTTATGTTTTTTTTTCTCTCTCTCTTATTTTCAATTAAAAATTTAAATCAAATCTACAATGAATTGCCATATTTTTTAATAAAATAATAAATAATTAAAATGTTTTAAGTATTTTAATGTAAATAAATTTCGTTGCGGGAAAGCTATTTGCCTTTATTTAAATGTTCCTGACTTCAAATAAATAGTAAACAGTGGGACGAAATTAGGGCCACTCTTTTAAAATTCAGCACCTGGATGATTATCGTTTTTGTTTATTCAAAGGAGAGATTATTTAGTTCTGCCAATAATGATACAAACAGACCTCCTTGTATCAATCTTTTCGCAAAAATTTTGGTTAAATATTTGAAATTTCGAATTAATCTTATGGCTTATATATATATCTTATGGGACGATACATGGCCACCTTCCCTTAGCTATTATTTTGGTATTAGTAACTGTCGAAAAGTATTGTATTAATGCATTCCAAATTTCTAGTCCCTATAAGTTTGTTTTTATTGGATAATAAAACTAAAGATCCATTTAAAAACGATTGTATTATCAAATTGGGAGGATATGACGCCACTCAAGTGCCATTTCAGATAATTGGACATATCTCAGAAGTTGAACTGCTGTTGCAGAAACTGTGTATATTACCTTTTTACGATCCGTCAGAATTGGATGGGCACCCTTGGGCCCTATATCCCTTTGCAATTATTATGCAAGAAGGACTCTGGTAAAAGGAAATACAACTAAGTTCTTCTTGTTTCCAGTTATAAACGTAAAATTCACTGTTTTCTTTTATTGTTTCCGTTACGTTACTGTTTCATTTCCAGTAATAGCCTATTATTATTTATAAATACAAAATTGTATTGATGAAATATTTTGATAAATTACTAATTGTATTTAGTAAAAATTTAATTCTACCTCTTTGTTATTCAACTATCTAAGGAATTTATTCGAAAATTATTTATTCGATATCACTCTTATCTTTTAGGGATCCGTGATAACTTTTACACTGATGTCATGATGACATGATTACATTACATTGAATTTTACATGATATCTTTTATGAGTCCAATAAAGTGATAGTTTTGTAGTGTAATTATAGACATGAATAGTTTTTATATTATAATTTTATAATAAACATGCATACAAACAAACGATACTATTAGTTAAAGATGATATATTTAAAAAAAATATTTACATTGAATTAATCAGAAAATAGTTGATGAATTATTCATTAGTTGATTGGAAACCATGGCAAAAGATCAAATATTAAAAACTCGCAAATTTTCTTAATATATTGTAGTCTTTATCGTGGTTTATTAAACCCTTCGCTTGCTCAGACCTCGATAAAGGTACGTGTATAAAAATAAAAAAAAATAAACACAACCTTAAATCTTCATGCATATATTATACATTATATTATAGAAATAACAAAAAAATATATTAATGGATTAACTATTTACAACCTGCAAACACGAACTAAAACTTGTAAAACTAAAAATATTTTCTTCCTTGCATTCTCTAAGATGTCTTGCTTTCTCTAAATTTTCCATCATGGATTCTTAATTCTCAAGTCCAAATTTCGAAGACCAAAAATGGAAGACCCAAAATTTGAAGACCGCTCCCTCTGAAAACGCAAAAAAAAGTAATAACCCGTTTCAAGAGAAGGGTTCTACCTAACTTTATGAAGATTTATATAAGAGAAATAGTTCTTATTACCTGGAGTGCAATCTTCGGATTTCCTGATACCAAATATGTACTAAAGAGCACCAGCAAAAAAAAAAAAAAAGACGGGGACAAACTTTTCCTTGCAGAACTAACCAGACCTCTGACAAGTCGCAGGCCCTTATCTCCCTTTCTTAACTTTTGTCAAATACCGTCAGAGAGCAGCACTCCTCAGAGCCATCTCTCTCAGTACCCCACACAAACACACACAGAAGACCGTCGTGTGGGTGGGGCGAACGGAGCCAGATGGGCGTCACGGATTGGGGAAACAATTAAAGCCAGTGAACTAGAAAAACGACAACTCCCGTTTAAACAAATCATTTACAAAAACTGTGTTAATTATGATATTTTTTAATAGTTAAAGTGAGACAACAAGTATTTCCATTTTTATCGCTCACCAATATTATATTGATGTTCTGTCAACAAAACTTATTTTCTCTCACATCCTCTTCGAGCAAAGGCGAATTAAGGCAGACGGGGTCGGTTGCATACGTTACCAGGAGGGTCTAGATTTTACAGATCAATAACATAAAAACAACTTTTACAAACATACGTTTTTCGATTTGATGTGAGAAAATTTAGAGATAACACTGCTTGCATTCTGCTTTATGGCTAATAAGGTCTTGCCTCCGAGTTCCTTTGCTGTTTGATTACGGTATATAAAGTATTCTTGAAAACAGTGCTATTTCTGTTCGCATTCCACTTTCTGATTCATTCCTTTTTATCTTTCATCATCCTTAAACCTTCATAATCGACAAGTTGGCAAGTAGAAATTATTATTTCTAACCTCAGCTTCAGTTCCAGTTGATACAAATACTGATATAAACACAAAGGGATCTCCGAAATTTATCGACCACTGGTGGAAGTGCAAAGTTAAAAAAATGGCAAACATGAGAAATCTGGCCGATTTGGGGATGGGGTGGGAGGAAAGCGCATAGTAAACACTTACCGCCAGTCGCCTACAACCCACGCGACGGCCCTGTATGTATATATGTATGTATGTATATATATATATATATATATATATATATATATATATATATATATATATATAATGTATGAACTAACATTGGCTACAATATAATATATATTTAGTTCACCTAAGTAATTTTCTTGATTAGTACATGATTAATACTTCCTGCTGTTCACCTTTCTTCTTCGATACCATGTCTCCTGAAAAATACAATAACATATTAGAGTCATGTTAAATAGTTACGTATACATTAACAGATAGCTTAGATAGATGAAGATAGATTTATAAGTATGTCTCTGTCTAAAATTAGTATTTCCAATTGAAACCCTTAGGCTCTTGGAAATTCCTCAATATCCCACTTTGACTATTGTTGTACGGTGTACGGAGGTGTCCCTGGAGGTCTTGAGGTAAAACTAAAACAGTTGATTAATTGCTTTCATCTTGTTTCATCTTTGGGTTCCCGAGGGACACAACTGTCACAGTGGCATTACCATCCCTACCGTCGTAAGTAGTTCCTGACATCCTCTACCAAGTTATCCAATCCCGCCGTCCATCATACATCTCCATCTCCTACAATTCAAATCTTCTGTCCATTCCCGCAACACTCATTCTCATCCTTCAATTTTATGTGCAAGGCCCCATCGAACCGCGGTCTTTGGCAAATCATTCCTTATCCGATCCTCCTACCAACGGAATTCCCTTCCTCATTTCATCCGTCATTCTAAAACCCTCCCGACCTTCAAATTCCGCGTATCCAAACACTTCCTGTCCATATAATTCCCAAATAGTTGTAAATTGATGTTCTGATTTTCAATCAAAATTTTTAAACAGATATACAGATAGAAATATTAATTTAATTTAGTGTTTTGTTTTTTACACATTCAGTACAAAATATTATTTAGAAATGGCAATACATATTTAGAAAATGAATCTTTATTCATCTGTCGAGATGTCTTTATAATTTATACATTAATACAACCAATCATAGCGATTCACAATTTTATTATTTCAATAAAAAACATCATGAGTGTTATAAATGGATATTTCTTGTTATAATGATAATTATAAATATGCATTATTAGTTATTTTTCAGTCGTATTTTTCCCGAGTAAAATATTGACAATTGCCCTGGGTCGAAGGTCGGCGGCGAGGGACGAGATTGCGTTTTCTATCCGTTTCATAACCGCTAGAACACGATTATGGAAGTTTTGGAGATGTCTGATATATATATATATATTATTTTTTTCTCCCTCGCTATATTTGAGCACCTCCAGCGACCCCCTTTGGGTCAAATGAGTTGAAATTTGGTACGTAGGAGTTTCTTCCAGGCAGAAGGATAACATACAAGTATGGGCAAATTCCAGTCTAAATTTCGGTATGTTTACCTGAAATTTTGGCGTTTTTTAAGTTCTGCGCATCTCTACAGCTCCACCAAATTAGTTTATCGGGTTGAAAATTTGTATTTGAATCGAGTTGGCGTTAGGCAGGTATCTTTTGGGAGTCTCAAGTTGGTTTCCCCATCTCCCTGACTTTTTCAATTTGTTTAAATATTTGCGCACCACTGAAACCTCTCCGAATTGAATTAGTGCGCTGAAAACCTATTGCATTTGAAAGGAAATTAAATTAACTATAAAACAAAAGATAAAAATAGAAAATCGAACAACAAAACAAAATAGAAATCGAACCATTATTAGCAATTTTATTTATATTTTAGTTAAAATACGAATTTAGTGACGGAGCTGCTCTGCTGCTCACGGATTTTTAATTATTATTATCATTTAATTTATTTTTTCAATTTATTAATATTATCTAGAAGTTACCTCATCTATATTAATCTTTTTTTTTGATAATTCTTTTGTTCTTGTTCTTTTATTCTAAGACACTAAAGCCCACTTTTCATTTCCTGTAATATTATTCTAAGGGACTTGTCCTGGAATAAATAAAAAATTCATTATTATTATTTAATTTATTTCCTTTGTTCTCTTTTTTTATTATTATTATTATTACAGAAGGCTTGTCTGTATGAATATAATAAAGCCCATTTGGGCATATGGAGAGCTCTAGTAAATCCCCAAATTCCTCCCGTATTCAGTCCTTGCAATCTAAAATCCCACGTAAAAAAGAGACGTTTTATTTTTTGTTATGGTTCATTGTGATTCAGACAATGAAGATGATTTTTGATTAAAAAAAAATCCGTCTTTGTAAAATTGTTACGAGAACAACATTTGTAAAAACAGTTTATCGTTGTACTATAATTATGCCTTTTTATTTTTCAATAAAAAATACATATTAAGTAACAAAAAAGATTTAGTACTTATGTTTTACTATTTAAATTATAGTTGAAAAAATTTCTCCTGAATATTTTTAGTAAGCTAGAAAACTTGCCCTTCACACGGGGCGCATTTTTCAACATAACATGATCCCATTCAACTCTTTTAAAAAAAAATAGTATATTTAGTTTTATGCACAATAATTTTCCCAGTTTGTAGATAAAGGTATATATAAGAAATTAAATGATAGCCGGTTTACTCAAAATAAAAAAGAAAAAAAAAATTAAATTATAGAAATTTAGAAAACTTTTCCCGGTCTCCCCTACTTTCGCACTATCCAACTTGACAAAACAGATAGTTCTGAACACGTAACCTAGTAAAAGGTTCATTAACTAGCAAAAAAACATATTTTTCATACAAAACGAAATAAAGGAATATTCAAACACCAATATATGAGTATTAATCACCGACTATCCCATACTTTAATTACAATTTTTCATCCTAAGCAGGCGGATTTAGAAAGTTCCGAAGCTTTATATCCAGGCACAGACCTAAGTCTCCTTATTCGTCTTGTCCCGTGGGCCTTGCCATTGCCCCTCTAAGCGCCAAGTATTTGTCTGAAAGCATTTTAAAGCATTATCAGGCTTAGCTATGAAACTGTCCTTTGAAAATAATCTTGGTCTTAATAAAAGGTCAAATCATTGCAAAAATCTCTATAAAAAGATTAAATTATAGGCCGAAGCCTAATAGGCCTTTATCAACTCTCAACAGATGGCTGCCAGTATTCTTGGATATGAGGAAGGCTTTTGATATCATAAACCACAAAATAATTATCATTAAGTTATCATCTGTCGGAATGAGGACTGTGTCCTTGGCCCCATTCTAAGCAGCGAGCGACTTAGGACTCAACTTACCAGTAGGTGACAAACCGCTATTGTTCACAGATGATCTAGCCATTATTTGCCGATCAGATAACATTATCACTGCACAGCATAAACTACAGGAATCTATAAATAGAATCAACAACTGGCCCCTTTCCATTGGTCTCCGTTCCTCCTCTGAAAAAAAATAAATATCTCCATTTCAGCAGGAAGAGAAGTGCTCTTACCTCCACCGAATTCTATTTAGGCAATTACCCTATCCCTTACACAAACAACCTTAGATAATTGGGGATGGTATTCGAAAGAAAACTAACTTGGGAACCATACGTTTTTACATTAAAACTAACCGCTACAACAAAAAAAAAAATTAAATATACTGTGCTTTTTTAGCGGTATCTCCTGGGGTTCAGACGCTACTAAAACTCAACCGGGCTTTAGTGTACTCCAAACTAGACTATCGATGCTTTATCAATGGTTCTGCCCGTTACCAGATTCTCAACAACCGGGATTCGGATCGCAACCGAACTAGGGCCATTCTCAGCTTGTGTTCTCAAAAAAGAAATCCCCCCTCTTTTACATAGAACGAAAAAGCTAGCAGTAAATTATATTTCGAAACTACATTTCCAGAACGAACGCCCTTCACATAGGCACATTTTTAAACCAAAATTTTACTTTTAAAAAAACTCAAGATCCAACTCTCCCATTATCAGAGAGAATTTATTCCGCCACTGCTTTCCTTAAAGTATTACCTTTATATAAACCAGAAATTCATAGCCCTCCATGGATACACAAACCGCCAAAAACAATGCTAAAGTTATCTCGGTTACCACAAAACAATACATTGCCTTCGGAATACAAAACTGAATTCTCCCGTCTCCATCAGAACATATCGGAGCCTTTCTTAATCTATATAGATGGATCTTATTCTACGAATCTAAATCTTCTTTCGCTAATCATAACTCAATCCACAAAATAAAACAACGTAAATTATGCAGCATATATACAGCCAAACTCCATGGCAATAGTCTAAGCCCTCCACTTCGTAAATAATCCCAACAATCGCAATAATAACAGACTCATTGAGTTCATTAAAGGGTTTGAAAAGCATATATCCGAAACATCCGATTACTCAAAAACTCCACATCTACCTTGGCGTGCTGAGAAACCTGGGATAGTCGGTATATATCACATGGGAACCAAGCCATCTGGAAATCGTTGGTAACTAACTCGTGGACGTAGGAGCCAAACAGGCACTTGTCCATCCAGGCCGAGGCGTTGCCATTTTGACGCCTCAAAAAACAAGTTTTCCCCACAAAAAGGAAAGCATTTTGAATGCAACCAACCATGCATGCAAACCAAGTAAACTAAAAACTATTAAAAATCAATAAAGCAACAGGCTGTGGCCAAATTGTTCTAATCGTGGAGAGGAGATCGATTTAACCAGACAGAGAATAGGACATACCAATTTGATTCATTAATATCTTATCAGCAAACTATCGCCACCAAATTGCACTGTAATAACACCCTCTTATTAAGGCATATTTTCTAGGAATGCCCATTTTACTATTCGATTCAAACTAGATCAGGATATCACACCTGATATTTCAGTCAGATTAATCAATGATTAAGCTAAAATAAAGTCTTTAATAAATCTTTTCATCTGAGATAAACGAAATCGAATCACAGGCGTTGATGACCGGGTATTACGATTTAAAGCCAAAAAAAAACAACAAACAAACATGATTAAATTATATCTAGCACCGACGTCCACTTTTCCTCTTTAGGTGACTGAAATAGCTAAATAATTGTATTTAATTACCAAATTCAAAATTAAACACGATAACAGCGGCAAAGTCCCTTTAGAAAAACAAGAATGTAAAAATAATAAATATTACATCTGGTCAAAAGACCTATTAGCTAAGAACTAAAAAAAACACATTACAAATGAAAGATGGTGGTAAATATGGTACTTTATACAAAGATAAGATAATAATAAAAATATCAATAAAATAAAATAACATATTGTACAAATATATTCGATACAAAGATAAAACGGAAAGGAAAGGAAACAAAAATGCATCTAATAAGAAAAAAAGAAACGAAAAAAAAATTGACCATAGAAAAGAGAAAAAAAATCAACTGTTATATAAAAATATTTTTAAAAAGTACACCAAATCATGTGGATAGAAAAAAAAATATTGCAATCTATATAAAAAAAACGTAAATGCTGAATAAACACTATGAAGAATACATTATAGTTTTGTAAAAAAGAGCTTGTAGATGAGAAAATAGAGTAACTTAAAAAAGAAAGAACTCAAAGGAAAAAAAAAAAAAAAACAATGTGTGAGAAAAGTGGAATGGAATATATTTTCATAACAAAAAGAAGGTATTAATGGTGCCAAATCCTAATTTCATAATATATCATTAGCGTAATATATCAGGCGTCCGTCTCGATTTTGAAGAGGAACTAGAATAGGAGGGTTTTAAATGTGCATAAGGAAGGAAGTGAATTCCAGAAAGTGGTGAAACGGTCAATAAAGGACTGTTGGAATGAAGCAGATCTGTGAAAAGGGGTATAGAGGTCAGAAAGTCGAGATCTTGTGGTAAGGGAGTGCACATGTGACCTGAATTGGAGGAGATTGTAGGCATAGGAAGGGCGAAGGTTGTTGATTATTTGGTAAAGGGAATGTACCAAGGAAATATTGTCTACGGTAGGAGGGGAAGAACCACCCCAACTCGGCATAATGGTGGATCCTAAAAACTAATATTATGAAGTTGTTCATTATTCGTTTTAGTATATATATATATCATTGCTTCAGTTATATATATATATATATATATATTTATATATATATATATATATATATATATATATATATATATATATTTTTTTTTTTTCAGTACTGAAACCATGAATAAGAAAAACTGTGTAAAATGAATGCATACAAATGACGATATCCTTTACAGCTTATCCACTTCTGCCCTCAAAATGATGAATCGCAGCAGAATTACAATATTGTCTGAGAACGGACAAGTTGTGAAAAGTATTGAATTGATCGGAGCTTTTAGGCAAAATAATGGAATTACAAAGTTCGCTGATAGGGCGATGCCAACGTCTCCTCCTGATATTCCTTGGCTTGTAAAATATTTTAGCACGTTTTGAGTAACTCTTGTTGTTTTCTTGAAAGCTTATCCAATTGGAGGAATACCGTCTTGAGCGTTGAACAATACTGATACGGCTTGGATAAATTTTTAATAAAAACTATTAATATTTTAACGAAACATTAACTGCAGACAATGAAATATTTATTAATAATTATGAATATATAATAAAAGAGCCAACTTTTATAATGACAAGGTACGTGCTTAATATGTTCAAGCACTTGTTGGTCAGTTTCGTCATTAATTTTATTTTAATTTTTTTTAGCAGCAAAAAAAACGCATAAAGTTTTACTCAGAATTAATTTAAAATTTAAATTATTTTCATATTTCGATGCAATATGAAAATGCTTTGGGTTAGAGGCACTGTTCTCAACTGAATTTCAAATGTTTTTGATCAAGAAATTCTAATGAAAATTTTGAATAAAATAATCTTATATTGAGATTTCTGACTACTCTGCAATAGTAATCTCATCAAAATTGACAGTATATAAAAAGTCATCTTAGAAAAATAAAACAAAATAACATTCTTATATAAATGATTTGAAAGAAAATTAAAATTTTCGATTTTTGTATTTTTTTCACTAAAAATTTAAAATGCTTTTAGTATTTGTGTAAAAAAAAATCACTCAGAGTATTACATTCTAATTCACTCTGGCAGTTTTCGGCAGAGAAAAACATGGTATTTCGAGATCATTTTTGAGACAAAGTCCTACTGACAAAACTACAAAAAAAGTTAAAAAAAAAATAAATGTAATTTTAAAATCAATACCATTGATTTAATTTTTTTTTTCTACAACTTTGAATTTCTTCTGATTAAAACACACAGCATTTGTAATACCCGTTCGGGAGGTATCACGAATATTCAGTGTGTTTTAATGAGGAGGTATTCAAAAGTGTAAACAAAAAAAAAATTGTTGAACTGTCTGAGGAATGATGTACTATTTATGTTTATATGTCTTTTCTAGACTGTTGATATGAGATGTACTACGGTCTGCATTTATGTGATCATATGTTTTTTTGTGTTGATGATGCCTGAATTGATAAAACGTCGACTTGTTTGTTGATTACCTGTATTTTAGATACTCAAGGTTTCGTGTTTAAAAAAGGAAAGAAAATTATCTTCTAATAAATAGATCATATTCTGAAAAAACTCAACAGTTTCTTAATAACATCTTAACAAAGTATAAACAAAAAAACTACCAAAAATGATATGGTTCGTCTATATACTAAAATGATAGAGCTCATTTACGTACCACAACAAACGAAACAACAAAATTCGTTTAAGGTCGGTTTTAATCAACAAACGTTTATTAACAAAATGGCCCCTACTAAACCACCTTGAAATGAGTATATATATATATATATATATATATATATATATATATATATATATATATATATATATTTTTTTTTTTTTAAGGTAAGTAATTATTAAAAATGAATGCAAGTTTATTTAATTTGTATTTTCACTTCTTCCCAAAGAATCATTGGTGTCTATAAATGGTTATATATGTATATATATATATATATATATATATATATATATATATATATATATATATATATTATATATATAGAAGTTCTTCAGTATCATATATCTTTAGAGCAATGTTCAACCACATTAAGATATCAAACCTTATCTCGCTGCGTGCGTCAAAAAATTAAATTAGGGAATAAGCGGTAACAAAACTTCGGGGGAAACCTGCGTGTTATCTATATATATATATATTAGGTAACTTGGTATTCATTAATCTTACCTGCTGTAGAATTTGTTTTAATTAAAGTCAGTCTAGCAGAATGTTCTATGTTGAACACACTCCGAACTAGGACAATAAAAACGGAATGCAAGGAATTGAAGTACCAGGGAATGGGAAAATGGAGAAATATTGCTTTACCAAGTTCGAATTGTTTTAGCAGCCCATATTGATGTGTCACTCAAAAGTGTGATAAACTGAAATAGCTTCATTTAAATTCATTTTAAAAGATAAATATTTACTGTTTCAAAATGATGAAAGCATGAATATAAATTAATAATTAATTACTCTTCGATAATTAATTACACATAATTTGTTCGGAGAAATTAATTTACTTCATTAAGAGAGATAATATTTACTGATTCGAAATTTGATATCGAAGAACAAAATTTAATTTTGTCTTTTCCCCAATGGCTGCGCGTGTCTTCATTATTTATTAATTATAATGGGCTATGGGCTTTCAGTCAGTATTTTTAATAGCATAAAGGAGTAAAATTAAGTCCATTTTAGCTGAAAATTAAAAGCTTAAAAACGGAACAAAAAAAAAATAATTAGAGAGCAAGATCTAAAAAAAAAAAAGGCTTTGTTTGGAAGTTTTTAATGATAACCTAATAATACTCACATTTCATTACTATCTAAGGAACGGGGTGTTATCAGTGGTACGGTACTCTAATCCTATTCTCTTAGCTTTCTTTTGGAGGAAAATGAAAATTTGTCTGAAAAAATCTGATTTGTTCCGTTTTTTTTTGTAATTAGCGCCTTACCGAAGCGTCAGATCATTCCGTTACCGTATGATTTATTACCGTTCATAAATCGCTTTAGAATTTGATTTCCTGTAAAAATCCGTCATAAAATATACCCCATTACGATAAAAATTACAGAATTATGTGCGCTAGAGAGGTATTGGGGAAAGTTAGGGGATGGGATATGAGCTCAAAGGGCCAGACGACACAGTTGTGCCCCATAAAGTTTCACTCCTAAATTCCAAAAATTGAGGATTTTTAGAAGTGTCAATCGAGATTTGAACACCATCTATAATCAATAATCTTTTCTAAAATATAGACGATACCTCCATAGTTCGTAGCGACGTGAATCACCGCTCTGCAAGCTATTTGCCAGAAGAACACTATGCGCGGCCAAAGATCTTCGTGGTCTGTAGTGCAACGCAAAAAATAAATAAAAGAAAAATAAATATACACACACAAGTATATGTATGTATGTATGTATATATATATATATATATATATATATATATATATATATATATATATAAATAGGGATTTATAATACAAATATGCAATAATGTTAAATTAGTAAAAAATGGACGCAATGTCCTATACCTCCGATGCAGATAATTATTAACCATTTATCAGTCATGAATTAGCTTATACTCGGTTCAACTTTTTTTTTCCATTTTATTTCGTATCGATATTTAGAAAACATACCAGCTGGCCTTGAGAACTAAATACGGAGACTGCCAAATTACGACGAGTTGGAAAAGCGACGGGTCGATGCGATATAGGAAACCCATCAGAAACAATAATTGAGTAATTATCAGGGTAGTAGGCATCAGCATCACCTATAGACGACCTTCCCAACATGGCCACACAGGAATACTCAATCTAAATTTTGTTTTTATTTAGTAATAACATTTTATTACACAAATATTCTAGATAATGCAATTGCTGTTTATAACAATGGAATGAGGAAACATTCCTCTTCCCAACGAGCCCAAGAAGATCGTAATCGGATAAAGTGAAGACGAGATACAGAGCCAGATATACAAATCGAAACTTAATTTTGTGGCTTTAATAATTTTGAACCCCTCGGAACTGATTTTTTTTTTCGATTCTACATTCAACATAAAGTTTTTTTTGTTTTGCTGAATCAAAATCTGCAATAATTTTTGGAGTGATAAAAAATATATAAGGATAGTATATCCAACAGTCTTAACACTTTTTTTCAATTTATTTGACCACATAGCTATTATTTTCTAAATTTTGTATTTTTTCATTATTATAATATTATACTACTAACTTTCCAAACTGGAGATATAATATAATGGGACTATTGGAACGAACACCGGGACAAGTGTCCAATAATTTTGGATGTAGAATCACCAAAAACATTTAGTTAAAATATGTGACCCATTGACTGTGCCCTCACCTTGTTAGCGGGGAAGAGATGTTTCCTATTAGTCGAGATTTGGAGGGTGTTTATTATCAACCTAGATCAGTGTTGCAGATCCATAGAGGACTTAGCCCTTTCTAGGTTAACTACAGATATTAATTTTAAGCGCCATGTAACAGAAGTTGCCAACATAACCGAGTTATTTTCTTCTTTTTTTTTTACCGGTCAGGAAAAAATTCTCTAAGTTCACTACTCGCAACTTACCAATGCATTACTGCGACTTGTATAACGAACTATAGTCCGGCGTGCAAATATTTGAAATATTAATATCTAGACAAAACATTTCGGAGAACATCCATAATACCTATAAGAGTAGGGGATTGCGGAGCTGGTTGGCAACACTTTCCACGTTTTGATCTGTTGAATGTTTGACCTGTGCAAATGCTCTTGGTATCTTTGAATGCTACATCTGTTACAGCCATAAAATATTCTTGTAGGATATCATTCCGGCCAATGCACTCGCAATTCCAGCTAGCCTAGATTCCGATTCAATCAGGCTTAAGACAATATATCATAGTCTATTAGCATAAAGATAATTCAATAAACAATCCATTAACATAATGCTAGATGCATAAATTTCCATATATAATTAAAGCATAGATTGATGATGAAATTTGTATGGTAGAATGGAATACGACCATTTCTCCATTAGGCTATTGGTTGGTCCTGATGAAGCTGATTAAATTAATTATCACTAACAGTTGAGTGATCTGGTCTGCCTCAGTGATCACAAGGCATCCATTTTCTAGCGGATAATCTGATTACTACCATCGATTGGTACCCATGCAGTACCTATTAAACCCAAGGGCTTAGATAGGTATCTGGGGAGGGAGAAGGGGAAAGAGAGAGGGTAGGATGGTGGCCTGAATAAATCCTTATAGTCGTTTTCGAGAAAATACATAGGAGTGAGTAGGTTACTTAGGCCTACTAAGTTACCATCAAACTCTGTTTTCCATTTAACCATATTTATTTATTATATCGCTTATATTAAGACGGACACTCCCAAACCGAGCAAATGATTATGCAATATATGTATAGTTTTGTGTGTGTGTGTGTGTATGCGCAACTATTGGTGGCACCTGCACTCCCTCACCAGAATAATTGGTTAGCTACGCTTTTGATTGAATCAAGATCATAGGATGCAATCAGATTCAGTCTAAGAAACATTTAAAATATAAAAATTAGAAGGATTTCTTTTATACATTATATAGTTTGTCTCATGCTATTAGGGATCGGATAAAGTAAGGAAATGTTTGGCTACATTAATGATGTGGTGTTAAGGGAGTTGTGAATACATTCATATGAAGGAGGATATGAAGCCATTTCTTTTATAAAAAGGAGGGAAAGAAATACAAGCGAACTCTTTGTTTCAGCTTCAAAGAATTGCGGAGGTGGTAAGAATTGAATGCAACTATGATTTCAGGAGTTTGATTGAAATCAAGGACAAGGAAAAGATTATTGACACATTTCTTTATGAAAATGTCCTTGGGAATTACATTAAAAATGAAGGGCATCATTAATAAGGACAATGTCAGTAAGGTTATGAGCCAAGGAATCGTTGAAGTCCTGAAATCTGATTAAAAAGAGACGAATCTGAAGCGAAAGAGACTCGAACTCTAACCATGCAAAGCATTAATATTATTTAGATTGAAGACTACTAGCTAACTGCGAAAAAAATCGCCTCGTGAGCGGAAGACAAATCGCATAAGACGAATGGTTCACGCAAGACGCTTATACCGAATCTCTCTCGCTTCGATTCCGCCTCGTGTCGTGAGCTATACGCTCACTTATACATTGTTTTTAATCGTCAAGAGGTATATAATGCTAAAAACGAAATATATCTCCAAAAATTCTCTAGTTACTGAGCGCCTGTTTGGATTATGATCAGGTGTTGGAAAAAGTTGGGTTTAAATGAGGTTAGGGAATAGGAGTGAGAGAATTGCAGAGGTTGGCAAGTGGAGTGAGCAAGAATGGAAAGTTCGAATGTTTTAGTTCTGTGGGACGAGATATTGTGAAAAAAAGAATGACGGGATTACTCTGCTGTGAATGGGTTGAATGCATGAATTAAACGAGATTACGAATATATGCAGGATGTAGGATGGTATGTGTTGATGGAAATGTTTTCTGCGAGTGGAGAAAAATAACCACTAAAAATCGATGTAGAGAAAGAGGATATAACAGCCCGTCGAAGCAACTGGTTCACTTCCATCCATAGTCAATGGGGGAGAGGGGGAGGGATGGAGGATACTTAAATCTGAGTATTTTTTTGTTGTCCCCATCAGTAATGCTGATAGATACAAATAGGTGTAAAAATGGTCTGAGGCCGTGTTGATCGAGAGTGTTAAAGCATAATCAAAGCAACCTAGTCAGAAACGGCGCGTCAAACAGTGCATTATTAATGGACAAAAATAAAGATATTTTCTAAATAATTATCTACTACTGGGTATTTTAGACTAATTCTTAGACCCATTGATTTCTCCCACCTTCCCCTTACTTTCATTTCTTTGTGTATTAATACAATGGCAAACATTTAAAAATTCATTCCTTTATTGAGGTAATTGCTTCATCAGTTACAATTTATTTCTCGTTCCGAGTGCATCTCTTCTCTTAAGAACATCGCCAATCATGGAATTTACTTGCCAAGGTATGTAACTTAAAATTTTACATTTGAATTAGGAAGATTCACATTGCACGGAGAACATTGCACGCTTCTAAAGTATATTCAAACAATTTTATTAAAAGCTTTTACTTTGAAGAAGCTTTTAAAAAATAGTCTAATATCGTTTGGTACATTTTGCATATTCTCGTTGCTCTGTGTGTTAGCTATAATTTCCAATATGGTTTGACTACATCTGCGTACAACTTTCGTAGAAATATGATTTTATTCAACGAACGCACAACTGGCGAAGATATGTTCCTTTGAAGAAAATGGCGATGGCCGGTTCTACCAGAAGGTCCTATGTGTTTCATCTAAGAGGAAACTAAGGTACCGTAAGCCGATATAGGTAGAGGTGTATTATAGGAAAAGATATGTGGCCGAAGTTTTTTAAATTTAGTTATGAGAGAAGAGGACTAACCGTTATTTAATAAACTTTTTTTTAATTATCTAGAAAATAATAATGTCTTTTCAATTGTATATTTGGTGGAGTCTACTGGTAGAGCCTTCATTCAATATAAGACTACGATTAATGACCAAATTAGTGCCTTTTGAATCTTTGGGTGCTTCTATCAAAATTAATTATTTAAATTCACCATATAAGTCCCGGGGGCATCCTAAGGATTCATTTAAATCTTTAGCGGTTAAAAAGGGCATGTCCCTGGTTTCAATTAAAGTGGAGTGTCGCTACAGGGCTTGCGAAATTAAATGGTTTCATCACCAGTGGCTTCCTTTGACTCCTCTCTCTCTCTTTATTTTTTTTCTTTCTAGTTCTTATTTCTTTTCTTAATTTCGTCCTAGATCCCTTTACACTTAGCCTGAAGCGTCTACGATTCCGGAAATTAAAGAAGGGCCATACTTACAAAAGAATTTATTAACAATCTGTTCGTACGACTATGTTCCTACAGATGAAGTTTAAAATTTCCTATAACGAAAACACTTTTCTTTTCAAAATTCGGGACTGTAAAAATATTCACAATAGTGAATATGCTGTAGGAACTACTATGAAATTATAAAGGTAGAGAGAGGACTTCCAATGATGGGTCTCTGGAATAAATAAAAATTTGCTTTAAATTTAGTAGATCCCAACTCAAGCTCCTTATTAAACGTCTCCAAGTGTCTGGTAAGTCTCGAGATGTCAGCTCTTGAATCGATAGGTTTAAGATTGGATTAAGTTCGTCGTCGAATTGTATTTATATCTTGTTACTGATGTAGTAAGTACTAGGCTGTTACAAAAGTCTTTGTGCATTAATTCATTGGTGACATTAAAGTCTCCATTTGAATCCTTATTCAAAACTGATGTAGACAATGCATATATCGTTGTTTACTTTGACTAATCCTTTATTTAATTATGTATATCATCTCTCTCTACCCTTCACTCCATTTATGAATTTCAGTGATAATGCTGGAAGAAAAAAGTGTCTTTCCTGGTCTTCTGAGGCACTACTGGCAAAAGGATTAAGTGCGAAGGGAGCTGCTGAGAAAATTTGTACGGTGGAAGGTGAAAATGTGGTGCATCATAATGCAGAAGCGTTTTGGTTCGGGCGGTTCAATTCTGGGAACAACAGCCGTCAAGGTAATGTTTTATGTTGGGTGGAATTATGAGGATGTTTTGCACATTGATCTGGTTCCAGATGTAACTCGAAAGAGTTTTAAAAGAGGCCTTGGTCAATCATCTTAAAGTGATTTTTCAGCAAGATAATGCTCCTGCCAATCGTTTACTCTTAATCAAAAAATGATTTTCAGGAATGGAGGGTGTTAGTATCTTACCTCACCGTCCTTACAGCCCTGACATTGCACTGTTTGTCTATGGTCTTTTACTGTCAATGGCACTCACGGTCAAATCAGGATTTGATTGAAAACAAAGGACAGCCATATTAAGCTTCTGATAGAAAGATGGGTTAAAGTAATTGGCAATGATGGCCTATATTTTGAAGAATAATTTTAATGCGTAGATTTTATACTGAAATTTAAACAAAACTTATTTAATGCAAAAAGACTTTTGTAACAACCTACTATTAATACTTTTCGCTGGTTTTGGTTTCAGAAAGTTATTTTTTTTTAAGTATCCATAGATTTTAGCACTGTAAATCCATATTGATCTGAGAAGATGAGAAAGTACAAGTCTTAAGTTTTTCAGTTAATGGAAATTCCAATATTCATTTAAAAGATGCGATAATAATTTGAGTCGTTAGTCATGTCTTATCAATCTTTGTGTCCTTATATTTTACTTTTACTGTCCGAGTAAAAATTTGTAGAACATAGTCAACGATGGGGCGTGAACTTGATTTACATTGATTTGCCTATGTTAATCGCAGGATGAAGTAAAGTATGCAAGTCCTTACTTCCAGGATCCTGGACAGTAGGCGAGGGATGAGTAATTTTGGTGGACAATTATTGCAAGTATCTCCCACCTAAATTCTTGATCTTATATCCTCTTTAATTCTATTAGTTCTGAATAGTGCAAGAAGTAGAAACTTGCAATTATTTTAGCATTAAAACGTATCCATATTAAAATCTATAAAGGGTTTCCAATATAAATTGGCTTAAATGCTACTCACCACCAAACGGATGATCTAATTAAATAATGCCAGAGGAAAGCGTAGGTCTATTTCTAAAGTTTCACCAGCGCTCTTTCTTTTTAACTTTAAAGCGATCCGTGCGGTTGACGCGCGACGAAAACTTGGAGTTATCAGATAACACTTCCGTATGTTCCATACGTGTTTTTCGAAAATATATTGAATTTTGAAAGATTACAATTGTTGTAAAGTTGCATGCTCTTGTTGCTTAATGTAACGCTATACTGGTTCAGCTAATGCAATTGTGTAACATATTACTTCCAAATTTTCAGGTAGTATCTCTGGCCCCCTAGAAATCTGAATTGGTGATTATGAAATACCATATTAACAAAATATATGTAATACGCTCTTATTTCCCAAAAGCTATCTCGTTTTACTTTAAACAGAAATAATTTATTGTTTATACCATTGATATTTTTTTTCTCGAACACATAGGTTTTTTTTCTCAATACTATTATTGATTAATACTTCTATCGATATTCAAATAAATCGATAATTGAACTAGGGAGAAATGTTCCTAAACTTCACCATGTTTGAAAGTTACATCAAACTGTTAACTTGTTATTGACGTACGAAACGGCAATTGCCTTAAGCGGTTTGAGATTAGAACAAGGCTTGTGAACATAATTACATGGCTACTCAAGACTTAAATTAATTAAAACTAAATAATTAGGTTTTTACTGAGGTTTTAAAACTGAGTTATTTTTTCACACTGATGTCCACTACGAGACATGTTATTTTTTCTTGATACAATCGGGTCCATTTATCCTGTTGATCTTATTACAAAAAATAATTTTAATAAGTCAGATATTGATTAATTTTTTAATATTGCGGTCAATCCTAAATTATCCTTATATATAAAATAATGCTTCAAAATAGTTTTACTTTAAGCCAAAGCGTCGTTATAATAGAAATGTGACAAAATACACACTTTTTTTTTTTAACCATGAGACTAATAAGGCCTAAGTTAAACAAAAAAAATATATACCGAAATTTGACCCGATTACAACACCTTCCTTGCCTAGCGACCTTTATTGAAGATGAAGACCATAAGCAAAAAGAAAACCCTCATCAAACTTAGAGGATTTTCCGCAAATTTCAATACAAGTGCATCCACAGTTCCAAGGCTGAAAAAGCTCCAATTATGCGTATTAGATAAACTCAATGAGACCTCTCGTTTTGAAACTAACTGTTGATAACAAGGTACAAACAACACAATCCAAAATAATTAGAAAAATTGTAAATACTCCAAGGTTTATTTCGAATGGACATTCCTACAATAAAATCTTACATTCACGACAAATACACTACATTTCAATCTTCTACTCAATATCACCCCAATCCATTAGTTCTATCTCTTTTATCCTCCTTGTTACCCGGTTTACCTGGACGGAGGTTAAAAAGGCAATGGCCAAGAGACCTTTTGGTTTACCCATAGTACAAGATAAACAAGATACAAATAAAAAAAAAATTTCCAATAAAATTCAAAACACACGAACAGGTAGTTATAAGACATAAAATAACAAAATCAAATTTGATAGATGCGGTGCAACGCAGTTGCAATTACAATATAAAACAATAAATTAAAAAAACTCTTGACAAATTAAAGGAACAATGCTACGAAGTTTTTCCATACCTATCTTATTCTGCAGACTTGTCTCTAACAGGTTTTAACTTTTTTAGGAATTTGGGCAACTTTATTTGTGGGAAATTTTTCGACAAATCTCAAAAAAAATTTCTGAATTCATATCTTCCCAAAATTTTGATTTTCTCAGTTCTTGAATTTAAAAAAGAAAGGTTACTCTAACGGTAAAATCAGTTAAAGGCCAATAACCTTTCTTAGGACTTAAACGTAATCTTTAACTCAGTTCCTCTCTGCTAGCATACTACGAACTCCCCTCCTAGTCTTGTTTCTTTCGATGTACATAAGCTAGAATAAAATATTCATTATGCCAGAAAATCTGAGGTAGTATGTACCATTTCTTGTAACCTATTTTAGAAAATAAAGTTTTTTTTAAATTTCTCTATCTAACTATTACTGCATCTTTTAAATAAACGATTAGTTTACCACTAACTTAAAAATTGAAGATTTGTACTTTAAAATTGAAGATTTGTACTTTAAAATTGAAGAGTAGATGAGTTCTACTCAGACTTATTTGGGACTTAAGGTGCACAAATATATGTCAAAAAAGTAACTGCAACCGAAACTGCAACAATTTCAATCAAAAGCACTAAGACTTATTACCGTCGCTTCCACATGCATGAGCAACAAGAACTTATACAAAGACTAAAATACTCCATTCGTACAATCGATCATTAGGATATTATATAAACGATTTACGACAAACTTAATGCACACTTAAATCCATTAATTCAAGGACTATGAACACGAGATGCCCTCCCCTGACACAAGACATCTGCGAAGTAGGATCTCCTAGACTAACTTTCAATTTTAAATTTTTATTTATTTTATCTAGATATTTATATAAATTATCTATATATAAATTTATATTAATTTTTTATTTTATCATTGGATGACCTTTACCTTCATGACATTTATTTTCATTGCACATCTCATTCGCTGGTTGTAACATATTTTTAAAAGTTGTGAATTAATTTAATAAAGTAAAAAAAAAAAGAAAAAAAGTTCTCTCTCTGAGCAGCTCTTTATCTGTCTATAGAAAAAGAAGGTTACTTCGAATAAAATGTTTTTAATTTTAAAAAGATTTTTAATCATGTAACTTTTAGACAGGTTTTATACCAGAGCGATAGAATATATATCACAGAAGCGATAAGATAGGCGATTTTGATATTAAGATAAGCAAAGTTCATATCGAAGCGATAAGACACGAGCAAGCGATACGATATAATAAGAGAAGTTTATGAGTTTTTCGTCGAGTGAGGGTGAAGTTACAGTGGGCTACTGTTATTTGAGGGGAAGAGGAGAAGGCAGAGGGGTGCATCCATTTAATTTAATAAATACAGAATATAGTTCTGCCTTAGTTACAAGAGAACTATCTTAACACTCGTCTAAATATCATGAAGTGCATCGGATGAATCCAGAATATTTTCAGTTCCCGTGTAATATGTATTGATATTGGACAATATTATCGTTATATAATTTAAACAGACCAGGTGCGAACAAAAGAAATAAAGGACGAGCAGGTAGAAAGAAGGGTAACTGACAGGCGATGACAGATGTCACCACATAAGAGATAAGGGATAAGTTAGTTTAAAAACCCTACCGAGAAGTTAACACTGTAACAACGCCAAAAGCTGGGACACCTAATCAATTTTAAGAACTGGTCCCCTTAGGCTTGGTTGGCCTCGAGGAAAAAGTGGAGACCGCCTGGAAAAGGTATGATTAAATTATACTAGTTGGATAATGGTTCGCAGATACCGACTGTCAGGACAAGGGGTGGAGCCATCCGATGAAATCCCAGAATTTCCTCCCTCTATAAAACTAGTAGGCCAATGAACAACGTTTTCGACCCCCTCTTAGGCAGAACAAGAGAAAAAGGGGGATAGAAGAAACGAGGTGAAAAAGGAGAACTTCTGAACTGACCGAGGCTGAGGCAAGACTTGGAGACTGATAGGGGCTGATGCAAGACTGCAGCTCTGAACACTGACCATGCGCTCTGGCTCCATGACTGAAGATATGCAGGGGAATCCGAGGGAGAGATGCTGAGGGACCATCAACACCAGAGATTTATGTTAAAACAATTAATGGCTAAGTCTAGGCTGAATCATTCCATGGTTAACTTTTTATTGTAATATTTTGTTATTTTAATTTTGAGGAATAAAGATAAATGTTAGCAAGGAGGTTGTTCTTTATTAACCAGGTCCATATTTAATCTGAATATATTTCATTATGATAGCAGTAACTTTGATTAACATTAGTATTAAACTTAAAAGTAGGAACATTATCTTGGTTAATTATTAAATAATGGTAACCACAAACCAGGTCTTTGGAAAGGTATCCAATTTAGAGGACAAGGTAAGAAATTCAAAAGTATTCATAAGCTTACTTAATTTTTGCATAATCATCCTCAATGATTGCCCAATGGCATCCCTATATATATAGACTAATGTATTAGCAGCTAAATAGAAATCAAGATCAACTCGAACCTAGAAAACATAGCACGTGTCAATTCCTATCAGCCTAACTAGTAGATGTAAAAGATCTGTTCTGGCAGCTCATTTTTGTTGTTGCGGGTTTTGCCCATCCATTACTAGATCAGGGTTCTAGTACTCACGAAATCCTGAGTTTATATGCACATCTCATAGTGATAACATATCTTATGGAATATCTTTATTCTTATTACCCTTTCTACAATAAAAAAAAAATGCATTAACCTGAAGCCTCTATAATATTCATGTAGGAAATAAATAAAACAACAAATAAAAAGGAACGAAATATAATCTTTATTTTTCTTCAAATAATCTTTACAAAAGAAACAGTCCATTTTGAATATACATCTTATAATAAAAAATAATACAATACGATTTTAAATACATACAAATATAATCTAGACATTATTGTATCCACATTTTATTTCTAATAAGTATAATAACACTTTATTTTTGTCTGTTTTTTTTTAACACACACACACACACACATATATATATATATATATATATATATATATATATATATATATATAACGTCCATATAGCATACATATACCGTGGCACTCAGTTTAGACTTTCTATTAAAGCCAATACTGTTGAAAACTGGATATTATAAATCCAATGTCCTCACGCTTTGGACTTGTCACCTTCACCCTTCGGAAGATCGTACGACACTGATGGAAGAGACAAGCAGGTCATGTCTTTTACTACAATTATGATACGATAGATGTCGCAATAGCACAGGTGAGAACACATTTTATCGTTCCTTGATGTTTTAATGGTCCCGAGCGATGCGTACGTTATAGAATAGAAAAATAGTTTTATTCTGGGAATAGGTCCCTAAAGAATAACACAATTGAACAAATAAGACAGAAACAGTATATGGACATAATACTAAAAAAAAAATTAATTGATGTTTACAATATTATAAATAAGCAAACAATATAAATTCTAGTCTCAAAAAAGAGAGAAAATGAAAAATATAAAAATAATGAGTTGATTAGCAAAGTTGAAACTTGTGCATTAAAAACTCTGATTTACTTCTGATCTATATGTTAATCTTGAATTAAAATTTTGTATTATAGAAACAAATTATAAACTCGAAGACTTTTAAATTACCAATTATTAAAACTTGTGAACATTTAATTAATTTATCTTCCCTTACAACCGTCTTCTACATCATTATAACCTCAACGTCTCACAGTATTACTTTATTTTGTTTATTTAATTATTCTGTTATTTTGTCTAATTATAAAATAATCTTATTTTGTGTACACTAAATAAAAATTATAATCAGTAGGAGCATATTCTGTTGCAATGTTACTTTGAACTTAAACCTAATTTACAGTATGTAATTAGAGAGCATCTATTTGGAAAGAGAGAAGGTGTTGGAAAAGAAGGAATTTGAATGAGGATAGAGAAGAAGCATAGAGGATATTAGAAGGAAAGTAATTCTAGATGATAGAGGTGCGGGCGAGAAAGGAACGTTCGAATGTTTTGGTTCTGTGGAAAGGAGTATTGAGGTTTCCTATGCGTGGACCGAGGAGTTGAATTGTAGGAGGCTGTAGATGTAGGAAGGATGGTGGGTGGTGATAGTTTGGTATAGGAAAGATCCGAGGAAATATTGTCCACGGTTGGAGAGGGGGCACTTTAACTCGCCGTAAAGGTAGGACACATGAGCCAAAAATCGAGGTTCCGAAGACAAATCTTACAACGTTGTAAGACAATTATCGTATATCGCTTTCTACTAAAAATAACTAAAAAATAAAAATTACTATCTTATCCCTCCGGTGTGAACCCCGCTTTACCGAAATAACGAACATTTCACGTGAAACAACCTAACAGAACGACAATGTAGTGCACTCACAGTTAATTAGAAATTATATAAGAATCAAGCCTTCTTTTTTTTTTTTAAATTCAAAATGCCCATTACTGGCATGTCTAACCTAAGTATTCATTTTAGTGAAACAACACCATGCAAATCTCAAATTTGTTCGAAATCTGTCTTTATTTGGTTTAGAGAAACTTTTCAAATAAAATGTAAACAATTCCGCCCTGTTTGTCGATGCGAATAGTGAGCATGCTAGGGACAATTTGACTAATTTGGTAGGAACTTCGGTCGGACAAGGCGCAAACTGGACACTGATAAGTAGAAAGTCAAAGCCGGAATGCTTAACAACTTAAAACTTGGAAACTGAGTCAATAGATTCAGTTTATAGGTCAAACAACAAACTGGGTCAGTTGACAATGGGGCTTAACGGGAGAACAGCTTAAGTCTTGAGCTGTGACTCTACTACAAGTACATTGTTCTGAGGCAATGATACACAGCTGGCTATCGAATTCAAACAGCGATTATAATGAATATTTCATTGGATACGTTTGCCTTACGCCATTAGATAAACTGCCTTCTGAAGTCGTTCTAGAGTGTAATATATCTATTATATTATTATAGATGATAATATTGATGTGAGGAACGGGAATAAGTACGCTAATCACATAGCCATTAGCTTTGTGTTAGAGACTTTATTGTATACGAATGAAAATAAAATTTACATTTCTAAATTGGTGTTTTAAAAAGTCGACAAACGCCGAAAACTATATATATATATATATATATATATATATATATATATATATATATATATATATATATATATATAGCTCAGTGAGTAAGGCTAAGGCACTGAGCTCCTATGCTCCCGGTTCCGGGTTGGAAACTGACTGTGACAGAAAACTATTTATTCTGCTATCATCAGTCGGGAGAACCTCCTAGGGCTCACTCAGCCTGTAATTAATTGGGGTGGGGGAAATCTGGTGGTGTAGAGTGGTCTCGGCCGAATTACCTCCTTGCAAAACCGTTGGCCTAGAAACAATATGCTCCTTACCAAGTACTGAACTTGGATTCAGTACTTGATAAGGAGTACTAAAGGTCTTGGGACCCTTTCTGGGTTGTAGGGTTACAGATTTATACGTATACACACACATATATATATATATATATATATATATATATATATATATATATATATATACATATATTAGTTCTTAGTAGGCCTACCAATACGATGCCAATATCCATAATAATCGTTCCAGAGAACTAAAACCAAAAATATCTGATGTGGGCAACACATGACTTCCTTGTACGCATATTAAATAATAAATTCGTGACTCAAAAAGTGATACTGAATTTGGTTACTAGTTTCCGAAGATTGACACTCGGCGTCCCGACATCCATCTATTGACAAACACACACACACACACACAAACAGACACACACACACAGACACACAACACACTCTTGTTACTGGAGGTCTCATTCCGTTATTATATGTCGTTTTCCTTCAGTAGGTAACTAGTTTCCAAGATATTTCTTCATGTTCCATGACAACAATATAACTGGATTAAGCATTAGAAATGGACAGTTTCGACATTTTAAGCGGAAAAACCCACTTAACTAATATCTTATTCTCATTATGAAGACTTGTTGATCTCTCAAATGGGAAGGAAAACTAGTATTTTAGACTCAATTTTAACACTTAAAACAAGTAGTAAAAATGTTAAATTGTATTGGAAACCAAATTGCGTTTGTAACCTTTATTACCGAAACCTAAGATTTCTCTTTTAATTTAAATATAATTTTTGATGTAAGCTTATTATGACCTTCAAGTAAAGTACCCTTTTCCGCTCACGAATCTTAACCAAAATCTAGTAAAAACATTCATATCTATATAAATGTCCTATTTACCAAATTTGAGATGTTTTATATTATATTTTAATATAATTTTTGATGAAAGTCTAATATGACCTTCAAGTAAAGTACCGCTTCCGGTTTTCCAATTTAGACCAAAATTTAGTATGTTATTTAAATTAATATATAAGTGATAAATACGAAATGCGAGAAGTTTTGCATAGTATTTTAATGTAATTTTTGATAAAAATCAATTACGACCTTCAAGTAAAGTAACACTTCCGGTGATTAAGCAGTGACCAAAAACGGAGGTTCACAACTAGATTTTACAAAAATCCTAAATACAAAATTTCAACTTTCTACGGCTAACCGTTTTTGAGTTATGCGAAATACGTACGTACGAACGTACGTACAGACGCCACGACGAAACTTGTCAAAATGGATTCAGGGATGGTCAAAATGGATATTTCCGTGGAAATCTGAAAACAGAAAATTTTCGCGATTACAATACTTCCTTTTATTCGTACAAGGAAATAAAAATCGGATTTTCTAAACGTTATCCGTTGGCATCGCTCGCGCGACTTGTGTTTTTTAAAATACGACAACTTTAAAAACTAAAGGGGTTAATGCTTGATCGAATGACACGCCAACTTTCAAAATCGGATATCTATTTCCGGAGATATTCTAAGAAGCAAGATCTGTCGGGATACGCGATGAGTAACTACAGGCACAGTTTATCCTGCCATTTATTTGATGTTTTCTTTTTTCATAGAAATAATCAAAATATTCAATAAGTAAGCAAAATAAAAATAATTTAAAATAGCAGCTCTCTAGATTTTTTGTTGTTGAATTCACTCCATTTTTCAAATTTTAAAAATATTATAGTAGTGAGAAGTGACGATCGGCCGAAGGTTATGTGTTTCAGTGCTGCGATCTATTGTCCCAGAAACACACTGGTTTTATCCCTATCAGCCTTTGGCCCGGAGAACCCACTTCTCTTTCTTGTTTTGATTTCTTCTGACAAGGTAAGTGATATAAATAATTCACATTGTTTAAGATAAAAAGAAGTTTACACTTCCAGCGTGTGGTCCTAAGCACACTCAATTTTTTTATTTTTGGAGGAGGATTTAATAAAATGGAGGCAAGTAATAACCTAAATGCCTATATAAAAATGACGAAACTAGTCAAAATGGATATTTCCGTTGAAATATGAAAACCGAAAATTTTCACGAATACGATACTTTCTTTACTTCGTACAAGGAAGTAAAAAAGGCTGATTCCATCTTCGTTATGAAAGTTGCTTATCATATAATCCTTAAAAATTGCATTAGGAGTGGTATATAATACATAAATGAAACCGGATAAAATAAGTTTTATATATATCACACTATTTTTATTACTATATTATAATAAGAGGAGAGGGAGATACAAAATAGAGAATACAACAAATTAAAAACTGAACCACTATTTCAATATAAAACTTCACAAAGTTAAACGTTAAGCTCTTGATGCTTAAAGTTAAGAAATGGTTCTCTTCGAGTTCATAACAATTTTTATTAAGCGCTTAAGAAAACAAGTTGTGTTGAGTTGAAATGAAAAACATTAAAACTATCTAGTAGTAATTAAACAGAGGCTCAGGTGAATTTCTTCTTTCAAACTACTGAAATATAATGAAAACTTTATAAGGAACGGAAAAAAAAATCTTAAACTGAAAAAGTCCAAAAGGGAAATCATACAACAATATAACTGGTCCTGCAAATGGCAGTTCTTGGAATTACTAGAACTAATTTATATCGTCAAATAAAAGCTAATTATTTTCAACGATTTTCAATGTTCAGTCACGAGCAGGTAGCTCTTAGGGGAGGACTGTCAGGGTGACCACATAATTTGGGGTACTCGTTTATTCATATCGGCCGGGATTATGCCTTTTTTTTTTTTTTTTTTGTATTCTTTAATGTTTGTAAATATTCTTCCTTTGAGACACCTACCATTTTCAATTTGCTGTGCATATTTATCAGAGAATATGGGAAGGATGATATGTAGAATTATGTGATTGCGTTGTCTTAATCCTTTGTCAGAAAGATTGGCCAGGATATCTCAGTAATCAATAACCCAATCACAAATAATGCAGTTTGATAAGGATTTCATTTATACGCGTACAGCGATTTAACCAATGAACCATATAAGTTTTTCATATAAGAGTTTTCATCAGGTTTTAAAAAATAATAAAACGAAAGAAGTTTAACCCTTACATTCGTCAATTGATTACGTAATTAAAGTTAGCAATTGTAAGTAAAATTGTTTACTTTATTTTATTTTTTTTTAAACATTTAAATGACCATTCTTAATTACAAGTTTTAAATTACAAGTTTTTGAGAACCTTTCTACAACCTATTTTGTCAGAATCTTAGATGATATCTTGATTATATGCTTATAATTATAAGAACTATTTACAATCAATTGTAGGCATGGATAACATAATTAATTAATTTCATTGATTTATCTTTGAGATCGATTTATCACATAAAGATAGACAATTTATTACAGTTACGTGTATTGATACTATTAGGTATATTTTAAACTTAGCTGTATTTGTTTTTTCTCATTGGTTAGTTTGGGAGGAAAAATGTTCTCATTTTTCCCTCTTTTTTCTCTCAGTAAATTTTTGAGGAACATTATCCGTAACTTGGAAGAAGAATGCCAAAATACGACAATTTTTGTTTCTAAATTTTTTTTTCTTGCAAAGCTTTCATTGTCGTCTATTTCTTTGGGAATACCATATTTTTAGTTCCAACATTTACCGCTAGTTTAGCTTCAATAAGTTTACTAACCAAACATAATGACTTCCTTCAAACTTTGATTAGAGAATAATTTTAAAGAATGTCTTATAAAGATAATAATAAATTATTTTGAATGCAATATTATTCATATAAAAGTTAGGTGACCAAAAGTTATCAATTTTGCTTCTGTATGATTAATTAAAAACATCATTTTGTACTTTAATACATTCAATTAAATAATTTGTGTTGATTTTTATTGCCAAAAACAAGTTATTGTTGAATAAAAGGTTTGTTTTTTTGTTTTTTTTAATGAAAAAATGTGTTTTTATTATCCATAAACTTTAAAGGAGCTTGCAATGTTGAAAATGAAAAACTGCCACAATTTGATTCATGATTAAATGATCAAAAAATAAAGATTAACTGTTTTTAAAAACATAAAAGGTAAGTAGTATTAACTAAGAGCATGCCCGACTTGATGTTTTATCCGTGCGTTGAGGGACAGCTATATACCTTAATAGACAAACTTCAAACGTTTCTCCAATAAAATTCCACTTTTCCCTATTGAGACATTCTTCTTCCAAATAAACGATATAACAGATTCCTTTGCCATTAGAACTTTCAATATTTCAACTAAATTACCTTTATGGCATGACTTTAATTAAGGCTCTTAATAGACTTGGATATTTAACTAAGCTCGGTCAAGAAGCTCTTCTCAATATTTATTGTTCAATTTATCACTGAGTTCAATTATCTCTACATCAGTGAGAATTATTATACTGCGGTAAATTTCGACTTTGAGGCCTTTTCTTTTTCTCTCAGGGTAAAGTAATCCCAACTCTGAATTGTCTAGAGAGAATATAGATTACTTCATTACTATTTGATGTAAAATGCACCGTTTTATCAGGGAATCAATGTAGTTTATAACATTTGTGCACATGACCACGTGTATCCCAAGCTTTATAAAAGAAAAATACGATTACTTTATAGCAGTAAAAGGAAATAGAAAATATTTATTTGAGATTGAGTAAATCAACAGAAATGGAACGTCTTCACTCTGAAAGACAAAATCCTCACAACAGGGGCAGCGTTCCCTCTATATTGGGCTGAGAGGTGCGGTAAGGCACTGAAGGAGTGCTGTTTGCTTTGATCGTGTGCACACAAAATTTGCGCACCAACCAGCTCGACGCTTAAGAGCAAATATTTTAGCATACTAATTTAGCATACAAAAGTTAATTTAATTTCCAATTAATGCATTAGTTATTTATTTCCACTGCATTAAGAAAGTTGTTAAAAAGAAATAAATCAATGTTTATTTTCTAAAGAAAAATGAAGCTACAATTAGTCCTTTTAACGCCTTATAATTGTTTGAAAAATGCCTGCTTTAGACAGACTAAACCGGAATAGTACAATGACAAAAACTAAAGTCATCTTTACTTGTGACCATAGACGTGCGCAAGGAGGGACACCACAGGAGCACAGGCACCTGCCAATAAGTCAGCCTTATATCTTTAGTAGCCCAAGAGTGTAAAATTTTTGGTTAAATCACAACACAAAAATTGTTCAAAATAACTTATTTTTATTGTTTATTTATTTAACTTATTGTTTATAATAACAGTATATTCTTTAAACAATTTTCCATGGGATTAAAGAATATTCTCAGAATCCTCCCCTACCCGACTGTGGAATATGGAAGGATCCCCCGACACTATGGTTCGTGCACCCTCCTAAACTTGTGAAATATTTAAGATTAGTGAAGTATTACGAAGTATTTTTGAGTTGGTTACCATGAAGATTAATAGTGTGAACCCCTGATGCCACTATTCAGGAACTGCCACTGAAGTTTTTAAGTTTTTCTTAAATTCTTCATAGCTGACAGCATCATTAAATTGTTAATTGGAGTGGAGCGGACTCAAATGTTTGAAATGAAGAATTTTATAATAAATGCAATCTATAAATATTTCAATATACAAATTAATATTACTCCTGATAATTAATGGGATATGAATAGTTCCTATACTATAGAAAGAACATAAAATAATTTAATCTCGACCTCCAAACAAATATTTAATAAAGTGGAAATTTTAAGTATATTAGAAATTTTGAATCAACTAAAAATGTTAACTAATATTTAAATTTTTTTAACATAAATAATTATTAATAATTTCATAACATACTTTACAATGATACAATATACTATACAATGAATATATATGCATATTTTACATATATAATATAGAATATAATAATATAATAATATAATAATATAATAATAATAATATAGAATATAGAATAATATAATAGTATAGAATAATATAATATATAATATAATATAATAATATAATATAGAATAAAATAATAATATTGAATATATATACATATTAGTATATATATATATATATATATATATATATATATATATATATATATATATATATATATACTATATAATGAATTTTAACTATTTGGTATTTACTGACTAACAATTTTTATTATTAATATTATTATAATTATCTTATTATTATTTGTCCATTTCCCATTGGATTTTGGCGTGGCCTTATACTGTTTAGGACCAATGTAATTCCAGCCGTTCACATCACTCCGGTTGGAGTTGAGTCATCGCCGGTGACCCTCTTTACACACTAAGCTATCCCACTCCGCCATATTAAATGGATAGAAAGATAAATTAATAACAAAATTAAAATTTATAAACAATCACTTCAAGAGCATTCCTTAGTTTAAATTATATAAAAATAAAAACGTCCTCCGGCATTAAGGTAAAGAATTAAACTATTTTTAAAACCGATAAAATCCATTTTTATATCACATGCTTGAAATAAAAATGTTATAATTTGTTTCAAGTCTTTCTATATCCTACAAACAAAACAAAGTCATGTGATTCGATGTCTAAAAAAACGGTTCAATTATCATGGCTCAACTACTAAAATTAATGGCATTCAAGTCGGTCTTCAAACGATTTTAGAGTCAGAATTAATAAATAATTAATGTTGTTTATAATAATATTATATATATATATATATATATATATATATATATATATATGATAAGTAGTGTATGTAAATAATTAGTGTAAATAAACAATGTAAGACTATATAAACCCTTGCAAAAGATAAATAAAGTCAGTATTATCCAAGCATCCGTGTTGTTCACTTCGTGCCTTATCCTTTCTTTTTTTTACGTTTTAATTTCTCAAGTATTTTAACTGGTGCCGAAACCCGGGAAAAAGTAAGTGCACGTTATTAACGGTCGCGAAAAAAAAAAGAGAGAAAAGAATTTTTAAAATCTCATGGTTTTGCGACCAAGTCAGTTAGACAACGTAGTCAGTCAACTTCACGGTACGCCCGCAAACAGTCAAGGTCAAACAATGGATCCTTCAGGTCAACCTATGGACCAGAATAGTGGGTCAAGCGCTAATCCAGGGATTGTGCAGGTAGTTAACAATGATCCTCAATTAATGCAATTAGAATGGGCGAGAGTGAAAACGGCTACTGCCACATATCTGAAAAACACCGTCTCAGAGCTGGAGAGATTCGGCGGAGAACTAGGGCACCTTAATCACTTCCTGAAGAGAGGCAACCAGATCCACAACCTGATCGAGGCAAGTATCACGGCTGGGTGGGTAGATCTTTTGGACGCCACCGAACTGAGAGCATCTTTGGTAGGAAGAGTCAGAAGGAATGTACTCAACGCTATACAAGCGGATGAGTTGACTTCATGGGAAGAGGTTACCAGAAGACTAAAAAAGGCGTACGGAGGAGGGCGTTGAACACCAGAAGAAGACGTTTATCGTCTCTTCACTGAAAGCAGACGATCCGGGCAGTCGGATTATAGCTTCGCAGAAATTATGTTGAATCAGTTCACGGCAGTCTCGGAAAAGTTGATTGAAACCGTAGGACAGGCCGAGGCGGCCCAACAGCTGGCAATCTATGAGAAGGTACTAAAAGTACAACTAGGAAGAAACCTAAAGGCCAGAGAAAAATTAGCTTCCGAAAAGTCTTTTGTCGAGTGTGTCCGTGACGTAATGGACAAGGGTGCCAGAGAGGAAGAAGAAGCGGACGAACTACAGTGGCGACAAGTGCCGTTCAGGAACAGGAGGAGCAGTAATAGAGACCGAAATAGAGAACGGTTCGACCCCAGGCCTCATCCGTCATACCCGTCAAGGGTTGAACACCGAAGGAGTCCTAGAGATGGTAAAGATGTGCAGAGAGGCTCTAAACCTCGAGGGCCTCGAAGATAAGAAGGCCGTAGATGCTACGAATGCAACCGCTCAGGGCACATCGCAGCTAATTGTCCCGCAGTTAAATGCTTCGAATGCGGCGACAAAGGTCACGTTGCTAGAGCGTGTCCCTGGATGTTCAGGCGGAACCCAGCCCCAGAACCGATGGAGGTAAACACACATAGAACAAGACGACATAGGGACACGTCAACGTCAAGTTCTGAAGACCACTCTGAGAAGAGTTCTTCAGATGAAGAAGACGAACAGAGGCCCAGCTGGGCGAGGATAGCGGGAAGATCAAGCTTGCAGTCAAATCGGAAAAACAAACCCAAAAAGTCAGGCGCAGAAAAGGAAACTGCTATCTGAGGAGGCGAGAGCAACCCAGGCAGAGTAGAGTCAGTAAATAGTGTTTGTGGAGTGTGGGAGAGGTTGCCCATAGTGCAGGGGTGCAGCGACGGATTTAGGGCGCTAATTGATACTGGGAGCACCAGTACCTTGGTCAGTAGAGGGGTGTTGAAGGAGCTGGACAAAGGCTTCGCACTTAAGGTATGTAAATGTTCTGTTATCACTCTGAGCGGTCCTTGTAAAGTGTTGGGAGAGTATATATGGGATCTGGAAAATCTCACTGGGGTGAAAATGAGCGCGGTCGTACACGTATTAGAAAAGTTGACTAATCAATACGACATTTTAATTGGGTGCGATGTTTTGGATAAGGTCGGGTTCCAGATGCAGGGCAGTCAAGGAAGTTGGTTAATGACCTTGGGGTCGAAATCATATCACCGGGAATTTAAAATGACGGGAAAGGAACTTCGTGTAGAGATGGTGCGTACAGAGTTACCAAGGGCGGAAGCATTATTATCCGAATACACAGATATATTTTATAAGGAGGGCTGCCCATTACCTGCCACCGGGATGACTAGACATGAAATAACACTTAAAGAAAATAAAATTTCCTATACGAAAGGCCGGAGATATCCCCAGTCAATGACGTCGATAATTAATGATCAAATTGGTGACCTCCTTCGTCAAGGGATCATACGTCATAGCACGTCACCATTTAGCAGTCCTTTGTGGGTCGTGGAAAAAAAGAGGTTGAACCCACAAGCAGACCCCTCTTACCGACTGGTAATTGATTACAGGAAACTAAACGACAATACCGTAGAGGAGAGGTATCCTCTCCCTAGACTCGAGGATATGTTAGATCGTCTGGCGGGAGCTCGTATTTTTTCTACACTCGACCTAAAATCCGGGTACCATCAAGTGCGGATGCGAGAGGAGGATATCGAAAAAACGGCATTCACCTTCGGCAGAGGACATTACGAATTCACCCGAATGCCGTTTGGGCTTAGAAACGCGCCTCTTACGTTCCAGCGCCTGATGGATGAGTTCCTCCGTGGGCTAGGGGAAGAGTATTGTCAGATATACATGGACGATCTTATCGTCTTTAGCTCATCTCCATCGCGCCATGTAGCTCACCTCAAGGATGTCTTTGAGCGCATCCGCGAATTCGGGCTTAAATTATCGGAAGAGAAGTCCCAGTTCTTTCGTACAGAGATAAAATTTTTGGGTCACCTTATCTCGGAACGGGGAGTCAAACCAGACCCAGCCAGAGTCGAAGCCATCTCCCGCGTATTACCACCCGCTAATCAAAAAGAGCTTAAGAGTTTTCTCGGAATGGTGAGTTATTATCGAAAATTCCTACCGAACGCAGCTGATATAATTGCACCACTTACGCAACTGTTGAAGAAGGGTCGGTCATTCCTTTTTACCGATGAGCATATGATGAGCTTCCATAGGTGCAAGGAAGCCCTTACTGCGGAACCAGTGCTTGCATTCCCAAATTTTCAAACGAAATTCGTAGTGACGACCGACGCTAGCGAAAGGGCGCTCGGGGCGGTATTATCGCAAGAATCCGATATCGGGGATAGGCCGGTAGCTTTTGCGAGCAGACAACTATCCGACGCAGAGTCAAGGTATAGTGCGCTCGAACGGGAACTCTTAGCTATCGTCTGGGCAATTGACCACTTTCGGCCTTATGTATATGGGAGGCGGTTTACGCTCCGTACAGATCACAAACCGCTATTATGGACGGACGGATTAAAGGAATCGTCAGCCAGAATCGGACGGTGGAAAGAAAAACTACGCGCGTACAGCTTCGATATCGTACATCAAAAAGGATCACAAAATGTCGTTGCGGACTGGTTGTCTCGGGTCCTGTATACGAATCCGCTTCAGCAAGCGGGTCTCTCCGGAGACACTGCCGGGGAAGAGACGTTGCGTGATGAGGAGGATACAGTAGATGCGGATGAGATTCCCGAGGAAATTCGACATACCCCCCTCAACGAGATGGACACCATAGTGAACCGACACACGCGCCAGGTCATCTGGAAAACCCGTACAGAAGGAATGTCGCGAACGGAATACACGAAGTACGGTCGCCACAGTATTGTAACCGATTGGACAGTTCCCTCAGTGCCACCGGCGGATGTCGCCCGCATTCTTAACATGAGTACTAAACCGGGCAAGACATATTACCTTTATGTAGGAAATAAAACGGTTCTAGACCGAATCAAGCATCTATTAGAAACAGAGCGCGTAGGAGCTGATAGGAACTTAATATTATGTTCAAAAATGGTAGAAACTGTTAAGGAACCAGACCGGCAAAAAGACTTAGTTAAGGCTTATCACGAAGGGAAAACCAATCATCGAGGGGTACCAGAAACTCTCGCCGCGTTGAGCCGCAGGTATTACTGGCACCACATGCGCCGAACGATCCGGTAGGTGCTGCAAAATTGTACAATATGCCACCGGGCGAAGTACGATAGACACCCCATCAATGTCCATCCCGAAGTGTCACATACCCCGAATTCGCCACTGTTAGAGGTACAGGTAGACATTTTTACTTGGGAATGCTCGCAATGGCTTACTATTCTTGACAACTTTAGCAAGCTAGCCATGGCTTACCCGTTATCGAACAAAACAGCTGACGCCGTTTGGGAGGGTATGCTCAGTTGGATATCATGCTACGGAGTACCGCACAACATTACGTCAGATGGTAGGAGGGAATTCAAGAACGCTCGTACAACTACGGAATGTTCAGACTTAAATATAAAGTGGCATTTTAACTCCCCCGGTAACCCACAAGGACGAGGTGCTATCGAACGTCTCCATAATACATTAGGGGAACACCTTCGGTTATTTCAGTTACATAAGGGATTAGGAGCCACCGCAGCAATGCCTAGGGCAGTAGTGGCTTACAACAACACAATACATTCCGCTACAGGTTTTACACCGGTGGAAGTGGTATTCGGTCATCCGTTACGGAATAGGGGAGATAACCTTACTACCGCGTACACACATCTGCGAGAGGCAGTAACCCACAAACGGAGACAGTTAGCTGATATCTCACAAAGGGTGTATACTAGGCTCACAAAAGAAAAAATTTCGAGGGCAAATCGGGAGTGCGTAGCGGTACCGGATGAATCTCACAGAATCTCATTAGGTATGACGGTATATTGCCGACCACCGTCCAGCCGTCGAAAAGGGGATCAGCGCTTTGAAGGACCTTTCAGAGTGGTAGCGCTACGAGAGCATAACATAGTTTCTATCCAGGAGATGATAGGTGCACAGAGGATAAGACACACCCACATCCGGCACCTTCGCATCCCTCTTAATCCAGGCAATTCGGAAGTGTAAATAACAAAATTATCTTTTCTTGATGCTGTTGTTCTTTTAGTATAAGTAGTTCTATCACTAAGTAGAGAATTACATTAATTGTCAAACCATTGTGGAAATTCTGGTGTATTTGTATATATGATGTACATACAAGGTCTTATTGTTTAGTTGTAAAGTTAGAGAATAGTTTAGTTGTTTAGTATGTGTTAGTTTTGTTGTCAAAAAGTTATTTTATATTGTCTTTAGTTTTACCCAGAGTTCACTTTGTGAACTGGGGCGGAGGTGATAAGTAGTGTATGTAAATAATTAGTGTAAATAAACAATGTAAGACTATATAAACCCTTGCAAAAGATAAATAAAGTCAGTATTATCCAAGCATCCGTGTTGTTCACTTCGTGCCTTATCCTTTCTTTTTTTTACGTTTTAATTTCTCAAGTATTTTAACTTATATATATATATATATATATATATATATATATATATATATATATATATATATATATATATATATATATATATATATATATATATAATAAAAAGATTGAGTAGGTAGGAAGGGAGGTGCCAGTCATCGTTTTTATACCCGTGGAAGTAAGTTCACAACACATCCTTTATTACGTTAACGTTTAATCAATACTTTTCAAAAAATAGAGGCAGAGTTGAAATATTCGAAGATAGCTGTGAATCCAGATAAAACGAAGGGCATAATATTTTCGTTCCAGAAAGGAAAGAAGAAACTCCCATCACAATTTAAAATAAATAATTGCATTAAAAAACTATCTAAAAGTATCGTTTATCTTGGAATCACGTTGACAGGAATTTAAGGTTTTCGGTACACTTTCGTAAAAAAAAAAAATCAAAACAGTACGAATTAAAACATACATACTTAATCATATATTCTCTGCTTCTAGCCCATCTTCTCGATTAAGAGCTTTAATAAATAAAACTATTTTACGTCCCACCCTATTGTACGGCGCACCATTATTTTCACACGTCGATAAGTATACAGGAAAGCTTTTACAATCATTTCAAAATAAAGTATTTTACGAAGAATAGTAAAAGGAACTTCATAACAAAGAGTGAAAGCATCCAGACTCCACGAGGAATTGAAAATTCCTAACCGAGAGAAATAAAAAAAAATACGAATCTAAAAAACAAATAACAAATCCTATATTCAGAGAGCTCATACTTCTGGAGTACATCAGCGTTGGCAACAATTATTTCAATCTTAAAATTTAGTTTTAGATTTAGATGGTAAAATCGACACAAAATGAAAGGTGAGCCCCATCAAGCAATAATTAGAAATTATTTAAAATTAATAACAATTGAAGATGTATTTTAGAAGTCCTTAAAATCCGAATCTGCAGAAAAAGGGAAATCTCTAGACAAGTATTCAGAAAAGTAATAAGGAGCTATGGAAAAAAAACAAAAAAACTTGAGCGTTATAAACGAAGCATAACAAAAGAAGAGCCGAAGGGGGTTTTGGAGGGAGAAGCATGTTTATTAATTTTGCTACTTATTCCTCCCTCTTTTTTTTTTATTTATTTATTTTTTTTTTATTATTATTATTTTTTTTTTTTTTTGGTGAGTGGAAAAAAGTTTATAACATGATGTATTAGGTATTAAATATGATTTATTAATACTGTATTTAATTATGCTTTTGAAGCTATAACATTATGCTTTGTGTTTTTAAAACCATCCTTGGGAGGTACCTTCCTACTCATTTAAAAAGAAAATATACAATAATTAAATAAATAATTTGAAATAATAATTATAATTCGTTATGAAGGAGAGCATCGCCGACTAAAAGGACTACTGTGCGGATTCCCAAAGACTTCCATTGATAGTTTTTCGATAACATAAGAAAAATAATAGTAATTATTGAAGGAAAAAAGTTATAAAAGTGTTATGTAGTAGAATATACATATAAAACCGTGTTCTAGGGGTTTTTATTTTTGTATTTTTACATTTATTGTTATGCAGTATCATTGCACCATAGCGATTTATATATATTTATATATAAACAAATATACTATCAAATGAAACTATTTGTTTGAATAAATGTTTACATATTACAATAACCATAAAAAAATAAATATATATTACTTTCAGAATTAACAAAAAACTGGTAAGCAGTAGGGGCTCCAAAGGGCTCTGAAACCGATTTAAAATGCACTCTTCCCACAGATGGCCTACATATAAAGTGTGAAAGTCTATTATTTTGGGGAAAAATACGACAACAATATTACGCAATAATTAATTTAAGTAAAACATATATATATATATATATATATATATATATATATATATATATATATATATATATATATATATAGATAATACAATATAATAATAATATATAATATAATAGGCTATACAATATAATATATGTATAATATATATATATATACATATATATATATATATATATATATATATATATATATATATACATATATATATATATATATATATATATATATATATATATATATATATATATATATATATATATATATATATATATGTTTACTAAATTATACGAATTTACACAACTTCATATATAAAAAAAAAAATAAGGAGAAGAGGGGAGAGGAAAATCAACTATTCAATAAAAAAAGAAAAAAAAACAATAATAAAATAACATGATGAAGATAGATAATTAACAATATCGATTACTTTTACTTATTTACAATAATCTTATATACAATATCTAAAATATCAATTAAATGATGCCAATCATTGACAAGTTGATGGTCAGTTCTATAATATTGCAAAAAAGGCATACAACTTATAGAAATACAACTGCTTAATTATTTTTTTTTTTAAGGGAAATTTCATTTGACAATCAAAATCAATTTGGTGAGGTTAGACGAGATTAGATGAGGTCCATGTAGTATTTGGTACAGTCATAAATTAAATGACGGTATGTATGTGGCGTACTGTTGTCACAAGTATATTTATTGCTAAAAGATAGGACTTATAATGTTAAATAATCAATTGATATACAAATTAGATGTTATGAAGTTTACAGCATCTATCTTGATGATGAAGCTTGAAAAAGGACATGAAAAAAAAGTAAAACAAAATACAATAAATCAACTTCTGTTCGAGAATTTGTACAACCAATTTAATTATACTGTTACCAGGAACCATGGTATTTGATTAGCTGGTGCTTGTTACCAAAAACCAATAAAGCGATCGGGTGCAGATGAAATACAGAGGTATTATTCCCTAGAATTAAATTCACCCTTTGATTGCTTTTTACGTATTAATTTCATAAAATGTATCATTTGCAGGGGAAATGATCATATATCCTAATTCTGTGAAACACGCTTTAACTTTTAACGATGTGAGTTCATAAATTATTATTTAGAATATTAGAGTCGAATCGGAATTTCTAAAACGCCATATTCAATAGAACAATCAACCTTTGTAGAAAATATCCATGTAGTGAGCGTGGGCCGATTGAAGTGTATAAATTATGCAGTGGTAACACTTTTCAATAAACATCGGATTAACGGTAATAGGTGTTATGCCCGTAACATGGGACTATCTAGAGAGACGTTTTGTTTTGTTTGTTGATGTCTAAAACGTTAAATACGGATGGATTTCCGATTCTGAGGACAAAAAATGTTTTACATCCTGCATGAAAAATTGCATTAAAAAACTTTCTTTGTCATTTTCTCAAAATTTTAAATTTGTAACATAACACCCCCATCCACTTATTTGTTAAATCGACAGTTATATAAATTACATTTGACCATTTCGAAAATCGATTTCTCGCGAAGTGACCCCAGGTTAATTTCTCTCCTACATAATGAATTATAATTTATCACTGTTACTCACGAGCATTGGTACTAATAGGTATATTTTATATTCAGTCGTATTTTTTTTCAGTCGCTATTTTGGGAAGGGAAATTTACCTTTTTCCTCCCTCCGGTGAATCCGCCTCTCTGTGCAAGTTGATCCGGTCATGATTATGCGCAACTACCAGGTTGATTTGCATTTAAGTGTACCCACTTGTATAAGGTACATGTATAATATTGAAAGAATTTTTACAAAATTTTATAAAATATTTTATAAAATATAATATTATATAATTACTACTACTTTCAAAAGTTTTTTTTTTCTGAACAAATACTTCCGTTAATATATCTTTATTATTTAACTAAAATTAACATTTTTTATCCACAAACAAACCTACGTTTCGAAATTTTCTTTCATTCTCTGGGTTTTCCTTTCTTTCATTCAAAAATTCAAGAATACAACAACACTGTCTTTGTAATATAAAATACTTGGCTGTACTTCCGTAAAGTCCGTTTTTCCATAAATACATTATTTCATCTATTGCGTATAAGGGAAGTGAGTTCGCTCACAAAAAAAAAAAAAAAAAAAAAAAAATTAAGAAAATAATATTTTACTTTAATATACCCTTAATAATTTATTTTGTAATAATTGTAATAAACCAGCAACTGCCAATAATAAACCAGTACAATCTACCGATATAAGTGTATCAATATCAATATCGTATATTTAAATTCTACTGTATTTATTGACAAACCATTATTATTATTGCACAGCCTAATAAATGTGCAGTCCATCGGTCCATTCCATCAGCTTTCCATCTCGCGGTCGATTGGCGTGGCGTGAAGGAGTTTAGGAGCGACGGAATTCCAACCGCTCCGCATCACTCCGAAAAATTCACACTCACGGTCACTCCACGTTCTATTTATTGACAAACCATTATTATTATTATTATTGCACAGCCTAATAAATGTGCAGTCCATCGGTCCATTCCATCAGCTCTCCATCTCGCGGTCGATTGGCGTGGCGTGAAGGAGTTTAGGAGCGACGGAATTCCAACCGCTCCGCATCACTCCGAAAAATTCACACTCACGGTCACTCCACGTTCTATTTGGCGTAGAGCGGTTGGAGTGGAGTTATCGTGATCCCATCGTGACTCCATTTATAGTAGGATATAAAAATTCGTAGATTTGCTTAGAATAATGCAACCATTACACCACAGAGACATTCCAATAGCCATTGAATTGAAAAAGAAACATTTGGTATATAATGGCCTCCTGAAGAAAGAACCGACAGATATTAATGACTGGCCGGACATTAAGACTAAGCCCGATGATCTGCTGCCCCGCGAGCTCTTTAGGCTCTATCCACCACAGCCCTAATCGTTGCTTGGATTCAACACAGCTCCGGTCATCAGCTTCTTATTGATACTAAATGGATCAGAAAGTATCTCCGAAATACCTCATCATTTCTCATCCAGGAAAAACAAGGTCATGATATTAACTTGCGAGTAACCCTAGTGAAATGTAATCCCCAGATTTTAATGAAACTTTACTAATTTCTAGAAATAGCACCAATCATCACTATAACCCTCCTCGAAGGCTGAAATTGGAGTTCTGGCAATGGCCAGCTTCTCTACTCACCTCCCGAGCTTCGCTGGCTCTAGTGCCCTCACTCAGTCTCCACTGGTTTTCAATACCAGTGAAGCGGCTGGGTGAGAAGCGCAGGGATCTCCTGGTGCCCTGCTTTGCCATTCACATATGGGGGGCAGAGTTTGGTTCGGAGTTCCCTGGGCAGATTGTAAATATTGTATATAGGTATGAATGTGTTCAAGATGACTTATTTTATTTTTACTTAACTTAATATTTCTTTTTCTTGGTTGTTTACTTATTTAGCTATTATTTTATTTTTCTATCTATTTATTTTTACTAGTAATGTACATTTTTTCTTTTTATATCGTATTCATTATTTTTATTTTATCTACTTATGTTTTTTTTTTTCGTTTATCTTATATATATGGTATGGATGGATTGTTATAGCCCTAATGCCTATAACTGCCTTGAGTGTGGCAGCTTATATTATTTTTTAAATAAAAAAAAAAAAGAAATTAGAGCTATCATTTAATGAGTATAAAAAGTAAGGAAAAAGTAAATCATACTATTATACCGCGCAAACTACAGAACCAATCTTTACCAAATTTTGGCAATATCATGGTTCCTGGATGGTTTTACAGTAATATAATCTTCTGATATCGATATAGCGGCAGCACAAAATTCGAATAACCATTTTTGCCAGAAAGAAAATTTTATTTGAGCATAACTCGAAAAGTAAGTTGAATGGTAATTAAATTCCCCATGAAAGAAAAAAAAATCATCAAAATCGGACCATTATTAGCAATGATATTGGATATTGTCGCCATATTAGTATTTTCCTACGGCTGCAGTTTATAATCGCGCTGCTAGGTAAGGATATTATATAAACAATAATAATATATATATATATAATATAATATATAATATATATAATATATATATATATATATATATATATATATATATATATATATATATATATATATATATATAAAAAATCTCGAATCAAGCGAAACATTGCCGAGTCAGCTAGTATGTAATAATAATAACAAATTAAAAATTCAATAGATTAATGGGAGAAAAAAAAGAAGAGAGACAAGAACAATAATTATTATGCTATTATTGGGAGATTCCAAAACAAAGCCTTAAGTCTCTCAAATACCAGTAAATAGCTAACCAGCCAACGTTTTATCAAAACAAAAAATATATAAAATAACATTGAAAAGATACCATAAAACCTGAGATTAATTGATCAAAATGTGGTTTTATTCATAAATCATAGTAAATCATGTTATATTTCAGTCGGTAGAATAACTGAAATAAATAACTGAAAATGTTCTGTTAATTTACAATGACTATATATAACGCGGTATGATTTAATAGAAGTAAAAATTATCAGTGACGAAAACCGTTACTCATATCAGTTACACTTATACTAATGTGCAATTTTCTTAAGTTAAAAACTGGCTGAATTAGCAGTTCTTAAATAAACACACGCATGCACACACAAAAAAACACACACCCAAATATATATATACTCGCACATGCTTAGTAAGTAGTGCTAATTCTTATTAAGGTCGTCTTCAACATTATATGTAGAATGAAACAATTTGCTGCTTCACTTCAATATTTTTGGCGAATAATCAGCAAACTTCTGCGACTATGTCCACTTCCTTACAAGCCTCATCTTTTAAATCGCCATGATTCCTTATTGAGAGCCAGGATGAACAAAGACAGTTTCATCATATTGAAACTATAATTAATTATATGACAAGAAATTAATTTCAGCTTTCTTTACCTAAATAATAACCAATGAAATATCCTTATTAGTCAAGAAGAAAAAAAATATATTAAAAGAATTTCAAGATTCGCTCCTAAATGGATTTTCAAATTCTAAAAAGAAGTAAATAGAAAAAAACAGTAAAAAAAAAAACTAGGAACAGAATCTCCAGTAAATTATATTCAACAATAACGACAAGGTCAGGGGAAATGGAAATTCAAGCTTACATTTTAATGAGACGGTCAATACAGCCATTATATGCGCAGATGGCAGAACTGTTAGAATTCTCTTCAATCCCTTTCAAAGCTCTCTTTTGGGAATTTTATCGGGGAACAGTCTGGGAGTGATGCAATCTCTATTAGTCCGGGAGCCCGCGACAAAAAAAGTGACTCATTTTATAGAAATGCTTGGGCATATTAAATGAACATGTCCATAGGCCTGACGTAAAAATGCTCGTCTGCCAACTTATAGCCGCTGGAATACAAAATGTCGGCAAAAAAAAAAATGTACATTTTAGAACTTTTTTTTTGTTTTTCATCTGTAATTCCGAAACGGTTCATTCTATCGAAAAAGGTTCGATATATTAAATTAAAGAGCATCAAATTTTGCGTCTAATGAGTACCACATCAAAATAATTTGGATAACTGGTGTGGTCAAAACTACGGTCGGAGACCCAAATATAGTACTTTGTCATGGTTTCTGACAAAATCGTTATTTTGACCGTAGTTTTCTACCACACCAGTTACCCAAATTATTTTTTTGTGGTACTCATTAGAATCAGAATTTGATTTTCTTTAATTTAATATACTATAGCTTTTTCGATAAAATGCACTGCTTATGTGAAAAAAGAAAAACAATCCTAAAATTATGAATTTTTTTGGCCACCATTTTGAAACCCGTCCCCTCCTAATGTCGACATACTAAGTTTTTTTTTTAGCATGTGGGGTGTCTGTAGTTTTATGTGTACTTTAAATAAATCATATCTAGTGCGAAACCACTGGCATATCCTACTTTTAGAATTTTTTAAACATTTTTGTAGATTTTTATGGTCCCTTATCTCAGTAGCACCCAGACTATCTCTATTTAGTTAGTCTTTTAATTTCACTAAAATATATATGAAATATAAAGTAAAGGAAAGTATTGCGATCTTAAAAAATTTCAAATCCGAGTTTTCGACGGAAATACACAAAAGCGCATAGCACCAGATTTTTTTACAATGTTGACATGAGATGCACTGCTACTAGGGCCGGATCTAGAGGGGGCAAAGATGGCACTTGCCACGGAGGGCAGGAATGAGGAGGCGGCGAATTTCAAGCGAATCGTTTTTTAATTTATTTTTATATTTGTTTCTGCTCAATTTTAATTAATACAAAAGCTCTTGTCGTAGATCTAAATACATGAAAATTGGTTTTTATAGATCTAAATAAATGCAAAACAAGTGCAATCAAAAAGCGATACAATACCATAAAAATATTTGTTTCTCGAATTTGTCTCAAAGAAAATTGTTAGACATTGTTTCAAAGTGTGGACGTCTCGACAGACAAGATCTCCAGTTATTCTCTGTGAGTTTCCTCCTCCCAGTTTATTTTTATTATGGTTATGTGACATAGAGAAAGTGTTATTACTAATTGAAGATTTTTAATGGCCACCTTTTTTGGAGAGTGACTAATCCCAAATATAAAAATCATACTTAGAAAAAAATATATAGTTGACATCCGCATGATGGTATAGAAGGATCAATCTAATTAGGGATTGATAAATTATTTGCCACTTCTATAAATTTGTTTTATTGAAAACTAGTTTCGAATGTTATAAATTCATCCTCAGTTCTAAAAACACACGAAAAAATTCAAAAATAAGCAATTCAAAATATAGCTCAAACTATATTTTCAATTGCTTATTTTTGAATTTTTTTGTGTGTTTTTAGAACTAAGAATGAATGTATAGCATTCGAAACTAGTTTTCAATAAAACAAATTTATAGAAGTGGCAAATAATTTATCAATCCCTAATAAAAAAAAATATATATCGAAGAGCGGGCTCAAAAATATTAATTGTTCATAGTTATAATATAACTGCAACGAGAACCTTTCCTGCAAACATTTCAGGCATACATTAACGGCTCTTTATTTTCTTCTTTTCAACACCCATAATTAGAACTGCGTATGTAGCAATTCCAACAAGGTCAGCCATGCTCAGCAATTTATAGCTATAACAAATTTGTATTTATTTTTTGTATAACAGACATCAGCTTCAAGTTTCGCACATTGGAAAACATAGGTAGGATCAAAGCCTTGCAATTATTTTTTTAATTGTGGAAAATCAAAAGTAAACTTTCCTTCAATTTGATATTGAGGTCTTCTGTTGGGTTCTTACCTACAACCAGTGGAAATAACCCCCCAAGCAAACAATTTAATAAAAACTCTTAAAACAAAAAATAAATTAAAAAGAATAAAAACAAATTTCTTAGTAACGATATAAATCTCAAATGCTTTATAAAACTTGAACAAAAATCGAGAAAAATAATAATTATTTCAAGATGAACGGATGGCAATCAAGTTGTCAAGTGAAATCAGTTAAGACCTCTGAGAAACTTAATGCATTATGAAATCGTGCAGAGTTTATTCCAGTGGGTTTTCATAATTTATGTGCAATGTCATCAACTTTGATCTTCAATGGTTTATTTAAATTTATAGGCACTTGGTAGTTTCTTGTAAACAGCCCTTCTTAGCCTCTGTTAATGAACATGGAAATGATCTTAGCCACATAGTGTCGGAGAGTTATTTTGTCTTCCCTTGCACTTCTACTACAGCACAGTCATTAGGTAAAAGTGATGGTAAGCTCTAAATTTTCTTTGAAGAAATCCTTGGCTCCAATGAATTCCCAATCACTCCGTCACTTTCCTTTTTATTGAACGACTAATCGAAATCTGAACTACAATCCTGCATTGAGAATTCTGCATCCCACTCTTAAGATTCTGCATCTCACTTCTACTACAGCACAGTCATTAGGTAAAAGTGATGGTAAGCTCTAAATTTTCTTTGAAGAAATCCTTGGCTCCAATGAATTCCCAATCACTCCGTCACTTTCCTTTTTATTGAACGACTAATCGAAATCTGAACTACAATCCTGCATTGAGAATTCTGCATCCCACTCTTAAGATTCTGCATCTGATTCTTTAGTATTTTTTCTCCCTTTATTTCTCCCAAGTGAATTTGAAGGTGCAGGGATTTGTCCCCAAAACATCTGTGGCATGTTTGGAATGAAGCAAAGGTTCACATTGAAGCTTAAGTATGGTAGTACTGACTGATAATTAGCTAATTAATTTGGTACCATCCTAAAAACAAACCATTCATCATCGATCGAATGCCACGAACTTTGAAAGTACATTAACTTTTACAAAATCCAACGTACTGCCTTAGTTCTTAAACCAAATGCGTTTTATTCAAAAACCCATGCGGGGCTTTGCCACCTCTGTGAAGTTGGCCCCTCAAAGTCAAAATTTTTTAATTTTTTTTAGAGTTCTGATACCCCTCAAAAGGCTATCTTTAGTCGTTATTTTTCTGATATAAACAACAGAACCGTTTCTAAAAATTGTTGAGAACTCTAAAACTCTTAGGGGAGCTATCAGAACTCTAAAAAAATTTTGACTTTGCTGCAAAAAGCTCGAAAAGTGAAATTTTAATGTTATCATTTGTACATGTTTATAATTTTAATATATTTTTTGTCTGTATTTTTGTTTTGTTTTGACCTTAATTTAGTTAATAAAATGTATTAATGTTATGATATAATATTTATTTCGAAATATAACTATTACCTAAAATACAATCATAAAACTGTTGACTTTTATCGGAAAGAGGGGATGAAAGAAGGGGCGGCAAAATTAAGCTTGTCCCTCCCCCAGAAAAAAATCGTAGATCCGGCCCTGACTGCGACATGCACTTAAGTGACCTTATCTTTTTCTGTCCTCTTGATACCTAATAAATTGGGTTTGACTATTAACTATTATTTCAGAAACTTAAAGCTTTATTTTGGAATCTTAAAGTAATATTCAATATGTATAAAACGAGTTCTCCGTAACAGCTAAAGTTGTTTTTGCACTAATTATGTAGCATAGGTATAATTACTTCATATTTATTACCAGTGCGGTAAAAGCCAATCAGATTGCTGTCAATATGTACTAAATTTGAGATCAGAATCCCGTGCATTTAATTAACATATATGATGGAATCATAATTCCATTTGCATTGGAAATTACGACGAAGTAATTAATTCATAAAATACAGAGATAATTAATAATCATTATTAAATACATAATTATTAATATTTATTGGTGTATATGTTACGTCACGAGAAGATGGTTTAGAATTTTATATTCATTCAAATCATTATTCTCCAAAAAGCGCACATCCCCGTCATGTAATAATAATTTTCTGATAAGTCTTTCAAGAATTACTAGTCGCTTAAGGAGATATGTAAAAAGGTGTTCCAATTAAATCATAGTAGGATATATGAGGCTTCTTGAAAACATAGAAGAGAACATCAATGAGCATTAATTTTATTTCAATATAAAATATATAAATGAATACAATGGCTCAGAATTCTTTTAAAACAGACAATAAGAGATAATAACATAAGACCAAACAAATTATTTATTGACCAAATAAATATCTCCAATAGTCCAATCATAAATTTATTCCCATCTACAACAGAAAAAGCAATTACTCACCGGCATTAATCGAAAACCCCCGACCCTTAAGCCGTTTACCTATAAACATCTTACCTACCTTTCGTTCATTGTTAGTTCAATGCGAGAAGAGACCAGTACAAACTTTTCTGTTTGATATAATCCATTTAAAACTTGGTTAGTACCAACATGTATTTGATTTATTGTCTTAATTAAATTCATAATTTCTAAATGTTTTATAATACTGATTTATATTACATCTAATTTAATAATTATAATAATACCAAATTATATTTTGAATTGCTTATTTTTGAATTTTTTGTGTGTTTTCAGAACTGAAGGTGAATGTATAACATTCGAAACTAGTTTTCAATAAAACAAATTTATAGAGGTGGCAAATAATTAATCAATCCTTAATAATATAAAAGATGGGTTCAGGGAAATTTTCAAATTATAATTTCGGTTTCGAGATGGTAAATATATAATGCTGATAAATATATGGTACATCATCTAAGGATGTTCAACATAATCTAACACTGTATTTGAGTTTTTGCTATCATTAATAAAATCAGAGCGATATCATTAAGGAATAAAATCTCTGATAAGGAAATTTGAAAAGGGTTGAAGAGAATTACAAACCATTCTTTCTTCTGCTGATATAATGACTGTATTGACCGTCTCATTAAAACTTGAATTCCCATTTCCCCAGATCTTGCAGTAATTGTTGAAAATAATAAATGAGAGATTCTGCTCCTCTTTGTTTACTTATTTTTATAATTTTACAGCCCCCTTACAATGCGAACCTTGTTCTGTTTTTAATTTTTGTTTATACTAGTAGAGAAATTTCATTGTTTATTTATTATTTGGAAAGGAATTATTTATTATTTATTATTTGGTAAAGGAAGCTAAAAGTAATTAATAGAGGCGCTGATATGCGAAAGACAGGAAGTGACAAAAATGAATTTTACATAAGAAGGCAAAAGTTGTCTAAAAACAAACGAAAAAATCTTGACTATTTATAAAATTTACATGTTATCGCAATACAGATATTATCGCAATGCACTAATTTAATAATAAATTCGATGATATTTCTCACCTAAAAACTTCATCATGTCCAGTAAGTTCTTTTTATTTTTTAGGTCCGCTGACGACTGAAATTTGTTTTAGAGGCTTGATGGATGGTATTTTTTTTTATTGAATTGAAAGACTGTCCCTTGTATACGTATGGGCCTGTCATATCGGATTTTTACTTTAATATATTTTTTCACTACAAGCATTTCAGTCGCTCCACTCGAGGGCGAATACAGAATTTTTTTCGGGAGGATTTCAATTTTTGAAGTGTAAACTTCTTTTGGCCCGTTGGGCACTTTTGGGATGGGGTAAAAAAAAAGCAAACTCGCGTCACATACCGTCAGCGTCAACACCATACCGTACCCTACCTAAATCCAGCCTACAATTTCTCATCTGTTTATTATCTTCCCGGTGAGCTAGAGACTTAAAATTTGGAACATATCTTAGGAGTGGATGACAATGCAATAATAACAGCAGTGGGGACCACGCGGCGCAATGCGCAGCCCTTAGGACACTATTGGACGACGGCTTTTGACATCTTCGTCCGTTCTTTTCCTAATAAGTCTTTGACGGAACGAGCTACGATTGTTAAAGGCATACAGTTTTAAACAGGAAGAACCCTGCTACATTTCGTTCCATCATAGTATAGGTCTAACACTTTCACTTTTTCAAATATTTTAACACGAATTCGGAAATCACCTCTGTGAAACTTTGGATTAATTTTTTTCGCAAACTAAAACGACTAAGTAAATTGTGAGTAAGCCAAAATGAAGCCTGGTCAATTCTCTTTAAAACGATATGCCATAGAAAATTGTAGCTCAATCCTTTGAGAAGCTTTGAATTCAAGAACGGCAATAGATAACGGCGATAGAATAAAATATCTGATGTGGGCAACACACGACTTCCTTGTACGCCTATTAAATTATAAATCCGTGGCTCAAGAAGTGATACTGAATTTGGATACTAGTTTCCGAAGATTGACACTCGGCGTCCCGACTTTCATCTATTGACACGCACACACACTCTCGTTACTGGAGGTCTCATTCCGTTATTATATGTCGTTTTCCTTCAGTAGGTAACTAGTTTCCAAGATATTTCTCCATGTTTCGTGACAAAAATAAAACTGCCAATATCACTGGATAAAGCATTGGAAATCGACTGTTTTTACATTTTAAGCGGAAAAACCCACATAACTAATATCTTATTCTCATGCTGCAGACTTGTTGATCTCACAAATGGGGAGGGAAACTAGTATTTTACACTCAATTTTAACACTTAAAACAAGTAATACAAATGTTTAATTGGATTGGAATCCAAATTGCGATTGTAACCCTTATTACCGAAACATATGATTTCTCTTTTAATTTAAATATAATTTTTGATGTAAACTTATTATGATCTTCAAGTAAAGTACCCTTTTCGGCTCACGAATTTTAACCAAAATTTAGTAAATACATTTATATCGATATAAAAGTCCTATTTACCAAATTTGAGATGTTTTACATTATATTTTAATATAATTTTTGATGAAAGTCTTATTCTAATTAGAGATTGATAACTTATTTGCCACTTTTATAATTTTGTTTTATTCAAAACTAGTTTCTAAAGTTAAACATTCATCTTCAGTTCAAGGTTTAAATGGATTATATCAAACAGAAAAGTTTGTACTGGTTTCTTCTAGCACTGAACTAATAATGCTAGCTAATTACTAACTGTTTGATATAATCAATTTAAACCTTGAACTGAAGATGAATGTATAACATTCCAAACTAGTTTTCAATAAAACAAAATTATAGAAGTGTCAAATAATTTATTAATCACTAATTAGATTGATCCTTCTATACCGTCATGCGGATGTCAACTCATTCTGTAAACATCTTCTTTTTTTTTTAACTTAGGACGATAGAATTACGATGTTGAAGTTCAATAATGTTCACTGCTTATCATTTCCTTAAAACTGCATACAATATCCTACCATATATCAAACGAGACCATCTTTCAGACAGATGCCGTATTGGACGTGTATGGCTGATTAAAGCAGCAAGTTGCGGCGCGAACATCCAGCCGCACCGGGATACCATTATGTATGGGCGCCTTTACCGCAACTCGCAGAACAGGAAGGAGATACACGACCCGGTCTGCGGAAGTGATTTACAGGGAATTTGCGGAACAAAGTCCTGCTATGTTGGATCGATGCTTCCTAACTTTACCGAAAATGTAGCAAGTTATAACATCTTCGACGACCTTCTTGTGCTAAACATTCTCAGTTCAACAGATTTAAAATGTACCTAAGAGGGAGATTTAAGGACGATCAGGATTTCAAGTGGTAATTTAATTACCGCATAATTTTACTGATACATTGGTCAAAAAAATATTGATGGTTTTTATTATTATTAGAGAGAGTAAAAAAAATAAATAAACATTTTAAGAAAGAAAAAAATTTCTTCTAACTTTCGAAATACAGTCCATTATGTTCTATTGTTTTCTTGGTATTTCGATTGGAAAAAGTGTTCTACTCCAATTTTTACCTCCTCCAATGTTTGAAATGCTTATCCCTAAAGAAAGTGAGCCCCATTGCTTGGAAAAGATAAAAGTCCGAAGCCGCAAAATCAGAGCTGTAGGATGGCTGCGGTATAAGTTCGATGGCATCCATTACAGTTTTTGGCGGCATATTTCCAGGCAACGTTCGGCTCGCTGGAATGTGAGCTTATGTTGAACTTTTCTGCATGCTCTCTTCTGTTGCCTAATTGGTGTAAGTGGCGATTCACACTTGACTGTGACATACTAATTTCGGGGGATAAATGCCGCGTACTTTTTGCGGGATCATCTTCAATAGCGTGTCGTAGAGTCGCGCAGTCCACAACAGATGGTCGCCTTTCCAATTTCAAATTTGGCGAACCAGCTCTTCACAGTCCGCTCATTAAGGTTACGTTCCTCTTCAACTACCCGCATCAAACGCGTGGTTTCGGCGGCTGAAAATTTCCTTTTCCAGAAATGTCGCAGAATTACTGGAATTTCATTGCTCAACGTGATTGAAATAATTGTAAGTTTAGTAAATTAAGTACATTAAGTTTAGTAAATTATTCAGTATAGTATTAGGATTAAAAAGATACCAATAACAACAACATTAGAATTAATATAAATGTAAAAAGAAAATAAACTTTATTTTAACCCGTGAAACGGTAATTTTTTTTTTACTCGCCCAAATATTATTTATTAAATTATAGAGCGAAAAAGTGCTTATGGTTAATGCTTTTTATTTTTCAAGGATTTCCTACTGAATTTGGGTAGAAGAAATTAAATGGTTAATTTCTTATGGAATGGCCCATATACTAAAATTTCTGAAAATGTTAGCACAAAATAAGTTATAAAACTTTGCGTTGAATTATACACAGATTTCAAAAAAACGTTATCAAATCCTACTCATTCTCTATGCATTCAATATCGACTTTAAATTTAGATCAAGCATGAATAATTTTAATGAAAGATGTAAGAAATTTTTGAGAAAAAATAATACAAGTAAATGGTACGATTTAGAGGGAAGGATCGAGACTTTCCCAGTAATTCCGGTGAGTAATTGTTTTTTCTGTTATGGATGGAAATAAATTTAAGATTGGACTATTGCAGATACTTATTTGGTCATTTAAGCAAAAATCTGGATTGGATTTGAAGGATTTTATTATTTCAAGTGCTTCATATATATTTAATTTGAGATCATTTTCAACGTGATGTATTAATTTCACTCCTCAGTCTTTGATGAATTTATGTTTTGTTTCATTTAAGTGAATTGTAAAGTTGGAATTCTCTATCTTATTATTATATGCACGTATATGTTTCTTTAATCTCTGATTTAGTGATCTCCCAGTTTTCCCATGTATTTGGCTGCACAATCATTACAATTTAGTTCGTACAGTCCGCTTTATTGGTAAGGGTCTATTTTGCCTTTAGGAGAAGGGAAAAATGAGGATAGAGTTTTTTCTATTTTAAATGCATAGTTTAATCCTAGTTTTTTCAATTAATTTCCGACTTTGGTGGACAAAGGCCCATAATATGGAGTCAAGGCATATTATTTCGAGATAGGGTTGTTGAATAGATGCCGTTAATTGTATTTTTTTGTAGATGTTTTTTTAAAATGTGATTAATAGTGGTTTTATTGTACCCGTTATTTTTGCTAACAATATATTATTTTAATTTCTTTATTATAATTCTTTTCGTTTAATGCAACGTCCAAAAGACGGCAAATCATGCTATTTAAGGCTGCGAGTTTATGTGCTATCCGTCTCCAAGCTTCATTGTTTATAATTTTGAATTTTTGTGTGCTTTAGAACTGAAGATGAATGTATAACATTTGAAACTAGTTTTCAATAAAATAAAAATAAGTAAAATAAAAATAAAATATAAAATAAAATACATAAAAATAGAATAAAAATAAAATTATATAAGTGGCAAATAATTTATCAATCCCTAATTTGATTGATCCTTCTATACTATCACGCGTACAACTGATAATGAGATTTCAGAGACAATTAATTCAGTGGCTTTACTGGGTAGTAGTTAAAATATTAATTTGTAAGCTCTTTCAAATAACATTTTCTAATAAATTTATCACGGAATTTAATTTACGATGATTCTATAACTTATTATAAGCTTCAAAATACGATAAAGATATAACTTATGAATATTCTAATTGATAGAATTTAATATATTTAAAAAAATATTTTTTGACATTTCTTATTTAGAAATAAAAATAGTACTCCTAATATACATTGAAGCATCTGGACATTTTAATGAACTAAAGGCAAAAACGTCTGTCGCGAAAATTTGATTTATTTTCACATTTATAGCCGAGTTAGAGCAGAAGCTAAAAAAGCCCTTTCCTCTTTGATAAATGGGGGGAGGCTGAATACCCCTTAAAAGAAAAGTTACTGTAAAAGTGAAAGAAGAAATTAAATTTCTCTACGTTATCGAGACCATTTATACGGATAAGGAAAAATGGTATACACCATTGACATTACGAATGAATTAATAACTACTTGGTGTGTAATTGCAAACAGAAAGAATGTTTAATAAATCTTTATATTTCTCATTATCAATGGATTCGGTGTCTATTTTCAATTATGTTTATGCATATATCACCCAATCGTTGGCTTAAAGTGATAGAAAATGGTGTCCTATATTTTTGAGGTTAAAAATAATAAATTTAAATTATTTGTATGAAATTATTTTATTTTAATCGATATTGTTAATTTTTCTATCGAAAGTTCGTCTATAATTAAAATGTAAAATTTATAATATGGGAAAAAAATAAGTCTTAAAGTGGTACATGGCGTTGTTAACTTATAAAAAAGGTTATTCAATTTATCAAAAATTCTGAATTCAAGGGATAATATTATCCATCCTTTTTATTAGCCAATAGGTTTCATTTGAAAAACAAGAATTAATCAATGTAAAGTTAATGTAAAGAAACCTAAAAATCTTAATTTAATAGCACTGGCGAGGTATAAATCGTCAATAACCATTATTTTGATTTCAATAAAGTAAAAATTTTCAATAAAGGAGATGATAATAAAATCAGAAGATTCATCGAATCAATATATATATATATATATATATATATATATATATATATATATATATATATATATATATATATATATCAATAAAGATGTCGTGAACTTTAAGACAGACGTAAAAGGCATTGTTCAACATTATGTTGGTATTATCAATACGATTAATATTTAATAATTAAAATAGAATGAGATAATAACAATATTTTACTTTTAGGATTTGTTAAATCTCTTTTGAATTCTGGTAAAAACAGTAAACAGTGGAGCTTAAGAATGAAATGATAACAGGTACACTTGTTTTTTTTTCAATAGTAGTGTATTGATTTTTAAATATTGGGATATTGCTCATCATAAAATGTGTGAAATTAACAATGGATTTACCGGTACAGGCTACTTAAGCCTTACAAGAAACAAAATAAGTGATATAGTAATTATTATAGTAATTAATTTAATTATGACGATAATAACTGCTGGATAAGATAAGTTTAACAATGTGACTAGCTTAATCAGGTAAGTATGCGCAACATTTTTTAAATTATTAATTAAAGTTTTACTGCCTATTTTCAAATTTGCATGTAAAAGTTTTAAAAATTACACATTTTGTTGAATAATTTTAATTAGATAATATAAACAAAAAAGATTCAGCTTATTATGTAATAATTGTTTGACAATGTTTGGTTAATCGTACTTTTTTATCCTGGAGAATGGACTAGAAACTCCGAAACGTTGTCTAATTGATATTAAAAGGGAATAAGTTTGAAGCATGCATTATTTTAATTCAGCATTTTTTAAAATAAAAATTATAAATGTTTCGCTACATATTCATCACTAGGATGTGAAATATAGATTTTATTTGCATAAAATATTTTTTTTATAACATTTCAATATATTCATACTTAATTCACATTCATATATTTATATTCATAACAGATTGGTATTAAATTGTTCATTGGAATAGTTTTTACGTCACCACTGCTCATTTTATAACAAATCATGAATAATAAATTACTGTAAGCAAGAATTATAAAGTATTAAATAGCTTTTATTGACGACTTACCTTATTCTCAGATGAATATTCCATTTCATTAGCAGTAACTGAAGAATCTTCTAGACGATCTTCAAATCGAAAACAATCTGTAAAAAAAATAAGATAATGATAGTAAGAAAGTTTGATAATAATGAGAAATTAATTAATAACGTGGAGTTTGTTTATGTGCCACATAAAAATAAAAATCCGTGAGCAGTAGAACTCCGTCACTAAAATCGTATTTTCCCGCAAAAGGCTGTCCCCTAACATACCGAAATTTACGTATGAAATGACAATTTACCGAAAATGACACATTTATTTCGGGGAAAAAACGACTAATAAGGCATTGAAATAGCCATATCATTCCTAATAGCCGTTCGATTTCGATGAAACTCCTTTTGTTTTATAGATAATTTAATTTCTTTTCGAATGCAACAGGTTTTGAGCTCCCTAACTCAAATTGGAGAACTTTAAAGGTGAGCAAATGTTTTAAAAAATCGGAAAATCGAGGGGGATGGGGGGACAAAGTCGAGACCCCCAAAGGATACTTCCCCGACACCAACTCAATTCACATACAAATTTTCAGCCCTACAAACTAATATGGTGGAGCTGTTGCGAAGCGCAAAACTTAAAAAAACGCCGAAATTTCAGGTAAACATACCGAAATATTGACTGGAATTTACCCATTCTTTAATGGTATCGTTTTTCCTTGAAGAAAGCCCTACATACCGAATTTCAGCTCATTTAACCCAAAGGGGGCTGCTGGGGGTACTCAAATGTAGCGGGAAAAAAATATATAAATATATATCAGACATCTCCAAATTTTCCATAATCGTGCTCTAGGGGTTATGAAACGGACAGAAATCGCAGTCCCGCCGCTCACCGCCGACCTTCGACCCACTGCAATAGGCTATTTTTTTCGGGGAAAAAACGACTAAAAATGGACCATGGTATTTTAGAAGTTACTTGGTTAAGGCGTTGGTGACTTATATGATAAATATTATAGATTTATATTATCCATTATTCTAAATAAAGAATCTGGTACCGTGCGCGGATCACACAATGATTATTGTGAAGCGCGCTTTAATAATAAAAACCAGCGTGAAGTTAACAACTGAATTGAACAGAGAGTATTGTTGAGAACAAGAGTAACAAGATGGAGAAGTTGCGGTTCGGTCCCATCCGCCTGCTTTCAGACACGCTCGGTATTTCATCTAGATTCGGGCTCTAAGCGGCTGTGGTTCAATACGCTATATCTTTGCTAATACTGGTCTGATTTAGATAATTTTTTTTTTGTTTATTAGAGAATTCAATTACCTATGATATGATCATATGATTACATACATAAGTTTCCATACATAATACTAACTATTTGAGTTGACATCTGCATGATGGTATAGAAGGATCAATCCAATTAGGGATTGATAAATTATTTGTCACTTACATAAATTCGTTTTATTGAAAACTAGTTTCGAATGTGATACATTCATCTTCAGTTCTAAAAGCACACAAAAAATTCAAAATCAAGCAATTTAAAATATATTTTGGTATCATTATATATATTAAATTAGATGTAATGTTTAAATGGATTATATAAAACATAAAAGTTTGTTCCATAAAAGGTTTCTTCCATTTAAAACTTGGTGGGTACCAACATGTATTTGATTTCTTGTCTTAGTTAAATTCACAATTCGTAATGTTTTATAATACTGATTTATATTACATCTAATTTAATATGTTTAATAATACCAAACTATATTTTGAATTGCTTATTTTTGAATTTTTTGTGTGTTTATAGAACTGAAGATGAATGTATAACATTCGAAACTAGTTTTAAATAAAACAAACTTATAGAAGTGGCAAATAATTTATCAATCCCTAACTAACTATTAGAATTATACGCAAATTAAATTTTCATTTCATCATACATTTTTTTCTGATTTTTTTTTTGGTGATGAACTACATATGTGAAAACTTGATGAGCTGTAAGGAGAAAACTTTGGGAAAGTTTTATCAGAATCGTTAGAGCCATTTTCGTGAAAATTACAAAAAAAAAAAGAAGGGTGAAATCGATGATATAAAATGGCACTTTCGGGTTATTCGATTTTAGCAAGAAAGTTGCCTTTACATCTCAGACATATGCCTATCTTAAATACGTAATTTAAGTATCTTACAACTTTTTATCTTTGAACTGTTCATATATCTACAGACGTACACACACACACGGGCGCGCGCGCGCATACCACATGGTCATTTGGACTCAGTAGACCTTAAACGAGTATTTTTGTTGGAAACTTTGATTTGATGTTTGTCACGACTATAATACTTCCTCTTACTACATAATTTATGTATAGGCAAGGGAAAGTAAAAAATTCCATTAAACGAATAAAAGATTAATAATATAGTTAACAAATGATTAATAATGAATTCCAATAATGAATAACGAATAAAAATCTTTAATCGGACGATGACAAAGTCTTTCACGTACCCAAGACCCAAGACCATTTCTTTATCTCTCTCTTTTTTTTTGCCTTTTTTTTTTATATAATAAACAAATTATTATTGATTGCCAAATTGTTTACTCTATACACAGCGGTCGATTTAAAAAATACAACATTATTAAGAAAATAATTTATGATCTATGTATATTCTTTAGAACCATCGTTAAAATATCATAACGATACTTAATCTTGAGGAGGAATAAACTTATAAACTCCTAGTTTAGATTTAAGTAGCGTGCTGCTGAAGGAAGGCAAGATACTGAACTTATCAATCTAATTTTGTTGCCCATGATTCAAAGGAAAAATTTTACGATGCTGCAATAAATTATAAATTTGTCAGTGCCTGTTACAAGAAAATTTTCCATTTATGAGACCAATATATTAAAGATAAAGTTGTGCTTAATCATCGTATTTTTTTTTTACTGCAGATGAGAAACGCGATTGTAAATATTTTAAGACTGGTTAGAAAAGCTCTAGGAAGAACTATACTTAAACCACGAATAAAGAAGGAAAAATAGGTTATCTTGAAAAAGATTGAGCAGCTCTCATTTTGTTTTCCATTTATCATACTTCTATTTTTACGTTTCATAAGCAAAAATACTCCGGAATTAAAAAAAAAAAAAATTAAAAATCTGGTGCGGTGCATCACACAACTTTCCCTTACCGTCCTATAATAATTATCTTTTTAATATAATTTTAAAGAATTCACATAAACAATACTTGAAATAAACTCAGTAGCATTCACTTACAACAGATTGGCGAATTGGTGGGAGGAGGTTCGGTCGCATCCATCTCCTTTCGGATGCACTCGGTTATCCGTCTATTTTATGCTCTTCATTAAATACACTGTATCTTTGCTAATACTGGTCCGATTTTGATGATTTTTTTTTTTTTTTTTTAGATACTTTAATAACCTTTCGTATAATTCTGTACATAATTTACTATAAATTGCATACTTTTTAAGCTATGCGCAAATAAAATATTCTTTTCATCATAACTTTATTCCCTGCAATTCCTCGGTGATTTACTACATAAATGAAAAGTTAAAGACCTTTATGAAGAATAATTTAGGCAATTTTCATCAAAATCGTTAGAGCCGTTTTCGAGAAAAATGTAAAAAAGTGTAAAATCCATGATATAATAGCTACTTCCGGTTAGTCCGATTTTGAAGATTCTTTTTTTTTGTTTTTTAGATGATTTAATTACCTTTCATAAAAGTCTATAGATAATTTACCGTAAAATGCATACTTTTTAAGCTATGCGCAAATAAAATATTCTTTTCATCATAACTTTTTTCCCTGCGGTGAATTCCTCGGTGATTTACTACTTAATTGAAAAGTTAAAGGTCTTTACGAAGAATAATTTAGGCAAGTTTCATCAAAATCGTTAGAGCCGTTTTCGAGAAAATTGTAAAAATGTGTAAAATCGATTATATAAAGTGGCACTTCCGATTAGTCGATTTTGACGAAAATGTTGCTGTAACATCACATGCATGTGCCAACCTTAAATACGTAATTTCAGTATCGTACAGCTTTCCGTTTTTGAGCTGGACTGATCACATACACTCAGACCATTTTGCGAGTCTTGGTCATTTGGACTCAGTAGACCTTAAAACGTGTATTTCCGTCGAAAACTCGAATTCGAAAATTTTCACGATCGCAATACTTCCCCTTACTATATACTTCATATATAGGTTAGGGAAAGTAAAAAAGTGTTCAGTAAAAAATTACCTTTTCATATGTTATCCCATATGTTACAAATTTGGCTCAGTGATAGATACCTTATCTTCCATTATTCTACATCCCAACTAACCCGTTAATCAAACATTTCCAACCAAACCTCCCAATGTCTGATAATCAACCCTCCAAGACGAATAAAAAAATTGAAAAAATGGCCTGGAGACCTATTCATTAATTCACAAGTAATTATCACGATATATATAAATTAGACTGCAAAACTAAGTTTTACTTTTGTAATACAATTCTACAATAAACTTCAGTAAATATATTAAAAGTAAAAATATTTGCTATTGTAGTCTCAAGATCATTAAATCAGGATTTATTTTATTGTTACTGATGATTTTTTTTCTTAATAAATGATTTATTCTGTTTTTAATCAATTTTAATTTTCTCTATTTTGTTAAATAATCTTTCTTTGTATATTTATTTGTGATTTACTTACTTATGGGTACCTATAATTTTACTTATTTTCTTTATCATTTGTTATTACTTATTTTTCTATCGTGTGTATATATAAATATTTCATATCTATTATATAGTATATATATACTATATTTCATATCTATTATAGTATGTACAGATATTTCAGCCCTAATAACCATTGCTCTTGAGCGAACTAGACAGTGTTCTGACAATAGAGAATATATAAGCAAAATACTGTTGACTTTTATTGAGGATGAAGGGATTGCAAAGTTTACCTCCCCTCCATAGCGAAAACCCTAGTTCCGACCCTGGTACCAGTACTCTCCTAAACCACCAAATAAGGTGGGACCCCACAATAGCGCACCTTACAGGGTCTCGCAATATTGTACCGCCCAGTAACGCAAAATCTAGATCCGTAATCTAGATAGGCTTGGGGCAGTAATAATACAAAAAAAAATGCCCAAAAATAGCTGGGCCCACCTCATACTTTTGAGGTTATCAAAATATTTTAATAAAATTTAATTGTGTAATAGAAACATATAAGTTTCTGTAAAATTCAACCGTACCTCTAACTAAAGTACCTATTGAATGCTGTAGTTAAAAAAAGTATTCACTAAAACGGTAACAGTTTCGACAGTTGAAAGTTTGAGAGATTGAAAAATCACTTATGTCTGCACTTATGTTTGTATAGGTAACTTGTGGAAAACCAATTGTCCATTGTTACCTGCTTGCAGCCTAGCTGAAACTACCTTAGAAAATAAAAATCTGGTTTCTGGGAAGGTATAGAGATTGATTTGTTATTTTCTTTCTTTGGGCCAAAGTAGTCTACGTAAACGGTATTCCTCAGATTTTGTAAACTCCAGATCTTTAAATAATATATTTCAAACTATATACTTACATAGAATTAAATTTGAATTTATGTGTTTCAGCACAATAAAAAAAAATTAAAAAAAATTAGGAGAAACGATAGCTCTCTAAGACTTCGAATTATACATCATAAAAGCATAGTAAAGTACAAGCTTTAGATACTTTATAAAAAAATACCGAATAATGAAAAATGTGGGAATGAAGAAAAACCATAGACAACGTAGCTTGTCGAGCGAGTTATCTTTTGTAGAGAATATAAATAATTAATACATAGTATAATTCATTAACGATTCGGGGCTTTTTTCCACATCTTCAGAATGAAATAATTCTTAGACTATGAATACATTTTTTACTCCTCTTCGCTGTACGATGGATCCACGTTATTGTGATATTGTAGAATATCTTAATTTTCTTCTGAATTCTAGCTCCATCTTACTGAAGAAAATATGGGGGTAAAAACCACGAAACGTTAATGAAATACAATATGTAATCATTTATTAATAAAAGATAAATATGTAATAATAGAAGTGTAAGTTCACCACTGCCTTCAATTTCAAAATAGAAGACTTACCACCTAATTAAATAAATAATTATTTTTATGTACGTTGACGCGAGAAATCGTGAGCCCATATATCGAGTAAGCTCATAAGCTCTGGAGAAAATACATGAGGGACGGTGTGAGGAGATAAGAACGCAACTGGGCCAGTAAGACAAATGAAAACCTAAGAAGATTAGAAGAGAAGGACAAATATCCACAGGAGACAGGATAAAAATGGCAGCTAGAGGATTATCTAGCGCCTTTAAGGGGATAATAATAATTTAAAAAATGTCAGATTCAGAAAAAGAGCAACGTTTTAAGATGCTTAGGCATCTTATCTGAAATCGCAATAAGATAAAATTCTTTAATAGTATCTTGTACTTTTTTTAATAATGTATTGTGGCGAAGTTGGTGATGATGTACTAATATTATCTTAAAGTAGACTGATTAATAGCAGAGATTGGGGCAAATTTTCCAACTTTTTATTATTATATTTTTAAGTATTTGTTTTTTTTATTACTTTAAATTAAACAGGACATCATTACATTCCATACACTTTTGCCTACAAACTGGCATATTTATTTTTCAAAGAACTAAACATAATTTTTGAAAATAGTTAAAATCATGATAAGTTTAAAAAATGTGTCCCGGGGCAAGTTTTCCAGCTTACTATAAATGTTCAGGGACAAATTTTCCAACTATAATTTAAATGGCGAAGCGCAAGTAATAAATCTTGTTCAATATTTATTTATTTATTTTTTTTTTTTGCAGTTTCATAAGTTTGTTTGGATGTAGAAGGAACGCCTCCTTGATAAGAGAAAGGGGAAGTTTGAGTGGAGCTCGAAGGAACAGCTTCTTTCTTAGGTGCTAGGAAGGATTTGATTCTTTGATTCATTATTATAGTGCCGTTTTTCACACGAATCATGAGTTGGAATACATGCTTCGTTTGCTTTTAGAAAACCTGACCTTTCGCCATATTGGAACTTTGGCATAACTTCGAAAAGTAAAGGTGTAAGTAACAAACGCATATTAACGTGAAAAAAAAAAAAAAAAAACACACGCATTTATTAAATTTTACTCAACGTTGAAAAAATGAAGTAAACTCAACTAAAACCTTCGTAGATGGTTTGAACAGTGTCGCCACTTCAGCCAGTTCACTGACTTAATTTAGCGGCTCATTTAAAAAATAAAGCGGTTTGGAAAACGTGCTTCTACGGAAAATGAGCACAGGTCTCTAATATACTGTGTGTTCCAATTGTACATAGAAACCTAGTCCAGAGATTCCCAAACCGTGGTACGCAAGGACGTTCCCGATGGTACGGTAACGATCAAGTAAAAATCATGGATAAAAAAACCTTTTTAACGCATTAGATGAGGGATAACATTTCTTTAAAAATGATTATTGATTGTATCAATTATAAGATGAATAACCGCGATCTATAATAAATAAAAATAATTCAGGATGGTTAGCGTAGTAAAGGCACTCAGTGTTGAAGAGGACTTAAGAATCAAGTCGTGCTCCATCAAGCCTAACATTGATGCTCTGATTGTAAATTAACAATATTCTTCCAAATGAAAAATATTGATTATTAGTCAGCACTTTGCATGAAAGATTGTTTTAAAAATGATCACAAGCAATAAAAATATTCTGTGGCTTGTTGGTTTTGAATAAACTTTGTATAATTGATAAATAATAAATTAAATAAATAATAAATGATCACCCCGTCACGTTCAGCTCCTCAATCAAAAACTTGGGTATTACTATCGACCAAACCCTTTCCTGGAAACCCCACATTGCCCAAATTTCCCGACGGTCAATAAGTACCCTTAAATTATTCCATCGTTCTCGACATCTTCTTCCACAACCTACCCGCAAACTCCTTGTGTCCTCTATTATCTTTCCCCACTTTGACTAAGGATGTGTGGTATGCGGGGGCCTCTCGAATGTGCTCGAGGACAGATTGAAGCGGATCATGAACTGCTTTTTAAGATTTGTCTTTGGCACCTCGAGACGGGCCCATGTGTCCCACCTATACGGCGAGTTAGAGTGGCTCTTCTTCTGCAACCGTAGACAATATTTCCTCGGATCTTTTCTATACCAAACCATCACCACCCACCATCCTTCCTATATCTACAGCCTCCTACAATTCAAATCCTCGGTCCACGCACTGGAAACAAGACCTCGCCTTTCTGACCTCCATACTCCCTCCCACAGAACCAAAACATTCGAACGCTCCTTCTTCGCCCGCTCCTCTACCCTTTGGAATTCCTTTCCTTCTAATATCCGCCATGCTTCTTCTCTATCCTCATTCAAATCCCTCCTTTTCCAACACTTTCTTTCTCTCCAAAATGATGCTCTCTAATTGCGAAATTTCAGTTTAGGATTAACATCTGGATCAGAAGTGAATAATAGATTTTAATGTACAAACTTTGCTAATCAATTCATTATTTTTGTATTTTTCATTTTCTCTGTTTTTTTTTTGTTTTTTCTCTTTTTTTTTTGCTCAAATTAATTATATTTTTTCGATAAAAAAACCTATTTATTTGCTTATTTATTTTACAGAAGATATTGTAAAAATTAATTGGCCTGTATTCTATAGTCTTATGGCCAGATAATGTTACTGTTTTATTGGTTCCTACATGTTATTCTTAAGGGACCTATTCCCAGAATAAAGTTCGTTTATCTATCTATCTATCTATCTATAATTATATTTGTTGTTCATTTATTAATAAATTTTCTGTTCATGTAAGCGAAGCTTGATTTTCTGTTCTATCCCCAGAGACCATCTATTCATATTTACACTGATTTACACTAGTAGCTGCACATATATGGCAAGTAAACAAAGCACGAGATATCTATCGTAGTTAACGTCCTAGGCAATAACGCAAACTACGAGTTATTTCGTAGCTGGCAGACAACTTGTTAATGAACAATCAACAAAGTTTATTTATTTATGGATCTAATTACCATTTTGTTTACTAGTGCGACTATATTTTTTTCAGGAAATTAACAATTGTATCCATTGAGATGATAATATGTATCGATCAGTATCAAGAATTTATATGTAATGATACATATTATTACTGATAGAAAAAAGGAAGATAGGTAAAGGCTATTATTTAGGTGTAGCTTTTAATAACCCAAGGGGGTCCTAGAAAGAAGCCAGGGGACCAAGTCGAATTTTTTTCACAATTGGATTAATTGCAGAAGTTAATACTAGATATTTATATAAATGTACTTGGTGTCATAGAGATCAAAGTATACAACGTGTTTTAAAACTGTCAAAAATTATATTGTATTTTCTATATTAAATAATTTCTAATTAATATGGAAGTTAATATATTATAATAAATTAATTTGTGAATGACACTTTACCTTTGATTTATAACTTTATATTTAAAAAAAAAAAAAACATTTTTAGAACGACGTTTCGAAGTCCTTCGTCATCAGGGTATATGCTTTCTTTACATTACATGATTCTCTCCCCATCTCCCGACATCTATATAATTTTACTTCGTCAATCCAAGCTGGTTTCATTATTAAAAATTATTTGGGGAGTAAGTTTCCTTTTCCATCTACAAAGATGGATTGATCCTTCTATACCATCATGCGTACGTCAATTGATCTTAGAAAATTATAAAAAAATGTGAAATTTACAATACTAATTTTTTTGGTGAAAAAATACATTAAATGAAAATAACTCAACATTTTATTATGTGCACCTCTTGGCTTCTGACCTCACGAGAAATTTGAGTTTTTTTTTAATTTTGTATCAAGTATTTGTCTTTTTTTCACCTAATTAATATTTTTTATTATATTATTACAATTAAGGAAAGTGATTTTTTAAAATTTTATATCAGCATCATTTCTTTATTCACACCTGTCAAAAATGCAGACAATCAGTGAATTTTCTGCTTGAAAATTGGGCAGTATGGCTTGATAGGCTTATTAGAGAGCACCTCTAACATCTCTCCGTCTTAATTTAACAGTTTACAGTTCAGACAACGAGATCTCTCATTCAGCTCCTTTTCAGCCTTCTACGGTCGTTATCAGGCACGTAGGTTGTGGCCATGCCTTGAATGAGTGAGTTATCGTGAAATCGCTTGTAGTGGGTCTGTATGTGTTCGTTAACTTATAGCATATGAAGGTCTGCATGCAAAGTAATATTGCTAAGGTACCATAGGGTTTTGGCCAATGTCCTAAACGTTTTTGACAGAAAACTTTGAAGTTTACGTATGTGGGTCTTTTTGTTTGTCCTGTATATCTATGAAGCGTTGGTCCAAATGGGCTTAAGTGAGTAAGTAAATATTATTTTCTGCTGATTTTTTTTTTTTTTTAAATAACTATATAGAAAATAATTTCATATTTGGGTATTTTATTACCATGCATATTTCATGGATTTTTAATGCATATTTTGTGACATATATGAGGTTTTTCAAGCACAAATATTTCGTTTCTGTTTATAACAATAGTCAACTGTATTTAACCGATTTGTTGGAAAAATGTTTATCAATAATGATGCGCCGAAATACAAATCCAATTGTAAACAATTTTATTCAAGATATAAAAAAAGCCAACAAGAAAACTGTGGATGTGTCCTGGATCATCTAAGACAACATACAATGCCAAGGTATAAAGTTTATCGATCAGTAGCTAGCTTTCAACCTTTATCATAGACTCAATAGAAGGAATGATTTTGAACAGGTATATCGCCTGAAGTTGATTGGAAAACTTCTTCTGAGGAAGTGCTCCAGATGATGGGTCTCAAAGGAATTCCCGGAAATGAGAGAACCTTATGATCCTATTGGACGAGAGAGGGAACAGCCCGCAAGTGCTTTCGATTTAACAAAGCCTTTTGGAATCGCTCAAGTCAAAAGAAAACTGCAATAACTTTGTAAGACAGATAGATGTGGAAATGGAGATTTGCAATCAAATTGAACATACGTAGAAACAAAGGGTATAGACTATATGTATATAGAATATAAACAAATACATTAATCATATATACTAGATTGTCAACAAAATCATTTCAATTTTTCCTTTCTATACCCAAAATAACTTTGGTAAAAAAAAGAACATTGCCTGATTACGTAGTTATTGAAAATAACCACTTATCAGATATGAGGAAGGACATTACTCAGCAGAACCTTTTCTCTGACTTAACTCATTTATAACTCAGTTATTTTGGTTAGTAAAAAGGCAAGAAAGGCAATAAAAAAAAATTAAAAAATCATATATGTCAGGGTTTTGGTACAGTTGTTCATTGCAGTGTTATGTACAACATATTAAAAGTCTCCGGCGGTGTAAGGTGAGCTGTGGTAGGGATGCAGTTCAAAGATCCCTTCTTTTTTTTTCACATATCTGGAGAACTAAAGAAGTTGGGGTAAAAGCAGATCTCCGTTAAAGGACAAGTGCGTCTGGGTCAAACTCAGGCTAGCGCATTCAAAGTTCTTTTTACTTCCTTGTACGAAGTAAAGGAAGTATTGTAATCGCGAAAATTTTTCGGATTTCAACGGAAATATCTATTTTGACCAAATATTGGGGAACTGGAAACAGTACTTTACTTGAAGCTCATAATAAACTTTCATCAAAAATTGTATTAAAATATAATGTAAAACATCTCAAATTTGATAAATAAGACTTTTATATCAACAAAAATAATATACTAGATTTTGGTTAAAGCTGGTGAGCCGAAAGGGGTACTTTACTTGAAGGTCATAGTAAACTTACATCAAAAATTATATTGAAATTAAATACAGAGATCATATGATTTCGCAATAAAGCTTACAAACGCGATTTTTTCCCCACTATAATTAAACATTTTTATTATTACTTGTTTTAAGTGTTACAATTGAGTGTAAAATACTTGTTTTCCTCCTCATTTGTGAGTTGAACAAGTCTGAAGCAGGAGAATAAGATATAAACTAAGTGGAGTTTTCTGCTTAAAATGTCCAGACCGCCGATTTACAATCATTTATCTAGGGAAATTTACAGTTCTAATGTTGTCACGGAACACGAAGAAATCTCTTGTAAACTTGTTACCTACTGAAAGAAAACGGCATTCAATAACGGAATGAGGCCTCCAGAAACAAGAGCTTTTAAGTGTGTCAATAGATGGATGTCGCGTCGCCGAGTGTGGTTTTCACTGCAATCTTTGGAAACAAGTAACCAAATTCAAGATCACTTTTTGAGCCACCGATTTATAGTTTAATAGGCCTACAAGGAAGTCATGTGTTGTCCACATCAGATATTTTTCAATACATTTTTTTCAATTATATTCCATATCCCCCATGCATAACTCAATTAAGATTATAAAATGTAATTCCCAGAAACTCAAACTTTTTTCAATGATTATCACAGTATATAATCTCTCCAAAAACGAACTAATTTGCACTTACTCCACAACCACTACTGCTGGAATAATGATTCTTCCCGATATCTCGTACGCACTTACCCCGTAAGGCAGGGGGAGGGCAAGGGCGTACTAGGCAATACTAAATTGAAATATCAGTCTCATAAAAATGGATCAGACCTCCTCACTCTTCTATTCCTTCGAAGTGTACCGAGCATTCTCTACTTCCCGCTACATCTCAGTGACAACATTAAATGAACCTGATGGTACGATGCCGATATCATCGAAATGGTGGTCAATTCATTGATAGGGATATTACCGAACCTTCAAAGACCCCCCTCTGTATGAGCAATACTGCGTGTCATTATATTATTAGGGGATACTGGGTCTATAAGAGTTGTTATAGTCTATTGTATCTGATCAAACTGTCATCAGATCCCATAGTCTGGGAAACAGCGTTCAAATTGTTAGCTTATTGTTATCAAAATAAAACTTTTCTTCTACAGCTTCATGATATGAAGTCCTAAAAGAGTAGACTTTACCTGGAATATGTAGCAAAGTACGAATAATAATGAACTATGAGGTCATCTTCAGAACTTCGAACTGCGCTTATTTTGTTGGTGGTGATGATCTACCTTAAAAGTTCTTCAAATGCTTTTATGATTACCAAATCATTAGCCACGTACTAATAATATACTCATTAACACCAAACAACGAACTTTTGCTAATTTTCTATGTAATTTGATTTGATTAAGTAAAATTTGTTTCGTTTAAATACGTAGGAAAAATTATTTGAAAGTTAAAATTTACAAAACTACTCACCTTGATACTGTGTTCTATACGGGTGCGAAACGTGACCACTAACTTTAAGAAGGACAACGCCTCAAGATCTTCGATAGTAAGGTGTTATTTAGCAATTTTCACTACATATAGGAAGTTATGGGATAGGGATTGCGAAGCATGTAAAACTGGTGGACTTAGTAACGAACGAATTTCTAAAATGTTAATAAGTGCTGAGCCGACTGGTAAACGGCCGAGGAGTAGACCGAAACGTAGGTGGGAGGATTGTGTTGAGGCTGATCTTACGGATTTAGGTAGTCGGTGTTCGGTCGACGAAGGTGTGAACAGTGATTAGTAGTATCGGCATCGAACCGGCGGTTTCGCTAAGCCTTTATATATTTTTAAAGATATTTACTTTTTAAACATTTATTTGCTGTATATTTACTTTTTTAACATTTATTTTTTTATAGATATTCATCTATACATTTTTTTTCTTGTAATTATTTTAGTTTTTAGATGAAATTATGAAGGATCACTGGAAAAGAAAAATATGGAATGAATGAGAGTAGTAGAAGAATTAAATAAACAAAAGGATAAAAAAAACCATATGTAATATAACTTGGTAACGATAATATTTTAACGATAATATAATATTTTAATTAGATAAATAGTCAAAATAAAATGAAAAAAATGAAGCATTAATATTCTGGTGAATGATTGATATGTATTTGGGCAGCACTGTCTATAAATAATGCATTATTCTCTATTTTTATTATTTAAATTTGTTTCTCGTTTTTTACTCAAATCACCTTTTAAGGCTAAAATGTCCTGGAGGCTAAATACACCAAAATGTCCTGATCTTCAATCTCTTAAACAGGAGTTCGAACCGGAATTCTTGTTGCAGTTTTGTGGGCACATTAAAGGGCGAAGAGCCGTTGAATAAATGAATAACAATGCGTGTTTGAGGGCGCCTAACGACATCAGTGTTGCCTTTCCTCCGGAATAATCAGGAACAACAAACGGCATTTCATGAGCCCCTTTAGAAACAGTTAACGCCTCGAAATAAATGCTTCATGCATATTTCCATTGTAGAGAGTCTGAGAATTTATCAAGAGTAAAATTTAATTTCTGATGTGAAAATTGAAATAGAATAAAAATTATCCATTTTTTCAGGATTGTTTAAAGCAATTACGAGTACTGATTGTATTTTCTATATGTTAGGAGTCGAAAATAATTTGAATCACTCAAAATTATACATGATTATAATAATAAATCACTCACTCCACATGCCATGTAGAGCCGAGGGATTACAGAACTATCGATTTTTATCAGATATGGATTATTCTCAAAATTTTCAAAAGCCTATGAATCGCGCTGCGCGGCTCACTTTTTTCAGTTCTCGGCTAAATTTTTATTTTATATATTTATATATATATATATATATATATATATATATATATATATATATATATATATACATTTTTAAAATTATATATTTATATATTTTATTCACAAGTGTATTAAAAAGATATAGTTAGGTAAGTGAAACTAAAAATGTGTAAAATAGTTATAAAACATTATACTTTGGCAGAATTTTCCATAAGAATAACACCAATGTACAAATATACATAACTCACTTTTAGGCGGAAAAATATTAATGAAAAAATTCTGGTATGGTGAGCGCATAACCACCATTTTCACTCACCACCAATCAATAAGTATCGTGAAGCGTTTTGTAATATAAATAATAATAATAAGGGCGAAATTAATAACAAAGCGTATTGTTGAGAGCATGATGCTGGAGTTAGGATAGCTATATGGAGGAAGGCGTGGAGGTAGTTCGGTCGTATCCGTTCACTTTTGACGAGGGAGGGTGTCATGGTTGGGTAGAAACAATTTTACAAGATAAAACATTTGATTAAAAATAATTTTACGGTCGGAAATGGAATTTTTGATCATACAATCCCATATAGACCAACTCTTATTGAACTGTAATTGTCAAGGAAAAATTTAATTTCGCATTTCATTCTCGGAATATTGGGCTCTCGGATCTCAGTTATAAGAGGCTGTTGTAGAAATTGTTTTTCATTTCTAACCCTTCGACTTTACTTATTAATAAATACAAACGTACAATAACATATTAACAAATAAGTATACCATTGTATATATTTTATTGTAAATATCTTCGTACTGTATATAAATATAAATATCTGTATATAAATATAAACGAAGGATTAGGAAAAAAATTAGTAAAACATATTAAATAAACAAAGTAACCAAATCAGACATTTATCTAATAAAAAATAATAATATGATATAATATATACTTGTTAAAAAAATATATACAATCATAAATGCAAAAAATAAGATCTTAAAATAAAAATATTGAAAAGCTTTTAAAAACGATTAAAACATAAATAAACACATTTTAAAGTACCATCGTTATCATATTTAACATAAATGATTCAATATCTACTATTGTGATTTCTGGTGTCACATAATAGTTAAAATCTTGGTTTTCCAAAAATTACATTTCCACTAATTTAATGTTATCTGTTTTGATACTATTAATAAAGAAACTACAAACACTTAATAAAAAAAAATAAATAAATAAATAAATGGTATTTACAGCGTTGCCACTCAACCAAACTAAAAATAATTAGAATGAAAATTTCTAACAATTTAAAAACAAAACAAACAAAAACTTACACTAATGCTCAAACATAAGTACTTCTTAACTATTTCTGAAGCGAATATTGTACGTATTTGAACACTGGTAATGAGTATATCAGTGATTTTGTAAGGATTTGCAGGAGGTGAGGAAAAATAGTGCCAAAAGAAGGGACGCAGCTAAATTATTTTATACATTAATACATTCGAAAAATATCTGATGTGGACAACACATGACTTCCTTGTACTCCTATTAAACTATAAATCGTTGGCTCAAAAAGTGATCCTCAATTTGGTTACTAATTTCCGAAAATTGGAATATCTCGAAAACGAAATTCGGCGTCGGGACACCCATCTATTGACACATACTCTTGTTTCTGGAGGTTTCATTCCGTTATTAAATGTCGTTTTTTTTTCAGTAGGTAACTAGTTTCCAAGAGATTTCTTCGTGTTCCGTGACAACATTAAAACTGTCAATATCACTAGATAAAGCATTAGAAATAGAGTTTCGGCATTTTAAGCGGAAGAACCCACTTAACTTATATCTTATTCTCCTGCTACAGACTTGTTCATCGCACAAATGGGGAGGAAAACCAGTATTATATGCCCAATATTAACACTTAAAATAAGTAATAAAAATGTTTAATTAGAGTATAAACAAAATCGCGTTGGTAACCTTTATTACCGAAACATATGATTTCTCCATTTAATTTTAATATAATTTTTGATGTAAGTTTATTATGACCTTCAAGTAAAGTACCCTTTTCGGCTCACCAATTTTAATCAAAATCTAGGAAATACATTCATATTGATATAAAAGTCCTATTTACTAAATTTTAAATGTTTTACATTATATTTTAATATAATTTTTGATGAAAGTCTAATATGACCTTCAAATAAAGTACCTCTTCCGGTTTTCCAATTTAGACCAAAATCTAGTATGTTATTTAAATCAATATATAAGTTATAAATACTAAATTTGAGAAGTTTTGCATAGTATTTTAATATAATTTTTGATGGAAATCAATTATGAACTTCAAGTAAAGTACCACTTCCGGTGATCAAGCAGTGACCAAAAAGAGAGGTTCACAACTAGATTTTACAACAATCCTAAATACAAAATTTCAACTTTCTACGGCAAACCGTTTTTGAGTTATGCGAAATACGAACGTACGAACGTACGAACGTACGTACAGACGCCACGACGAAACTAGTCAAAATAGATTCAGGGATGGTCAAAATGGATATTTCCGTCGAAATCTGAAAACCGAAAATTTTCGCGATTACAATACTTCCTTTACTTCGTACAAGGAAGTAAAAATAGTACATTTTTTAAACTCCTATACAATAATACATTTTTATTGTTTATGCAACATACATATATACAGGAGAAACAAATAGTATTCTGAAATATTATTTCCTTGGGATTGTTCTTTTTATTACAACCAAGATTTAATATAAGTAATATAATAGTATAAGTAATCATATAACACAATGATCTTATTTCATTATTATAGCTGTGAATCTTTGTACTCCAAAATGAAGTTCGTGAAGTCGAAACATCGTTTACAGTTGATCAATCAATATCTTACAGATTTTCTTCCGAAAGCTTGAACTAATTTTGCACCAAATTTTAAAAATTTGACCAAAGATTTTCACTAGATGTTATCATACTTTTAATAAATATATTTTAATTATGTTTGTTTTTTGTTATATTTGAATTTTATTACTACAATTTTGAAATAATTTTTTATATGTGATCTTATGATCTTATTTGTTACTTGTGAAAATATGCAATCACATTAAATAAAAAAAAAAATTGAATTTGTGTTTCTGTCTGTGGGATTGCTCTTTATAAAATATAAAAAAAAAACCTTATTGTGGCTCTGGATGATGTCGTGTATTCATGCCCACTCCTGTATCATCATTTTTCTCCATACTATTTTGCATGACCGCTACGTCTTGCGGAATGGTATCACAATTAATGTTAGGCGCCAGTTGAAGAATCCTTTGGAACTAAGCAGGCTATCATGCTGATGATTGAATCTAATCATTCATTTAAAACAAAATTAATTTTTGACCGAAGGCACCTGTGAACAAAAACAGGCTTTAAATAAATGTATATACCAAAGGTCAAGCAATTTCTTGGTTCTACCTGGTTCTCTGATAAGGTCATCTTGTTTCCGAATGTAGTCTAAACTATGTTTTAACGACTAAGTCAGGCTTAAAGGTCAGTTAAGAACTCGATTAATCTCATTGGGAGATCGAGAGAGAAGGAGAGAGAGAGTAAGTTAGAAAGTTATAGTACTAAAATAAAGCCAGAAGTGAGCAAACTTTTCTTGCTAGGGTCTTTGTATCATGCGAATCAATGTTTTTAGAAAAAAGTATTTATTTCAATAATATATTTTCTATAATAAAAGATAATGGACTGAATGTTTTATTTTAATTTTAATATATTTGTTTCAAATTACATAATCCATTGACAATAATATAGTTAAAATTGTAATTCATAATAACAACAGTATGTATATATAAATATATATGAGGTAAATGTTTAAACAGGCTCTAAAAATTATATTATTAAAATATTCAGCAAATGTTGTTTAATTATCACATATTAAGGTTCTTATCCCAAGAACAGACCCCTCCTCAGCTTATATGAAATTTAATATCTAGAAATATCTATGCCTGAGTTTCGCGCCACATCTCACGAATTAACTTTTTATCTCACGAAGATGCGTATATCTCTCTCTGAACACACATATGTATATATATATATATATATATATATATATATATATAGAGAGAGAGAGAGAGAGAGAGAGAGAGTGAGAGAGAGAGGGAAAGACTGAAAGAGATTATCAAACAATAAATTTATTTTAATCTAAATCATTAAAAGTTCTTAATAATTTTTTATAAAAATCAATTTATTGGTGTTATTAAAAATTTAAATATTATAATTTTTAAATGCTTTCTCTTAGAATCCAATGAAAATGATTTATCAGCGAACATGTAGTTATGGAAGCACATACACTGAAGAGCGTTTTTATATCAAGATGCAATAAAATAAAATATTTTAAGTAAGAAAAAAATCTGGTTTGATAACTTATCGTCATAAATTTTGGTTATTCAATTTCAATTTTTAAATTTTTTATCCAGGGAATTTCTTTCATATAAAAATGAAAGTGAAGATAAATCATAAGATAACTATAATTTTTTTATTTAAATACGGTATCATTTCTTTTTATTTGATAATTGTATCGCCATTGTATTTTTTTCAGCCATTTCAGATATACCGTACCGTACGTAGTTCAGTCTGTCTCTGGTACTTAAACATTTAATTCTACAAGCAGTCACGGTCCGAGAAAATTCAGGCTTTAGTGTTTCTTTTTTTTTTTCTTTATTTTTTTTTTATTTCGGGAGGTAGCTCTGACGTCAAGCGGAAGATTAAAATTATAATCGAGTTAGGGAAGATTAGATACAGATGGCGGGGGATGGAATTGGTAGGTCAAATCAAAGTCGGACCGAATCACTTCCAACTACAGACTTTGTACAAAGTGGATTTTATCTGTCAACTTTGGAAAATAATACATCAATGGCTCATAAATAGATTCTGAGCATTTATTTTCGATATTGTCAATGACCAATTACGGATTACATCTCAATTTTTTTTTTTATTAGCCCATCAAACAATAAGCTACAATTCCATATTTGGAGTTCTTATTCTGAATATTTACCTAGATTTATTTAACGCTTTATATAATCCATTTAATTGTCAGGATCAAAATTTATATTTATTAAATAAAGATTTTTTTTTTCAAGAGATAAAATGTTGTAGTTTTTTTTAAATATTAAACTATCTGTTTCAATTAAGGACAATAGCAATTGTTATAAAGAATTTTATGCATAATATGTTTATCAAAATTTTAAATAAATTAAATTCCAGAAAAATAAATAAATAGAAAAAAATAAAGTTATAGTTAAAATAAAATTACAATTATACAAAATGGTATTCTCCTTATATTTGCACTCAGTCTAAGGGGAAAAGCTGAACTCCAGGAGATTCCAGTGCGTTTCTCTCAACCACGTCACGCGTTGAAAGCTAGAGGAGACTTAGGCAAGTGTTCCACACGTAATAAAGTTTAAGTTTTTAAAAATTACTTTAAGCACTAAACGAACTAATTTTATATATCTTCGTTGATTTAAGGTGAATGCTTTTATATATAAAAATAAATGCATGCAATAAGAATGACTAATAAACAACAAGTAAAGTTAATTTAAAGATAATATTTATGATAATATTTATAATATTTAATATTGTTTTGGTATGTATATGGTTATTTAATAAAATAATTAAATATATTTAGCAGTGTGATGTGTTATAAATTAAACTAAATAAGAGCATTTTACAGAGATGCCTGAGGATGGCTTGTAGGCCGAAAATTTGCATCTATATAAATAAAATTTGTGAATTAGCAACAGCCTGTATTTATATTTATATTTAGAAATAATTTTACTTTCTCAACCACCTAAAGTAGGGGAAATCTGGAAATAGATTTTTTTATATTTTTCGTGATCTCAATTGATTTTCCATTATCAAGTACACTGAATAATAAATAAATATATTTAATACAAACATTTTTAAAATCTTTAAACCATTATAAAATAGATTACCATCCATCTTTTTTGGTTAATTTTTAAAATTATATTTATGAATATTTTTTAAAAATAAGATTCGTAACTAATTAACAATAATCTAATGTTATCAGTGAATTATAGAGTACATACAATTGATAGCGTCATACAGTGGGCCGAAAAGCTAAAGGGAGGGGGGCAAAAACCGAAAATATTGACGTATTTTATTTCCATAAAGCATATATGCCCGCTTGAAGACGAATATATAATTACATCAAGTGTGCAAGAAATGATTATTTGAAATAATTTTGTCATCATGGTATTGAGCATAAAATTTGATATTGATTATAGCAATATGAAATTATCTAATTTTACCTGCAATATTATTAGTATCTATTATCACTTTACGCAATTTTAACGTTAACCCTCTCCTATCTGCAAATACTAAAATAAATCTTAACAAAAATAAATTAAATTTAATGGCATTAAAATATTTCTTCCACAAATATTATATAAAAGTTCAAATGGATATTTAATATTCACCCGTAGGAAATTTGTGGGTAATAAACAGTCTTTACATACAAAAAGTACTTTAATAAATAAAATAATACAATAAAATAAATTGAAGAAGACAATAATAACTACTCCATACTATGGGGCCCATAGTGATACTAAAATGCAAAACAGATGTTTGCCGAGCATATGGAGGAGGGGTGTTATAGGACAAGCTGTTTACTTGAGCCTATAAATCATTTTATTCCAAACACGTCAGGAATAAAATAATTATATTTATCGTTTCATATGCAATAACCCTGAAACAAACAAACTCACACACACACACTCTCATTCACACCGGTTAATTATTTCATTTAGTATTAGTTTTTATATCTGATATATATATATATATATATATATATATATATATATATATATATATATATATATATATATATATATATATATATATACACAGCTCAAGTTCAGTCGCTCTCTACAAAAAAAGGGAATATATATATATTATATATATATATATATATATATATATATATATATATATATATATATATATATATATATATATATATATATACGAGGGGTGTTCAAAAAATAAGGTGACTTTGTAATTTTCTCAAAAAGTATTTATTTATTCATCAATATTTATTTTGTCCCCTTCAAAGTAATCCCTCTCAGATATAATACATTTGTGCTAGCACTTTTTCCAATGTCCAAAGCACTTCTGAAATGCACTTTTTGGTATGTCCTTGAGTATTTCCAGCGATGCGGTCTTTATGTCCTCAATCGTGGCAAACCTTCGTCCTTTCATGGGTCGTTTGAGTTTTGGGAACAGAAAGAAGTCGTAGGGGGCCAAGTCCGGTGAATATGGTGGTTGAGGCATGATTATGGTGTTGGTTTTGGCCAAAAAACCACTAACAAACAACGATGTGTGAGCAGGTGCATTATCGTGATTCAAAAACCACGAATTGTCTTTCCACAAATTAGGGCGTTTTTTTCGTATTGCTAGTACTCCTTATTAACTGTACGACCTTGCCGTAAGAACTCGTAATGCACTATGCCGTTGTAATCGAAGAAAACGGTGAGCAAAACTTTCACATTTGACCGAACTTGGCGTGCTTTTTTCGGTCTTGGCTCGTCTGACTGCTTCCATTGGGATGATTGGGCTTTGGTTTCGACGTCATAACCATACACCCATGTTTCGTCACCAGTTATGACCCTTTTGAGCAAGTCTGGATCGTCATTGACGTCATTAAGTATCTCCTGAGAGATGGACATGCGACGACTTTTTTGGTCAAAATTCAGCAGTTTTGGAACAAACTTTGCTGACACACGTTTCATGCCCAAAATATCGGAAAAATTTTCATGGCTTGAGCCAACTGATATGCCATCTTCAGCAACTTCTCTGATAGTGATTCGAGGATTATTAAGAACCATTTCCTTTACTTCCTTAACATTTGCATCTGTTGACGTGCTGGGGCGTCCATGGCGAGCTTTATCTTCAACATTTTCTCGGCCTTCTTGGAAGAGTTTGTACCACTTATAAACATTTTTTTTACTTAGAATCCACTCACCATGTGCCGCTGTCAACATTTCAAGCGTTTCAGAGCACTTAATTCCATTTTTTACACAGAATCTGATGCAAATTCTTTGATCCATTTTTTCGAGAGCAACAGATCGCCGAACACGCAAAACAGTTCTAACCTTTATGTCTCTCACATACAAACAAAAATTGCTATATAACTGAAACTGTGAAGATTAATGTTCGGGAAGAGTGTACTAACATAAGAAAAAAAAAATTCTACTTCTAAAAAAAACAGTTCTAACCTTTATGTCTCTCACATACAAACAAAAATTGCTATATAACTGAAATTGTGAAGATTAATGTTCGGGACGAGTGTACTAACATAAGAAAAAAAAAATTAAAAATCGAACGTACCTAACCCGCGAAATTTGAAAAGTCACCTTATTTTTTGAACACATCTCGTATATATATTTTTATTTATACATAGTTTATTTTTTCGTTTTTTTGCTTCCTTGTACGAAGTAAAGGAAGTATTTTACTTTCAGATATGAATACGCTTGCTGGCCAAAATAAGAATTGAATTATCCACACAACTGTAGCTAACACAGTTGTCTGAATGTAAAGTCCGATATGAACCGTGTTGTTACCAATGTAAAGTAACGATGCTTAAACAACTGATATTAATCGCCACAGATTTACTTTGAATTCAATTTTAAACAAATAAAGCAACCGATTGAGTCAGTTTGTAACAAAACTCCTCAATTAACAATGAACTAGAACGTTTATTTATTCCAGCCTGTCCGGAATACAACTGCTACCGAGCTAAGTTCCTGTAATTGGAGATAACAACCCAGTAAAATAATTATAATTTATTCAAAGAGTTTTCAATTAATCTATTTGTTCTTTATTAGTTCTCTCTATTTTACATTTTTAGGCGTAAATTGTAAACAATTAGGGCAATAAGTTTGTTACGTTCGGGGAGCATTACCAAATAATAAATACACCTTCTTTGTATATTTCGACGAAGCATGATTTTTTTGTTCTACCCTTGTACATAGTTTAGACAGATAGATAGATAAAAAAAGATCTTTATTCTGAGGCTAAAAAGTTCATCGAGAAAAACAAACATGTACAAATACAACAGAAAACATCTCTAGGCAATGGACTATATTAATAAAAATCAATCAATATATACAGCATTGTCCACAAAAGTATATAAACAACAACGAAAATTTTCATGAAAAATATAATCGTAATGAAAAAAAATAAATAAAAAGACATAAGAAAAACAATTAATCCCCAAAGTTGAAAAATTATAATTTACTTCTAATCATAATTTTATTCTTAAATCAAAATTTTTATGACTACAGAACGTCTGTTTGGAATGTGAGGAGGTGCTGGAAAAGGAAGGATTTGAACGAAGAAGCATGGCGGAAATTATAAAGGAGGAAATTCCAGAGGGTAGTGGAGCGGACAAGAAAGAAACGTTTGAGTGTTCTAATTCCGAGAGAAGGTGCAGGTTTCTGGGACTTGATGGTTTGATATAAGAAAGATCAGAAGAAACATTTTCTACTTATGACGAGGAAAAGTTACTTTACCGTAAATGTGGGCCACAGGAGACCGTCTCGAGTTACCGAAGAAAATTCTTGAAAAGCAGTACATGATTCGCTCCAATCTATCATAAAGTACAACACAGCCGTAGTAAAAGTGGGGACAAATACGTTAGGATACCTAGAGCTTCCGGGTGGGTTGTGGAAGAAGATGGAATAATTTAAGGATTACTGTGAGTGCTCTCATCTGATTGTGACGAGTTCTTAAGTAATATTTGGTAACCCGTTTCCAATTTAAACTATTTAAAGAATCATCTAATCTGTTGTATAGTAGGAGTAGTTTCTAGGACTGTCGAAAAGTAAATGCTTTATTGATTGTATTCTTCAGAGTTTGGAAAAAGTTTTATTTGCGGAGCGGTTCCATCTAAGTTAAAAAATCCGACCTATTGTGTAGTGCTAAGAATGACAGTGACCCTTTAATTGATTTTTTTTTTTAAAATCCAGTAACTCGTTAAAAGTTTTTTCCTACAACTGAGATTTACATTTTGTTAATTAAGTT